>CM053744.1:17979385-17993678 GCA_028658305.1 Pachyuromys duprasi
TAGGGTCTTCAGTTCGACAATGAGTTATCATGGGCCACATCTGAGCAGGGGTTCTAGGCCATATCCATATATGGTCCTTGAAAGAAGCCCTAACACCTATTCTTTATAAAGTGTTCCACAAAATAGAAATAGAAGGAAAATTACCGAACTCTTTCTATGAAGCCACAGTCACCTTGATACCTAAACCACACAAAGATCCAACAAAAAAGAGAACTTTAGACCTAGCTCTCTTATGAAAATTGATGCAAAAATACTCAATAAAATACTTGCAAACTGAATCCAAGAGCACATAAAAGATATCATCCACCATGACCAAGTAGGCTTCATTCCAGGCATGCAAGGGTGGTTCAATATACGCAAATCCATCAAAGTGATCCACCATATAAACAAACTGAATGCATTTGGAATTCTTAGGATCCTTTTTTGTCTTCAAACTGAGGGACCTATAAGGTTGAAATGTAGACGTTATTCCTTAGTAGAGAAATTTGGCTGAAAAACAAAAACAAGAATTTTGTCTGTTTCTGTTAAGCAGCTCTTTGCTCCCATGTTTTCTGGTCAGGATAAAGGCCTTTGGCTCTATCTATGACACGTTCTGGCTCTAAAGAAATGCTAGACAGGAAAAGTCAATTACAGACTCAAGCTTTGATAATCTGCTCCAAGTTTGCACAGAACACTAAGGGCCTTCTCTTCTTTCCCAGTTGTCTTGCTGTGTTTAGATGCAGTCTGCAGGAGAAAATTCACTTTCATCCTACCACAGTTATGCTGTCATTCTGGGAAATGTCACACTCACTCTGATCAAAACTACTTGAAGACTCCTTAATGACTGCTGCAATAGAAAGAAAGGGCGCAGCCGTTACTACTCTGGTTTCAGGCAAGCATAAGTGTTCCAGAGACAGGGAAACAGCTCAGATCTAATGCCTGGCAAGCTCAGCACCTGTGCTAGTGTAACTGCTGTGTCTTTTCCCGTTAGAGGGAACTCTGGGTGGTAGCCCTTTCAACAGTCTCTTTTTGACTTTCCTAAAAGAAGGCTTAGCCTGTTGCACAGAGTCTGTGTGGATGGATGCACATGATAAGTTCCCTTTCTGATTTATATGATCCAGGAACCTGTGTTCAGAGAATGTCCACACGGTGACTCTTCCCCATCAGCTAAAAATTCCCAGAGGTCCATATCCTAGGTGATGCTAGATGCTGTCAGGTTGGTAATAACCATTACTTCACCAATCCTGTAAGTCTTCTGAGAATAGAAATATTCCATTTTCAACCCACTGCATAGTTGAGTTGCTAATTCTTGAATTTACCAACTTTAAACATTAGTATCTTGTAACTATTAAACAGCCACCAAATGAATAGTTTATTCCTTGTTTTGAGAAGGTTAAATGGTTATTTCACATGTTCTTTTCATAACTTACTTTGTATAAATGTATCATAGTCAACCATACAATTTATATTTACTTAATATATGGGAGTAACTGTTTCCTATATTGTCTAAAAGAACAATCATCATCTAAAGAGTGCCACAGGTGTATGTGTGTGTGAGAGAGAGACACAGAGAGAGACTGGAGTCACCTTTATTCACACAGTCACTAGAGCATTGCTCTCCATCTAGCTCTCCATCTGACAAGAGAACACATGAATTGAGAGATTGCCGCATATGGAGCAAAGTACTGAATGACCCTTCAGGGACTACTTCCTGCCAATTTTTCATTCTAAATGTGCTTTATGTTCACATTGGTGTCCTCAAATGAGAATAGAATCCCAGTTTTATTCAAGTGTAAAAGACCTGGCTTTCCTGTTTTAATTGGGCTATATCCCAGGGCTAGCCTGCCATGTCACTATCACTGTGGAGTGCAATATTACTCAGAAGCTTGTAACACAATGATTATTTAATCAGAAATAGGAAACAGGTTTGCTTTACATTCGAAATCTGACATTTAACTTATGATTTTGTCAATAGACACTAAAGGCCACAGACAAGAGGCTATGATAAATCAGCTCTTAGAACTGTTATGTTTGTTGCCTCGAGTTGCTACATGCTCATCACAATAATGTTGCCTAGATTCGAAAGAAAGCAGAGAAGTCCATTTCTGAAAGAACCTCCATGTATACCCTGGGGAATTCCATGTGAGCACAAGATTACCCATCTACTTACAAGTTCTGCAGGGCCATTCCAGTCAAGGGAACTTTTAGTTCATTATTACTTTGTCCTTTAATGAGGATTTAATACATGTTTTTCTTGACAGCACAGTGCCAACCCCAAGAGAAGGAACAAGGGAAGACTATATGGGTTGTTTTGTTCTAGAATATTAAGACTCAGTGAAATATTTTGACACTTAAATATGATAGAGGGAACTATCAATGACTTAAAACACTCAAGGAGACCTGAAGAATTATTAATGTCAGGGCTGGAGTCTTTCTCCCTCTTTGTCCTTCACTATCATAGATTATGTTGTATTTAATGGCATAAAAACCAAAGATAAGGATTTTCAGGCATATATGCTGAGAAGTGTCCTTAGCATCCAGAGAAGAATGATGAAGAAAGAAAAAGAAGATAGGAATGAAGGTCAATACTGATGCTCTAATGAGCAGTTTGCTGCCATGGTAACAGGGGCTCAGTCCCACCAGATGTTCTGGGAAGCAACCCAAAGCACCCTTACAATTCCTGCAATTACAGTGGCTGAGTGGAATTGCTTGGCTTGTTAGAGCAGAAAAACACACAAGCTATATACTCACTCATACGTGGATATTAGACATGTAATATAGGATAAACATACTAAAATATTAAGAAACTAATCAAGAAGGAGGACTCTGGGTAAGATGTTCAATCCTTATTCAGAAAGGCAAAGAGGATGAACATCAGGAAAGGGAGAAAACAGGGAACAGGAGAGGAGCCTACCACAGAGGGCTTCTGAAAGATTTTATCCTGCAAGGTTTCAAAGCAGATGCTGAGACATATAGCCAAACTTTGGGCAGAGTGCAGGAAATCTTATGAAAGAAGTGGGAAATAGTAAGACCTGGAGAGGACAGGAACTCCACAAGGAGAGAAATAGAACCAAAAAATCTGGGCTCAGGGGTCTTTTCTGAGAGTGATACTCCAACCAAGGATCATTCATGGAGGTAACCTAGAACCCCTGCACAGATGTAGCCCATGGCAGTTCAGTGTCCAAGTGGGTTCTGTAGTAAAGGGAACAAGGACTGTCTTTAACATGAACTGATTGACCTGCTCTTTAATCACCTCCCCCACAGGGACATGCAGCCTTACCAGGCCACAGAGGAAGACAATGCAGGCAGTCCTGATGAGACCTGATAGACTAGGATCAGAAGGAAGGAGAGGAGGACCCCCCTATCAGTGGACTTGGGTGGGGACATGGGTGGAAAAGAGGAAAGGAGGGTGGGATTGGGAGGGAAGGAGGGAGTAGCTACAGGTGGGACACAAAGTGAACAAACTGTAATCAGTACAAATACAAATAAAAGTATATATATATAATAAAAAATAATAAATAAAAGAATATAAAAGGCAAAAAAAAAAAAAAACCCGTCAAGCTTTCTTTAACAGCAGGTGGTGGGTATGACAGGCTGCATCAATTCCTAGGTGTACTCATACCATCACTGAGTCTGAACCAAACACCATTGCATGGCCACAGCACAGCCTCTGGTACTTAAAAGATCCAGACAGGATTCTACAAACACATCTGAGACTGAAGCATGCCAAAGGACCACCTGTGGGCTGCAGCTTTGGCTCCATCGTCTTCTGCTGTGGCTCAGAACGCTCATCCAAACCCGTCCAAGCACTTAGTACTTCTGTGACTGACAAATATTGTGAGTGCCCTCCTTCCTTGCAATGAATGAATGGAGTGCTTCTTTTTATCTAATATCTTCTTCTGTTTATATTTTACTTGTTATTATATGAATAAAATATTGTAATGGTTTTCTAGTGGTTTTCCCTGCCTCCAGTCCACTATAACACTCTGATCCATCATAGATATTGGCATGATATTAACATCTTTTGTCTTCTTTATTAAATACTGTCAGCATTTTCTTCATGTGTGGAAAGCACACACTGCATTCTACAATGTATGTCTCTTTATATTGAGTTTAGTGTTCACAACTGTCATGTGGATGTAAGAATTACAGACTCAAGAGTCTGTAAATTTCTTCACTGAACTTAAATGAAACTCTAATAAATCATTTTTGGGCCCATGGAATTGAGCCTGAGTGTGAAAATTTCTGCTGTAATGCCTCTGTCCCAGGACCCCAGCCTTCGCCCCTCCCAGTGAAGTAGGAGGAATCTCTCAGAGACAATTTTGTAAACAAGGAAGCAGTTCAGTGTCACATGCCCTGGGTGTGACCTGACACTTACTATACATGAGTTTGGAAGGTGAATAAAGTCAGAGTTTTCATATGAAACACCCACTTCCCACAGAAAGGCATAAAAGGAAATTCTTTCTCAGAGTGTGTTATTTCCCAGAGTCAGCACAGCCCCCTTGTGTGAGCAGGAGGTAGAAGTCCATTCTTCTGCCAATGAGAAGAAATTAACTTGTTAATTTATTTGGCTTTCATCTAACTACCTTCTGCATGGCATACAAGCTGATGGGACAGGAAGAATAACTTGGGAATCAAGAAGTATTTGAAGGGCAAAGTGACACAGTCCATTCCTTCAACTCTAAGTAGGCAAGACAGGAGCCAGCTTGGGGTACATAATGGTATATGTCAAAAACTAAAACAAAGCTGTTTGCTTGATAAGCATAAAGATATGAATCATATTCTAGCCTTAAAGTTGGTGAAAGCTTCCAAGATACATACTCAGTTGTATGTCCCCTGGTCTCCTGTCGCACTGCCAAGGGTCAGACCTACAAGTGAGGATTTTAAAGCACACATGAAAATCAGAATATAATTTAAAATGCCTACACTCACACTGGTGTGGCACATATTAGGGACACCACCACCATTGGCTTGGAGCCTAGAGAAGTCATTAGTAAACTCCTGACCATAACAATGTTTTCATTAACATTCCTAAAAATGTCTTATCTCTACATATGAAAACAAAACAAACAAACAAACAAACAAAAAACCTGTAACATGGTAGTATTCTACTTATTCATACTCTTCTTGTCACCTACTTAAAAGTGGAATGGGGTACAATCAAGTGCTTCTCTTTCCTAAAATGTCTAAAGAATGAGAAAAATCCTCATGGTACAGACAACAAAATGCATGTGCTCAATTGTAATTTCCAAAGGGATGGGATGAGAGTCAGATGTTTGTGAATTCCTTTAGGTTGTGCAGGTAAAAGACTCATGAATAAAATACAATACAATAAAATAAAATAAAATAAAGAGACAGTTTGAAAGGTAGAAGCAGGTTCCACTAGAAGCTGACCTTTGGTCATGCTCAGCCTAGACTTCTACCCTCTATAACTATCAGAGATAAATTGTTCTTTCCTGAGTCCTGCAGTGTCCCACACTTTGTTGTAGAAATACAAGTGAATTGGCATTAATGGACGTCTTATATGTAAGGTAAGTGGACACTTTAACATATACATTGATACAATGTGAATGTTGAAATAATTTTATTATTTCTTTACTCTTTGAAATTAAAAGTTTTGAAATAGAATTTTTAAGTATAATTACAGGATTTTCTTCTTCTCTTCCTTGGTCTAAGCTCTCCCATATGCCACTCCTTTCTTTCTCTCTTTCTTTGAAATTCATGGTTTCTTTTTATTTTCATTAATTGCTATCATGTGTATATACTATTTAGATATACTAATTGTGCATACATAGATATATCTTCGGGGCTGTCCATTTGGTATTTATTTTTTATCTTTATTTATTTATTACAATTTATTCACTACGTATCCAAGCTGTATTTGATAACTAATTGCTATGCTCTTCCCTGGGAAAGACTATTTCTCCCACTATTAGCATTTCTCCTTTGCCCGTAGGTCTTTGGGTAGGGTTGTGGTCGCCTGGGTTCCCACCATCCACTTCAGTGTGTCTACTCTTGCTGTCTTTGTTCATCTCATGTTCAGATGTGATTGTGTTGGTGAGACATTGTGGGTATAGCATTTTGTCTTACTACCAGATACAGTCTCACAGTAGTCTTCTGACTCCTACAATCTTTCAGCTCTATCTTCATAATGTACACTGAGCCTTTGGAATTTTGGAAATATTTCCACTGAAACTGGACTCAACAACTCTAAATTTTGGTTGGTTACTGTTTTATGTAATGGTCTCTGTCTGTTGCAAAGAGAAGTTTCCTTGATGAATGGCAAGATCCATACTTATCTGTCGGTACAGAAACTAATATTTATAATGTAGTTAGGGATTTTACTGATTTAGTAAAGTGGTACTTGTAGGTCCCCCCCCCCCAAGATCCTTGACTTCCCAAGCCCTGAGTAGTTGGCTAGATTGCCAGTATCAAGCAGGGTTGTTTTTTTTTTTAATTTCCTGTTGAGTAGGGAATTGAGATGGACTTTATTTCAGAATATTAGGCTGAACTCTGTCTAATTAGTCTGCGTTTAAAGAATGACATAACATATGTAAACCATAAATCTAAGGTAAACCTGAGTTGAAAACCTCTGACACTAAGTATCATATCTTTAAAAATCAAAATGAGAGTAAAAAAGGCTATAAGCATGGTTGTACAGATGGGTGAATGGACAGATGAGTAGATGGACAGATGGGTAGATGGGCAGATGGGTAGATGGACAGATGGATAGATGGATGAATGGGTAGATGGACAGAGGGGTAGATGGATGGATGGATAGAAAGATGGATGGGTGTATGGACATATGAAGACAAGAGAAATTAGATGGCATATCTGCAGAGTAAAATGCCATAACTCATGATCCACATACAGACAAAACCTCTTTAAGACAGTGTAAAGGAATTTAAAACAAAACAAAAATAAATGAGAATGAATGATCACTGAGATGGAACACAAAGGAATAAAAAACATTTTAAGATTTAAAGATTTTTATTTAGTTAGACAAATTTAGAGTCTGATATTTATAAACACTTTAACCCTTTTTGAGCTATATTTTTTTACATTATAGAATGAATCAAAATACATTTACTTCCTAATCACAATCAAAACCAACTCTCACCATCAGAGACCTCATAGTGAAAGCCCCTTGTCATTCTCCTGTCTCAGGATCATGTCTATGCATCACATTCCTGTGGCAAACAATTCATTCAGTCTCACAGGTAGCTAAACTTGAGTCCATCAGTGATGCCTTACTATTTTGATATCTGTCTGTTTGGGTGTCTACTTTGCCTCTGTCCCTCCCAAACCTTCATTATGAGCACTGCTATGGTGGAAATGATGCTCCACTGGAGAATTGCGCATTATGGGACAGATCAAGGTCTACTTAAGACACAGTAAGAACAGAGGAAAGATGACAATTCACATGAGGCAGCTATGTTTTTTTTGCTAATAATATTATGCTGTCTGTTGTGAAATAGTATATTAGAGAAACGCAGTGTGCACAGAAAGCATGCTATGTGGTAAGCTCTTCTCAGTCTTTGATCAAAACAGAGTAGAAGGGCTAGTCACCTCTTTGCTTTCTAACGAAACTTGAACTGAAGAATAGGTTGCATTCTCCACGGACTGTTCTGCTGAGGAGGTACAAGAAATAAATACAAGTGACAAATATTTCAAGCTGTTTTAAAACTGGAAGGTGAGATACAAGCATAAATGGGAATCCAGTACTTTAGTTCTGAAGATCTGGGTAATATTTTGGAGGTGATTTCTGAGTTGGTGCTGAGTGAAATCAAGAACCATAGTCCACAAAGCCTCTATAGAAGTCCTGTTTGGAGAAGAGCAGAGCATGATCTTTGGGTTGTCCCACGATGCTATTGTAAAAAGGTATAAAAAAGTTTACTCATGTCTTAGCAAGAAGCACATTCATCTCACAAGTAGGGCATCTGCTTAAGAAGGAAACTTGCACCTCTGCATAAATGGCTGAGCCAGTGGCTCATCTTGCTCTAATGAAAAGCAGAGAATCTAGAAAACATTATGATGAGTTCATCAAAATGTTCCAGAAATATAGAGGACAGAGGCAAAACACTGATAGTTTAAGCATCAACAAAAGTAATTATCATAAGAATTGAAAATATCCAAGATTTTCAAATGCATAACTTCTTAGGTGGGACTAGGAATGATTCTAGGCAAATAAGTATTTACTTTGAATGTTGTGAATCAAGTGAGAAAAGTCTTATAAATAGAAGCAATGCATGTGTAACCAAAATAGAGTAAGCATTAGACTAAAAGAGAGAAATGGGTCAGAATGTAGGTGCAGTCAGACCAGGCAATGTCTTGTAGGATCCTAGGCAGGTTGCATTGATTCTCACTCAGGACAGTCACTGAGAGCTTTGAGCTGGTTAATGCTATGATTAGTGGAAAAGCATTAGTGTGGGGTACAGTAATTGTAACTGATAATAATTAAAAGCAGAAAACATAAAGGAGAGTTCAATAGCTGAAGAAGGGGATTGGTATTGATCTTTTGAGAAAAGCACAAATATTGTCACTTTCACTACAAAATTCAATTTGATAAGCAAATTTTGCATGAGGCTCTGAATGCTATTTATGACTTTGTGTTATACATTTTGAGCATCATAAATCAGTATGTTGTATGATTTATTCATTAGCTAAGATCCAGGTGTTCAATATGATATTATTTAGAATTAATTAAGACTTGGTGCATCCAGGTGAATCTAAGAATGATATAAACTAAGAGATTTGAAAAGAAATGAGTTTGGCTCTAAATTACAAGTTATGCATTGGTGAGAGTGAAGTAAGGACATGGGTGGCTTCTTTGTCAAAAATTAAGTGTCCCTAGGTATTTGGGTTTACTTTTGGGTCTTTGATTTAATTCCATTGATCAACCAGTCTGTTTATATGCCAATAGTGTGCAATTTTTACTATTGTTGCTCTGTAGTACAGCTGGAAATCTGGGAGGGAGATAGCTCCTGAAATTCTTTTATTATATACAATTGTTTTAGCTATTCTGGGTTTTCTTTTTTCTATATGAAGTTGAGATTTATTTTTCCAAGATATGTAAAAAAAATCTGTTGGTATTCTGACAGCAATTGTGTTGAATCTGTAGATTGCTTTTGATTAGATGGCCATTTTTACTATGTTAATCCTGCCGATCTGTGAGCATGGGCATTCTTTCCATCTTCTGATATCTTCTTCAATTTCGTTCTTAAGAGAGTTGAAGTTTTTTTAACTTGCTTGGTTAGTGTTACATTGAGATGCTTTATAATATTTGTGGCAACGAGTGTTTAGGACCATAAAGTCAGCACCTTCTGTAGCCAAGTGGGAATCCCATAGGAGGGAGGAGAACACGAAGTCACACATAAAACCTTTGACCCAAAATGTGTCTTGTCTACAAGAAGTGTAGGGTTAAAAATGCAACAGAGATAGATGGAATTGCAAACCAGTGACTGGTGCAGCTTGAGACCCACCCTACAAGAAAGGGCCCACCACTGTCACTACCAATTATACTCTGCTATGCTTGCAGACAAGACTAGAAAACTGTCTTCTGAGAGGCTTCATCCAGCAGATGATGAAGACAGGTGCAGAGACGCAAGGCCAAGCAACATGCTGAGTTCAGGGAATGCTGTGGAAGAGTTGGTAGAAAGATCTACAGAGCAAGTCAATGACAACACAGGAAAACCTACAGAGTAATTTAATCTGGGCCCACAGGTGCTCACAGAGACTGAACCACCAACCAAAGAACATTCCTGGACTGAACCTAGACTGCCTACACATATGTGACAAATGTGCAGCTTGGTCATCATGTGTGTCCCTTGACAATAGGAGTAGGGGTTATCTGTGAATCTGTTACCTACTTATGGGTCACTTTGTCCTACCTGGGCTGCCTTTCCACTCCCAGGTGGGAGAGAATGTGCTTAGTTCTGCCATGACTTTAGATACCAGAGTGGACTAGTACCAGTTGGGGGCATCTCCTTCCCTGGGAGGAAGGAGAGGTGATATGGAAGGAGGGACCATGAAGTGGGACTGGGAGGAGAGGAGAAGAGGGCTGGGATTGGGATGTAAAGTGCTTAAATAAATAGAGACAGAAATGAAGTACTTGAGTGAGTAGATTTATTTTTCTATATGATGCTATGCAAAGAAGTCCATATTTTTGAAGGTTGTGAATAAAGTGAGTTTAGTTTTTATCTGCTGTGTGTAAATACCAGATAGCATTTCTTTTTAATTTACTTGTATGTTTATATTTAAACATGTCTTATAGAAGATAGATAGCTGGTTTTCTAATTCCAAAGCAATGTGGTAATAGTCACCTTTTCATTGGAATATTCTGAAGCTTTATATTCAACAGTATGAGCTGAATTTGGCTAGGTTTAAATCAAATATACAGTTGTATAAAATACATGTATTCACACATTTTTCCATTTTCTTTCTTTCTTTTCAACTGTATATTTCTTCATTTAATTTAGACTTTTGCTTATCAGTTAAAATTCACGTTCTCTGTGAGTGGCAAGATATAAAGAATTAGTCACACCTTGTGACTCACAGTACCTTTGTTTGTGGCTACATTCTTTTACTTAAGGTTTGGGAATACCTACACTGTATTTCTTTACAATCATTTCTCTGTCTTGGAGATGTACGCATTATATTTCTACATGTGTTCTAAAATAACCCTTTCTGTTCTTTCCCAGGGATTCCCTTTAGTTCATTTTCCCCATACTTGAAAAGCAGCTTTTTAATGCAATCTGCTGGTGACTGGTCCTCATACTTTCCCAGTGTCACAGATACCCTTATTTCTTTATTTTACCTTCATTTTCTTCAGCTTAACATTCAAGGGTGTGTTTCCCCATACTTAAAGTGCCCATCCCCCATTTCTCTCTCTTCTTGCTTCTGTTGACACCAAGGGTAAAATCTTGACTCTGACTTTTCACTCCACCTGTGATGGATAAATCCAAAGTGTGTCTGTATGAGATTTTTCTTAGTCTCCAGTTTTGAGAAATCCGATGTGTCTCTGTGTTTTGTTTCTTTCCAAGTGTTTGAGATTGTCTTTGTGCATAGCTTTATAATTCTGCTCAAAGTTGAAAAGCAATTTTTATATCATATTAGTTTTTATTGTTTATTGTGTGTTGGCTTTTTAAAATGTAATTTATATATTTTTATATTAGTCACAGGTTATGTACTTTGTATCCCAATAATAGCCCCCTCCATCATTCCCTCCCACTCTCCCCTTCCCTCCCTCATCTCCTCCCTGCCCCCCTCCAAGTCCACTGGTGGGAGAGGACCTCCTCCCCTTCCATCCGACCCTAGCTTATCATATCTCTTCAGGTATGGCTGCAATGTCCTCTTCTGGGATCTAGCTAGGCTGTTCCTCCCAGGTGTGTGTGTGTGGGGGGGGGAGAGTTGAAGAGCCAGCCACTGAGTTCACGACAGAAATTGTCCCTGTTCCCCTTACTAGGGTACCCAGTTGGATACTGAACTACCATGGGCCACATCTGAGCTGGGGTTCTCTGTTATACCCATACATGGTCGTTGGTTGGAGAAACAGTCTCATAAAAGACCCCTGTGCCCTGATCTATTTGGTCTTTGTGGAGCTCTTGTTCTCACAAAGTCTTACTAACTCCCCCCATTTTTTTATTATTCCCTGCCCTCTGAGGAAGGCTTGATTGTGAGTCTTAACATCTGCTTTGATACATTGTTATGTAGAGTATTTCAGAGGCCCTCTTTGGTAGGGTCCTGTCCTGCTGCTTGTTTTCTCCTAAATTCAATGTCCATCCTATTTGTTTTATACTTACTAGTAGATGCTAGTATTTTCTTCAATGTGAAAAACACTTCATCTCATCCATATTCCTCAACTTGCACATCAAAATTCTGATCTCAACAGTGCTCTCTAATATTCTTCATTTCTACTTACTGTTAGAATTTTACTGGTTTTAAAAACAAACAAACAATTATATTCTCTAATTCTAGTATTCATGTCAGTTCTGTGTTAGCCATTGTTCATCTTTTCACATAATCATTTCACTGCAAACCAGACACTGTGAACTTTACATTCTCTTGAGCTGGATATTTTCACATTTCTATGAATATGTTGGCACTTATTTCTGGAATTCACTTATGTCAGTTGAAGGAGTCTGATCTCTTCAAACACTGCTTTTAGGTTTCATTCAGTAGAGGAAAAGTGGTGTTAAGCCTTAGACATTATTTCTAGTTCCTTAGTAAAAATGGTACTAAAATTTATCCCTTATTCTCCATGGAATGTTCAGTATGAATGTTGGGCAGAGATACTTCTCTCAGCCACAATGGAGATGAAACACTATTTTCTCCAATTCATTGAAGTCTCTTTCTCCACATAATTTTTTAACACACATCTATCATCTTGCAATGTAAGTTGAATCGCTAAGATGAACCCTACAAATATCAGCTGTGTTTCTTCTACTCAAAAGATCCTTCTCTTACCCTGTTCCTTCCCTTTTTGTTTGTTTCTTTCCGATGCAGGCTTTCTCTGTGTTGCCCTGGCTGTCCTGGACTCACTTTGTAGACCAGGCTGTCCTGGAACTCACAGAGATCTGCCTGCCTCTGCCTCCCCAAGTGCTGGGATTCCAGGCATGTCTGACAGCATCTAATCTATGTCATCTCCACACAGAGCACTGTCCTCTGCTCTCTACCCAGATCCTTTACTTGTTTCTTTGAGCTTGAAAGTTTCCCTAGAGTCCTGATATTCTCCCCTCTCAGGGATTATAACCATCAGATTCCTGATCCCTAGCACCTTCAGAACTACTCTCCAGTGCTGTCAGTAGGGTTATCAACTCTTGTCAGAGAAACTTCATTCTGCCCAGAAACAGAAAAGTCATTTATATAGTTTTGCTTGGCAATAAACCTCAAGTTGAATAGAGATAAACATTTAGAACTCTGATGTTTCACTTGGATCCAAAGGACAACTGCAAACAAGATAAAAGGCTTACACTCTTGTAAGTCCTTAATTTAGATAAAAGCACAGCTAAGCTAAGCCCTGACCCTTCAGTCACCTTGGATTCTAGGGAACTCAAAACTGGCATGACAACACCCCTGTAGATGAAGATAATTATCCAAGAGTGCAAAGGTGCACCTGGAAGAAGCAATCACTTTCTGAGAATCAAGTGATCCCTAAAAGTGCCAATAACTTCCAAACACAGTGAAGAACAAGACTGAGAAATTCACCAACCAGATAATACTGTACCTAAGGATACTGTTCATAATTTTGATCATATTAGTATAAGAAAAAGTGCCCTGAATTCTAAAGTCTTACCCTTATTGATCATCACTTTTGACTTTAACACCATCACTGTTCCATGTCAGTCTCTACCTGCATCACTTCCTTTGTTCATCAACCTTACCTCGCACTTTATCAAAGTGATGAAATCCAGTGACCATTCTCAATTATGCATATCTTACAGAAAATTATCAGAAGCATGATTCTCAGACTATCTCAGATTCTTCACAGCCAAAATCATGAGACTTAAACTTGTAGGGAAAAATTCAGGCTAACACAAATCTCTGTTTCCACAATCAAAGGCCACACAGGAATGTTCAGAAAACCTCACATTTCCTCAATAATCATTTACTTAAATGTTGCCTATTAGCTATTTATATCGTCTCAATTCTCAAATAAACCAGATCCCCCAGTCTCACTATTTTCAACACTTCGCACATACCCATATATTTACAGACAATTTGAAAACAAGAGCTCCACAAAGACCAAATAGATCAGGGAACAGCGGTCTTCTATGAGACTGTTTCTCCAACCAAGGACCATGTATGGATACAAACTATAACCCCTGCTCAGATGTGGCCCATGGTAGCTCAGTAACCAACTGGTTACCCTAGTAAGGGAAACAGGGACTATTTCAGTCATGAACTCAATGGCTGGCTTGTCGATCAGCCCCCCCACCCCCACCCCGGAAGGGAGGAGCAGCTAGATCCCAGAAGAGGACATTGCAGCCAGCCCTGGAGAGACCTGAAAAGCTAGAGTCAGATGGAAGTGGTGGAGGGGTCCTCCCCTATTAGTGGAATTGGAGTGGGGCAGGGAGAAGATGAGGGAGAGATGGAAAGAGTCAGAGGGAATGAGGGTCGGGGCTATGGCTGGGATACAAAATATATAACCTGTGATTAATATAAAAATAAATAAATTACTTAAAAAAGAGAAGAAAAAAAGCACTGACTGTTTTGTCAATGGCTTTGAATGAACTCCTTTTGTACAAAAAATATTTAATTTTTATCAATCAAAGTTAGGTACTTTGCATCCCAGGCGTAGCCCCCTCCCTCTTTT
>CM053744.1:18003679-18023409 GCA_028658305.1 Pachyuromys duprasi
TGAGCTATCATGGGCCCCATCTGAGCGGGGGTTCCAGGCCATATCCACACATGGTCCATGATTGTAGAAACCGTCTCATACAAGACCCCTGTGCCCTGCTCAGTTTGGTCTTTGTGGAGCTCTTGTTCTCCCCAAGTCTCAACAACCTCCCCCAGATCTATCATTACTTCTTGCCCTCTGCCAAAGTCTTGATCGCGAGTCTTAAAACTCATGTCTTTTGTTCTTTCAGCTTCTGAAAGCTGAGTACTTGGGTTTGACAGAGGAGGATCTCCAAAGTGTTTCACAGGAAGCTTGATGTGCACGCCTCAGTACTCTATGCTTGGGTACTTGGTTCCTTTCTGTTTCCCAGGCTTTAAAGCTGGAGCTTGGAGTCCTATTAATCATCAACAAGAAAGAAGACTTTCTCTTCTCTGTCTTTTGCATATGGCATCAGATCTATGAGAAAACCCACCCCAGCTTTAGTTTCTCAATTTTCTTTAAACTCTGTCCCCCTGCCTCTTCTTTGCCTGTGTCTGCATTTTCTTTCTTTGCCTCTCTTAGTAACCAGGAGCACATGACACTGAATTTTTCACCTTTACTAATTATCTGCGTGTCACTGGCATCTCACAAAATAACTAATATAAAGTGATTTGCTAATAAAACCACATTGAATGAAATCAAAATGGTGGATGGCCATTGTCCTTCCATGGATAATATCCCAGTCTTACACAGTGCCTGGTGTGTGAAAGAAACTTTGTCTATTCCAGCCTGAGTTGGGGAATGATCAAGTTATATTATACTTCCTGCTTGACATATGCCTAATATTTAGAAAGAGCTAGCCTTGACTTTTAGAGTCATTGTGCCATTTTATTGTTATTCTATTACTCCAGACGTTCTATCTTCTTGAACAATAGACATTATATCTGTAGAGAAGTAAAAATAGGACCCATCTTTCCTCTGTGATTAATTCAGAGAGGCATACAGACAAGGTATGCAAAACTGTGGCCCACAGAACTCATTACACAGTCAGGGCATTACTGAACAACGTTCTGCTGGACCCAGTAGTTTTAATTGTAGCTGGATGCTTTAGTCATGATTTATCATACAGTTTGGTATTTTCTAACTTCTTTTGCCTGCCTGCCTTGAACCTTAAACAACATTCTAAGTGAGATACTGAATCACATGCATGCTTAAACTCTTCCGTAGCAAGAAACAGGAAGTGTGGAAATAAAAGTTTTCAATAAAAAGAAATATTTTGAAAAACATTGTACATGAGGGTGACTATTTCAAGCAATACTGTGCTTAATATTCAGAAAAAAAAATAAGCCAGAAAGAGGGCTCAACAATTAAAGATGCTTTTCAGGTAAATCAAATCTAAGCAAAAAGTAGAAGAGTATCAATTCACAATGTTGTCCTCTGACCCTTGCCCACATTCCATGTACCTACATTCAAAAAGTACTGACACACACTAACAATAAATAATTTTTCAAAATCTGAAAGGCTGTCAAAGAGGCATGTAATATCTCCATCACAATAAAATGAAGTCAACAGAGGTGACAAGATGTGGCAAATACTCTGGCTTTATTAATACACAATACACACATTTCTTAAAGTGTCATACTATACTTACTGTGCAAACTATTGCATTAAAACGACAATATACATCTAAATATACATATATACATGCAATTATGAATTTTCATTGGCACAAAGATATATAATGGAGTATTTTCCTAAAATAACTAAAGAAAAATGTAAGTGTACCAGATTTTAAGAGGTTTCAAATTATTTTTCAGCTATCTGCTGATGCTCATTTTCTGAAGACCACTCAGTGGCCCCTCAGTCTTAGTAAAAGTCACTGAAATTTCCACTTCATTATGTATACTGCCTTTGAGAGACCATCAGATCTCCTAAAGAGACATGCAATCTAGGAATGAGAGCATTTGAACCACTCACTGATTGAAATGGGTCATTTTATGGAGGTTGAGACATTCCTGTAAATGTTAAAGACACTTTAAAGACTTTTGAGAATATCTTTAGGTTATTCATGTCTTTCTAGTCATGTAACTTTTAATCAAGGCAGGCGGTAACTCACTCAGCAGTGGACAAAGTCTTGCCAGAACTGAACTCCAGAGAAGTTAAGCCTTTCATGAAACTAGCCCAGTCTAGGTCAAAGTTTTGAAACTCTTATTCTTTATTTGAATTCAATATCGTTTATTCAAAGGAGAGTCAAGGAAGAATTACCTGTTATTGGAAATTAAATGCCAGTGTTTTCTAAATTCCACACATGATATAATTTCGTGTTCTTAGCCATTCTTTATTTTAAGGTAAACAAATGCTTATGAGACTCAAGGAAAGTGGGGGTGTTAGTAGTTACTGTTCGCTTGCTTGTTTTTAAAGAAATTTTGTTAGCCTTTAAAGAAAAAGAAAAACATGCAGGCAGGCATACAATAAATCTTGGAAACTAGCCGGGAGGAGAATGGAGGAGAAAATAAGTTTCTGAGTTAAGTTTGCATCGAAGGCAGTCACATGGAGGTTAGCAGCCACATAGTGGGAAATGAGCTAGCTATCCTAGGGTTTCTGATGCTGTGCTGAAACACCGTGACCAAAAACAAGTGTGGAAGAAAGGATTTATTTTACTACACTTCCACATCACTAAAAAAGTAAGGGCAAGAACTCAAACAGGGCAGGAACCTGGAGGCTGAATCAGATGCTGAGGCCATGGAGCAGTGGTACTGACTGCCTTGTCCAACACTGGGTGCCCAGCCTGCTTTCTTATGGACCCCAGAACCACCAGCTCAAAAGTAGCACCACTCACCATGGACTGGGGTCTCCAACACCAATCACTAGTGAAGAAAATACCATGTAAGCTCACCTACAGCCAAATTTTATGGAAATGATTTCATTATTAAGGTTCCTACCCTCAGTGACTATAGCTTGGGCCATGTGGACATAAAAGTATCCAGCACTCCAGGTGCTCTGAAGGTTGTGGAAATTTTTGTTTATGGTTTCTGGCTTTTGAAGAGAGGAATGAGACATCACCCCACTGCCTTTTGTGTGCCAGGCAATCAGTCAACCACTAAGCTACATACTAAGCCTATTATGCTTTTTCTTGTTTAAATTTTGATGTAAGGTTTTGCTAGGTTGCCCAAGGAAGCTTTGCACTGCAGTCCTGTTTCAGGTCACCACCTGGCCAGTGGCATAGGTCTCAGTGAGGCTAAGCCAAACAACATTTTTTTCCCTTAATTTAATTAGAATTGCACAGGGTGAGCATATTTTTAAATTTTTAAAAATGTTACTGCCAAAAATATTCAAATCAGTAAAGCAAAATGAAGTGATGCATTAATTTCCTTATTCTTCATAATTAATTTTAAAAAATACTGACAAGTACGGATAAGGACATTTTTGCATTTTAAGAATTCACAGATAACACTTTAATTTAATAAATATTATTCAACATCATTTTAATTTTATATTTGGAATTCTAATGTAGAAGTGGCATTTCTCTTACTTTGTGTTAAGTAGATGCCACTCAAGTTTCCATATATATCAAAGCTTATGCTCCAAAGGACTTAAGAGATTGCTTATTCTGAGGCAGGTATCAGTGACCAAGGCCATGTAGCTTGTTTTGATATTACCATGAAGGGCATGTTTTCCTGTGAGATAGATGGTACAGGAGTTTGTGACAAATGTATATTAAGAAATATGGCCCAAGATTTTTCCTTTTTGGGGACTTGGTCTCCTACAAACCCTGCTGGCCTTGAATTCACTGTGTATTCCAGTCAAGCTGTGGGTCACTGATCCTCCTGGATCTCCATCACAGCTGCTGAGATCACAGATATGCTCATCGTATTTACCCCGTTTCTCTCTTAATAACAGAAGTTCCTCTTTCCATAACAGTGAAGTCTTAGCTATCTACAACTGCAGCATAAATGCACAGTCCTTAAACTCTCTAAGATCAGGGTGTTTAGAAAATACACTGACCCATTGATCCTGTCTAAACTTAGAGGAGTTGTCTTCTTCTTCTTTTTTTTTTAAGATTTATCTCTAGTAATTGTTTCGTCACTAAAGTAAATACACATTTTCAACTGAGAAATAACTCTGGAATGAAATATTATTGGGTCTTCCATAGATCAATTCATTACAACACCTTTTAAGATTCTGTAATATGCAAATAACATTTCCCACTTAACACAATGCTACTTTTAAAAACAAAACTTCTGGGCAAATATCATAAATATCACTATAAGAAGGATTTGTATTATAAAAAATACAGTTAGAATGATAATGGAAGTATTAGACTTCTTTGGCGGAGATAACTTGTCATTCAAGTGGCATACATTCTCAAGCTATGTGTAAAGCCAGCGGAACATAAAACAAAGGGTGTGACTATATTCAAAGCAATGCAGGGACCAACCTGGGGAGAGAGTGTGGAGCAGAGGATTATCTCTGGGATGGCTTTCCTGTCTCCTTAGCTTGTTTGTTTTGTCGCATTAAAAGGTATTTCATTCGTCTACACATTTAAAACTAGGACCCACCTATGAAAGAGAATATGTAGTAGTTGTCTCACCTAATATAATACTTTCTAGACCTATGCATTTTCTTGAGCAATGCATTAGCTGTGTATGTGAAATTGAGAACCTTTCTAAATATTCAGGTCATATTTCCAAATATGTTTTTATTCCTATTAACAAATTTCATCACAGAGATTGAATTATGGACACAAAACAAAACAGAACAAAACAAAAACAGAAAACAAACCAAGATGATAAATGAAAATGAAAAAAACCAAAGAACAAAGACAATAACAACAAAACACCTTTTATAAATCATACAATACAGAGCAACGTAGATACACAGAATTTTTAATTTTAATTTTATTTTTATTAATTATATTTTATTCACTTTATATCCCAGCTGTAGCCCCTTCCCATAACTCCTACCAATTTCACTCTTCCTCCCTCATCTCCTCCCATGCCCCTACCCCAGTCTAATGATAGGGGAGATCCTCCTCCTCTTCCATCTGACCCTGGTCTATCAGGTCTCATCAGGACTGGCTGCATTGTCTTTCTCTGTGGCCTGGTAAGGTTGCTCTCCCCTCATGGAGAGGTGATCAAAGAGACAGCCACTGAGTTCATGTCAGAAACAGTTCCTGTTACCCTTACAAGGGAACTGACTTGGACACTTGGACACTGCTATGGGCTATATCTGTGCCGGAATTCTAGATTATCTCCATGAATGGTCCTTGGTTGGAATATCAGTCTCAGAAAATACCCCTGTGCCCAAATTTTTTGATTCTATTGCTCTCCTTGTGGAGATCCTGTCTCCTCCGGGTCTTTTTGGCTCCCCCTTCTTTCATAAGATTCTCTGTACTCTGCCCGAAGTTTTGCTATGAGTCTCCCCATCTGCATTGATACCCTGCTGGGTAGTATCTTTCAGAGGCTCTCTGCGGTAGGCTCCTGTCCTGTTCCCGACTTTCTCCCTCTTCTGATGTCCATTTGTCTTTCTAAATGAGGATTGAGCATTTTACCCAGGGTTCTCCTTATTGATTTGCTTCTTTAGGTATACATATTTTAGCATGCTTATCCTACATTTTATGTCTAATAGCCACTTATAAGTGATTATATAGCCTGTGTGTCTTTCTGCTTCTGGGATACCTCACCCAGGATGATCTTTTCTAGTTCCCATCATTTGGCTGTAAATCATTAAATTTAATGATTTCCTTGTTTTTAATTGCTGAGTAGTATTCCATTGTGTACATGTACCACAATTTCTATATCCATTCATCAACTGAGGGACATCTGGGTTGTTTCCAGCTTCTGGCTATTACAAATAAAGCTGCTTTGAACATGATTGAGCGAGTGACCTTGTTGTGTACTTGAGCATCTTTTGGATGCCTAGGAGTGTTATAGCTGGATCACTTGAGGTAGCACTATTTCTAGTTGTCTGAGAAATTGCCAGATTGATTTTCAAAGTGGTTGTACAAGTTTACATTCCCAGCAATGGAGGAGGGTTCCCCTTTCTCCACATCCTCTGCAGCATGTGTTGTCACTTGAGATTTGATCTTAGCCATTCTGATGGGTGTAAGGTGATTTGCATTTCCCTGATTGCTAAGGTTATTGAGCATTTCTTTAAGTATTTCTCTGCCATTCTATATTCCTCTATTGATACTTCTCTGTTTTATTCTGTACCCCATTTTAATTGGATTACTTGAGACTTGGAAGGATAAAAAACTTCCACTCTCTGAAAAAATAAATAGAAGAAGATTTCAGAAGATGGGAAGATCTCCCATGCTCATGGCTTGGCAGGATTAACATAGTAAAAATGGCCATCTTACCAAAAGCAATCTACAGATTCAATGCAATTCCCATCAAATTACCAACACAATTCTTACAGACCTTAAAAAAATCTCAAATTTATATGGAATTATAAGAAAACCAGAATTGCTAAAACAGTCCGCTACAATAAACGATCTTCTAAGGACATCTCCATCCCTGATCTCAAGATGTACTATAGAGCAAAAGTAATATAATGTGCATGGTACTGGCATAGAAACAAACTGGTGGATCAATGCAATTGAACAGAGACCCAGAAACAAACCCACACACTTATGGAAACCCAAACTTTGACAATGAAGCCGAAATCATACAATGGAAAAGAAAATAGCATCTTCAACAAATAGTGCCAGTCTAACTGAAAGTCTACATGTAGAAAAATACAAATAGATCCATGTTTACCATCCTGCACAAAACTAAAGTCCAAGTGGAACAAAGACCTCAATATAAAACTAGACACACTAAACTCGTTAGAATAAAACGTGGTAAAGAGACTTGAACTCACTGGCACAGGAGACAACTCCCTGAACAGAACACCAACAGCACAAGCTCTAAGATCAACAATAAATAAATGGGACCTCATGAAACTGAAAAGCTTCTGTAACGTAAAGGACACAGTCGTCAGAACAAAACAACTGTCTACAGATTGGGAAAGGATCTTCACCAACCCCTATATCTGAGAGAGGGCTAATATCCAGAATATATGAAGCACCCAAGAAGTTAAACAGGATGAATTTTCACAAAATTGTCCATTTCACCCTGTGCTAAATCCTAGGCCTGAAATGAAAACCATAGAAGGTCCCACTGTAACTAAAAGGAAAGTAAAAGGAGTATGCAAGCTTGACTTTTGCTTATTCCCATCAAAGCAGTAACAGCTCCACCCTTGAGGCATGCAGGCGGTGCCCTACATGGCTTCCAGCAATGAAATGAGCATTTTGACAACTCAGGAAATTTTCTAAAGTTTAGCAGTATTGTCAAATGTTTTTGTTTTTGTTTGGCTCTTTTCAACTCTCAACCCTACTGAAATGGTGGTAGGCATTCAGGAAAAGGAAATAAAATTTCCTCCCCTTCTAATAATGAAGACATTTTAAAATTGAACATGATTTTCTAGGTGGTAAGTATCTAATGTGTCTCTCTGTGTTTTGTACATTAAACTAACAATTTGGCAGTCACAAAGCAATCCTGGCCATGTATCTGAAAACATAAACCCCAAATGCTTGTAGCTGCCAGGTGTCTAATTTTCTGCTTGTCACACTGAGGTGTATGAACTAGAAACCTAGTATATTTCGTATAACTTCTGCAAGTCACATCAGCTTGTGACCAAATTTTATGTGGTCCGTTCATCCTTACAGACTCCCATCAGCTTCCTTCTTTCACCATGGCCTACAAGGAGTGAAAATACTCATGACCTGGCAGTAGAGATAACACAAGACTCCTTATGGGGAGGATGCATGGTTCACCTCATAATTTTATTGGTGAAAGATGATTGACCTGATAAAAGTTGTAATAACAATTTTTATACTATTACTATATGTGTGGCAATTAAAGTATTGTGTTGATTTACAACTGATTTGGTTTCCTTATGAATAAATCCTATTCTGGAGAGAATGCATCATCTAGTACTGTGTAGATCTCCAGCCACACCCTCTGTCCTCATTCTCATGCTATGCAATCCACACACTGATACAATAATCGGTAGAAATGTTGGTCTGCCTCCTCGGCTGAAAGCCACACATATGCTACCATGTCAGCTGCCTATTCTAAGTTTGTAAAATATATAATAAGAGAAAAACATTCATGAAGCCTATTAAAGATGATCTGTAAGAGTATTACAACCGAGACTCAAAGGAGAAGGAGTTCTGCTCCACTCCAACAAGGCTCACAGTTTTCAGCCCAGGAATACTGCATGGGTAGAAGTATCTGGAAGTTAGCAAATGCCTAGAAAAGATAGCAGAGGTAAAGGAAATCTCTGCTTGACATATTCCACTAAGGGTAAGCCCTGCTGACAGTTAGAGAAGGGTGATAAATCCCAGACACAGAAGGTAGACAGAAACAATGAGAGAATGTTCTTTGGTCCACTGATGTTAGTTCTACAAGGACAATGACAATCTCGTCTAATCTACATGATTAGTTGGGTCAAAGCAAGACTCTATCAGATATTATTAACTTAATTACATATAAGACTAATCTGAGCAGCCTGTGTTTAATAACTGATTGACTGAAATCAATTCCCAAAGCCTTTTCCTTGTTCCTAAATGTTGTTCTAATTTTGAACTGTAGAGAAAGAAGAAAATCTCCATATTACTTAGGAACCAATGTGGTGTCTGAAAAGAAAATAAAGGGGATAGAGATGATGGCTCCTAAGGAAGAAAATTATTTGAATGTCTGAAACATCTAACAGTGGTTCCCTGAGCCATTAAGCAACAGAGAGTTTATATGAGAAAAAAGCAAACCGGAGCTTGGCTGTTGATACCACACCAATGCTACTGAAAGTTTGAGTGAATCATAGTTTACCAACGTTTGTAAAGCTCTGAATAAAGAAGGGAAAATCAGATTAATAATGAATTTACAATTGACGAAAATCATTAGGCTACAGAGACGTATCTATGAATTCAGATCCCTTCTGACATCCACCATATTACTGCTCATGCCGATGTAGATGCCGGCAATTAGCTGTGAGCTGCTCTGGCCCTCTTAGCTGAAACGCGGATCAATGCTGCTATTATGAAGACAAAATCAGCACACCAAAATGCTTTCCTCGCGCTGTCTAACATCATCCATATTGATGTTTTCTGTCAATATATAATAATACACTGTCACACTTGATGGGACAGGAGGAACCGATTACACAGAAATTCTACTGGAATATGTTTTTAGACATTGTTTCTCAGCAACAGTGTAATCAAAGTGCTTATTGATTCAGAAACTGACTGCTTGTCCCCGCATGATGCAGGAAGCAGAAGCATATGTTACTTACTCTTATTCATTTTACAGTTGTGTTTAAAGGTGTTGGTTAAAAGAAAAAATGTGATTTATTCTTATATTCCATTCTTGTCTTCACTTCTTTGTCAAAATCCATAAAATTGTCAATTATTCTTTACCCTCTCTCTACAAACCTAAAGGTTTTGGTTTTCAAAACTCAGCAATGAAGTATCCTAATTTCTTCATCTGTTTTCCTCACTCATATAGATCTAGGCTGCTTTTATATGCTCCTCAGCCTTTTCCATTTGGTCTCACTGAGTTTACCAGAACCAGTATGTAGATACCACACTTCTGTTTAGAGTGTGTGAACTGTTTTCTGTATCTACCTGGATGAGCCATATCTCTGGAGGAACTCTATAATGTGTTCCAAAGCTCAAATTCATTACCTCCCCCCACAAAAATAATAGGATCTCCTGGGAAACGGTGTCTGAGCATAGCTGTGAAGGATTTTCTTTAGTGGGTTAATTAAGGTATGAAGAACTACCATGAATGTTGGTGGATGATTCCATGGATTGTGCTCTGCACTGAATGAAAGGGAAAAACAAAGCTGCACAAGATGTGTTCATTCATCCTCTGCTCCCTGCTCTTGAAAGCCTTAAGCTCCTGCCCCTGTATCTTCCTCCCAATGATGGGCTTACACTTAGAATCTGAGCTGAAAAAAATCAACCTCCTTTTATCACAGCAACAGCAATAATCTATCTTTAAATAGACTGTGCTGAACTGTGATGTCGCCAGTGTTTTCTTCTGTGATGTAGCTAGTGTTTTCTTCTGTGTGTTATTTTCTTTTCTAGTCATTATGAAAACAACAGGGCATATTTTATATGCAGAAGTTTTAGTTCTATGAACCATTCCAATTTAAAGTTATAGGGTATGAGGGTTTTGATGCTGACACCTCTTCTCATGACTTAACAGGTACTTACTCAATTAAGCACATGTCAAAGTCTGTTTCCGTCTTCTTTCAAAACTATGAGAATTGCCCATGAAAACATTTCCAAAGGAAAGTGGCTGTATTTCTACTCATGGCATCAGAGTGTCTATGTGTGTTCACTTAGCTTTACTGGATCCAGGACTGTGGTGGAAGGAAGTTCATGGCTGGGAATATATGGTGAAGTAAAGTAGTTTACTTCACGATGACCAGGAGATAGGATGCAGAGATAAAGGAAGAGAAAGTACCTGGGAATAAGTTATAACCCTCAAAGATGTTCCCCTGGTGACCGTACCACCTGCAATCAGGCCCTACCTCCACTGAGCCCATAACTGAGTTCTCCTCTCAGAAGAGCCAGCAATGGGGACTATGTAATACAGGAGACTTGGGAGGTATGGTGTCAATCACTTTATATCTAAACCATAGCAGAGTATCAATAACAGGAAGAACAAGTTCTCTCCGAAGATCAAGGGGGAGGGGGTTCCATAATAACTGTATATGAACTTCTTAATTCCTTGCTTATGTTACTGAATATCACTTTGCATCATCCACTATGGACATAGCTGTTAACTGAGATCTTTTATTTACCCAAGCAAACTGCTGCTCAGGCCTCATAAAAGCTGTGAAGGCTTTATGCTCTTGTTTTTCACAGGACTCATGTGGCTGAATGAAAATGGAAAAGGTCAGAAACTTGAGGTAGAAACTCTCAGAAGAACTCACATTAGTGACACACTAGAAAATAAAGAGAAAAGGATTTGACATTATATGAGGAGTCACTTGGAGAACTTAATATACCTAGAGACTCTGAAGAGTGCTTATGAGATGACCATACATGGACAGTAGCCCTTTACATCATTCATGAAAAAAGACATCAGCCTGCTCTGCATTACTTATTCTTTCTCAAATACACATTTAAAAAAATATGCTGATGTTATACAGTCTTCACCTAGTTTAAAAATCATTATTTTATCAGGAATTAAAAAGATTATTAAGTTTGTACAGTGGAACTTCATCTAAATTAGTTAAGGAAAATAAACCATAAATCTTATGTCCAGAACAAAATCAATGACTAATGACTGGTTCAAACCCAGATGACTTGAATCTTTCAGTTTTAATTATATTTATATAATACCATCATTTACTTTGTTCAGTAAGTAAAGGATCTAGAGAAATTTAAGATTTGGTGTGACACTATTCCTGGGGAGACTTGAACAGATGTTTACTCACCCCAGATAGGGGGCCTAGGACAGACCATAGTATGGAATACCAAACTTCATCGTTGACTATCAATATGTTTTATTGGGGCTATTTACAGGGGTATGGATGAAGGATTACTTATAGGAGCAGAAATTACTTAAGACAGCAACATTCTCAAAGCAGACCCCAACTGGAAACCTGGGTTCATTGTGAAAATTACAGGCTGTTCAACAGACTGCAAAGCATTCCTTCCAAGCAGCTTGGATAGTCTGGGGCCCTTATGTGCAGCTGGAGTGTCCTGCCTGCCCATCCCAGGAAACTGGATTCTACTAAGCTTCGCCATAGAGTTCAGCTAGTCTAAGATGGTCTCTCGGGAGTCCTGACTGCTTATGTACACATGGGGGAAGGAGTAGAAAGCTGAATATGGTTAGTTTGTGGGATTTCCTTAACTCTTTGAGTTGTTTATTTCTTTAGTTTAATGAGCTTCCCTCCAGGATCAAATGTGTCACCTCCCACAGAGCATTCTGCAACTGAATTTTCCTCCCTCCAAGAAAGAAGGTTTTACCTCATTGGAGATTACTACATAACAGATATAAACAATAGTTCTCATTTAAGGTAAGTCCTTTAGGCTGCAGAATAGAGTTCTTTATTCTAGAATCCCAAAGTACAAACTGTATGCTACCTGCAGTCCTACCATCTTTCCTATGCCCGCGATGTTTCTAATCTTCATAGATGAACTAAATGTGTTTAGAGTATATGTTTGTCATTTTTGGTTGAATGCATTGCTAAGGTTTTATTTTCAATTATAATTTTACAGGGTAACACTATTATATTCTCAAGTTGTAAGTCCTTTAAAAATACACTTCTAGTTTGGGCTTTTAAACTCCAACATGCAACATCTGCAACAGACCATTGTAATCAAAGTTGTGCCATGTTTTTGACTCACATCGTATACTGACTATGTTAAGTTCCGTAAATGTTCATCAAAGGGAAAACTGATCTTTGTTTTCACCAATTGAAAGTTTATGACAATTATATTGTTGCAACTTTTAATTAGCTAATGGAGTCAATTTCTATACTACCTAAATAAAGAAGCATGATTGAAGTCAATTCTCAATTGAAGTTTCCTCATTTTTATACTAATTCATATATAATGATAGAGATCATAATATTTGGGCACATTTTCCCTGACGAATCCTTCAAACTTTTCTCTCTGATATGCCAGAATTGCTTTTCTGAAATTTACTTTCCTAATGACTCCCAACTAATTCATTAACAAGCGCTATATTTAGGTGGTGGGATATTAAACAATGCTTTTAAGTATAGCCACTTGTTTCTCTCTACATGTTTATGATTTCCAGTTACTGATAATTACTTTTGGAGACTTTTAATCTTTATTTTATCTCTAGACTTCTAGTACAGGCACAGGCTTTGTATGTATTAAAAGTTTAGTTAAATAGTTTTTTCTTGTTTTTAATAAAAATACAGGCACGTCCAGATATTTGGGTAAAGAAAGTCTGCATTTATGTTTCTAAGGGCACATTTAGCAGAAAATTCAGCAGCCAGTCTTTTGTCCTGTGATATTAATATTTTTCTCTTGAATGTAATTTAAGCAGAATCACTGTCAACATGTTCCTAGGTTAAGATAAAAAATGTGTATATCCTATACACATACATAAAAGCCTGCATTTTATGACTTGTGTGAAAGAGGAAACACTAAAATAATAGAACTTATCTATTCTGCATAATGGAAACATATTTTTTAAACTTTTAGCTCTTTAGAGTTTCGTATTAAACATCTTTCATATGGGAAATGCATATATTTTTATTTGCACCCCTGGGCCAGATGCTGACCAACAACTTTAATTTTAATTCCATTGTATTTGTTCATCGGAATTTACATGTGTCATGAATTTTGGGAGTTCCCAAGCTTTTGGGAATCTGGCTTCTACCTGAGAAGACTGCAAGCTTACATCACCATTTCCCAGGAGCTGTTCAAACTTGCTATGTTTGAGGTAGCTACGGCAGGTCTGTGATGAAGCTTTTCTAAGCAGGGATGTTTGTGCTAAGGGTTCTGCTGAGAAGGCCCAGGTATTTATCCTACAGTCTAACAAATCATCCTGTCATATTTCCATATATTCTATTAGAAGACACAAGGATTCAAGTTGAGAGGCCAAGTGTGCATTACTAACAATATAAAAATAAATTATAAATATCAACACACTTGCTTCATTTTCTACTTAAGTGGTAGGGAAAGAATTTATGGAACGTCCACAGCTCCTGGTTTAGGTCCCTGACCTTGCTCATGGAAGCTGGCATATCTGCTTTCTGTCCCAACAGCATTGGCTCTGTCTTTCAATAGGGTAGACATTAAAACATTACGGAACAGGTGCTCCAAAGCAAAGAACAGCTTATCTGACACTTGTGAGATGCCCAGAAAAGAAAATTATTAAAACTTGGCTCAGTAAAATCCACCACTATTTCTTAGACTATGCTTCTGATGAAGAACTTATCCACCATTATACCATGCTGTTGCCTACTCTGGTACATCTGTCTGACAGAGCCTGGGACCATACCTGTTCAGCTTTGTCCTTTAAGCCATTCATCCAATTTCTAATCAATACGATTGTAAGCACTAAACTCAGTTACAGCTAGACCTCAAAAAAAGCTGGCTAAACAAATTGCAAGCCATGATGGTTTACTGTCAAATGCCAGGAGATGATATTTAAGTGTCAACTTTAATAGCTGTCCCAGGTGCAGCAATATGAACCAGTGAATTTGAAGAATTTGCCCAATCCCATGGAATTTCCTGGCTGCAGCTAAAGGTGTCATGATGTAGCAGCTTCAATCAGCCCCTCTGCTCTGGTTTTGCTCTCTGAAAAACCGTTGTTATGAGTGCTGACTTTGAAGGACTGTGTGATTTCATCATTGACTGCTTATATTTACAAAGAGTTCATACAAACAAGTTGGGTGAATGGATTTTGAACAAGAACATTTATCAGAAACCAAGGAACAAAATGCAATAAGAAAGAAGTCTAGATGAATCCCCACTCTGGATCATGTAAGTTCCCTTCAACACATGTGGCCATGTCCTGGAGGACAAGTGGATTTTTGTACTTTTGCTCCTGGTTATATAATCAGCAATCCACATAATGCTACGTACGTTGTTTCAAAAACACTTCTTGTTTCAAAAACCTCTGAACACCCAAAGTGAGCATTTTATGATATTGAAATCTACCTTTTCTGATATCTGTAGCTTTCTGAAGCACATTTCCAAATCCTTATAGAATATACCTATTACAAGCTCCTACTGAGAAACAAAATTGTGTATAATATAGTTTTCCGAGGTTTTATCATCATTACAATAAACACTAGGTGGGGGGCACTAGTATTTTTATCACTCAATGAGAGATGAGTACTAACACTAAAATAAAAAAAAACACTTGATAGAAAATAAAAACAACATGGTGTTGAGCAGGTGGCTCAGTGAAAGCGTGTTTTCCTAACATGTAAAAGCCACTGTCATGTTGAACCACAATATGACACTTAGCAATGATAATAAGATTAAATAACATCATAATAAAATTATAGTGTATTAAATAATAGTACTAATGTAATTTAAAACAAGGACGTCACATGGTTTCACTGTAGTGTTGGAGCCCGTGTACTTATGAGCCAGCTCTGTATGTTTTGTTTTTTTGTTTTTGTTTTTGTTTTGTTTTGTTTTTTTACCTCAAACTACTTATTGTGGTACTATATTCATAGTATTTGAGGGGAGAAATAACAGTTCAGATTTCTCCACACCCACAGATGTGAGTGACGTATATCATTTTCTCTGTTCATACATGCACAGTTGTTCAACCTACATTAGGGATATTAAAATGCTTTGTAGCCCACATTCTTGAGGGAGAAAAAGTAAAACAGAAACCCTGCTTCCTGTGCCAGGTTGAAGTGCCAATGTCGTATTTACTGGTTACTTTGGGTGCAATTGCGTCACCTCTTTGTGGCTGAAAACCTGTTTTCTTAATACTTCCTAAGCAGGAATGCACTGAATGAAGTCTGCCTCAGAAGCATGCCAAGTACAAGACTGTGCGTCTGGCTGAGATTGTTGACAAAGGCAAATGCGTAGTATAGAAAGAAGTGGTGCCAATTTAGAGTAAAATTTGTGATAACTAAATTAAAATTATCTGAATGCACATTCTCCTTATATGATACACTGCTAATAAAACCACTCTGGGGGAATTTGAAGAATCTTAAATTAGAAGATGACAAAATTTTCATTCCATGTAACTTAGAGGAAATCTGACCCAATATTCTTCTTGCTCTGCCTGCAGCCTTAGACAGCTTCAGTTACTATGAGTAATTGTAACCAAGGCAACGTGACAGGGAATAATTAATGAAGGGAATTGAACTTCAAAATCTGTAGCACATTCGAAATTACAAATATTAAAATAATAACAGCGCCTCGTGCCTCTTTCCACCTTCAACTTGGCTGAAATAGTCTTCTGACTAATCATTGTAATTTTTTCACCTATAAATGACACACACACATATGCATATATATGAGAGAGGGAAAAGTAAGCGAATTTGTCATATTATTAAATCTACACTGCATGAATACCGGCAAATAAGTGAAAACATATTCTCCTTTTTATCTCTTTCACATCTGTTAAGGGTTCTGATCTGAGAAGTTAGTCTACCAGAGTGACAGAAAACCTAGGGTGCAGAGCCTGTACCTATTAGACACAAATTTTATGGTCACTCATCAACTATCCTAAGCATCCCCTTTCCCAATAAAATTACATTGCTGTTAATAATGATAACTATATTATACTTTTAGAGAAAACTCTAGAAGTAAAGTGAGTATTTTAGTGACCACAAAGCAGAGAATTAGAACTCAACAAATGTCAAGAGATCCACAGACAAGCACAAAATTATCAAACTTATCAGCCCTTCCTCCAGCTCTGTGAGAGAGCAGCAACACTTATTTCACCAGAGAAAAGTACATTTTTTCAGTTTAATTTTTTAAATTTTAATTATTAATTACAATTTATTCACTTTTTATCCCCCTGTAGCCCCTCCCTTTTCCCCTCCCAATCCCACACCTCTTTCCCCCTTCTCCACACATGCCCCTCCCCCAGTCCACTGATAGGGGTGATCTTCCTCCCCTTTTTTCTGATCCTAGTCTATCAGGTCTCATCAGGAATGGCTGCATTGTCTTCCTCTGTGTCCTGGTAAGGCTGCTCTCCCCTCAGGGGGAGGTGATCAAAGAGCAGGCCAATTAGTTTATGTCAGAGACAGTCCATGTTCCCATTACTAGGGAACCTACTTGGACACTGAACTGCCATGAGCTACATCTGTGCAGGGGTTCTATCTCCATGAATGGTCCTTGGTTGGGATATCAGTCCTTGTGCCCAGATTTTTGGTTCTGTTGCTCTCCTTCTGGAGCTCCTGTCCTCCCCAGGTATTACTATTTCTCACTTCTTTCATAAGATTCCCTGCACTCTGCCCAAAGTTTGGGCATAAGTCTCAGTATCTACTTTGATACCCTGCAAGGCAGAGCCTTTCAAAGACCCTCTGTGGCAGGCTGCTATCCTGTTCCCTGCTTTCTCCTTCTTCTGATGTCCATCCCCTTTGCCTTTCTGAATGGGGGTTGGGCATTTTAGCCAGAGTCCTCCTGGACTAGTTTCTTTAGGTATACAGATTTTAGTAGGTTTATCCTATATTATATGTCTAATATCTACTTACGAGTGAGTATATACCCTGTGTGTCTTTCTGCTTCTGGAATACCTCACTCACAATGATCTTTTCCAGTTCCCACCATTTACCTGCAAATTTCATGATTTCTTGTTTTTTTGTTGCTGAGTCGCATTCCATTGTGTTGATGTACCACGATTTCTCTATCCATTCCTCAGTTGAGTTTTGGGTTTTGGGTTGTTTCCAGCTTCTGGCTATTACAAATAAAGCTGCTACAAACATGGTTGAACAAATGTCCTTGTGTATTTGAGCATCTTTTGGATATATGCCTAGGAGTAGTAAAACTGAATCTTGAGTAAGGGCTATTCCTAATTGTCTGAGAAAGCACCAGATTGATTTCCAGAGTGGTTTTACAAGTTTACATTCCAACCACTGTTGTCAGAACAAAACGACTGCCTACAGATTAGGAAAGGATCTTTACCAACCCTATATCTGAAAGAGGGCTAATATCTACAATATATAAGGAACTCACAAATTTAAACACCAACAAACCAAGTAATCCAATTAAAAATGGGGTACAGAGCTAAACAGAGAATTCTCAATAAAGTAATATCAATTGGCCAAAAAAAAAAAAACACTTAAAGAAATGCTCAACGTCCATAGTTATCAGGGAAATGCAATTCAAAATGACCCTGAGCTTTCACCTTAGACCCATCAGAGTCAAGACCTAAAACTCAAGGGACAACACATGCTTGAGAGGTTGTGGAGAATGGGGAACCCTCCTCCACTGCTGGTGGGAAAGACAAGTATATTTTTATATAAACAATAATTATATAAGTAAAATAAGACAAAGATGCAATTTCTGGATGTGCTAAGTGCAAAGAAGAAATGAGTGCTAGACATGGTAAGAGTAAGAAGGACAGTTTCTGTCTTTCTGATTGGGGTACGGGACTATCTGGGAACTGATCTTTAAAAATTAATCACAAGATGCAGGAGGCAATGTGGGGGACAGGCAGGGAGGCCTGTGTCCAGTAAACAGCCAGACTCCAATTCACACTGTTCCCCAAAATGGCTGTGCCATCTTCAGCTCCAGTAACCCCCAACACCATCACAGGGTTTAAAGTGGATAGTAAAACATTAAAACTTCTCTGCAAGGACTTGCCTTTTTCTGATACAGAGAAAAAAATAGTAACAAGAGGTAGGTAGTGGGAGTAGGAAATGAAAGCTTTGGTTGATACATGTGCAGCTAGGGTTCCCTTGGAAGAAGGACTTCTGCTACCCACTGTAATGTCAAGGAGGCTAAGGTTAGCACTGTATACATGAAACAGTGAAGACAACCTTCAATGTTAGCACAAAGAAATACAGTATTTTCTCTAATGCATGTGTTACTTATTATGATTTCATCACTCTCTTATTGAAATACCACTTTGTATTCTATGAATATATGCAATTATGTTTGCTAATTACAAATAAAATAAAGCTATTTCAACAATGAGTTTAAAGAACAGCATTAAAACTTTGACAATAAATAGGAATGACTGAAATGGGGTATAGTTTCTGGAGAGCAAACAGTAGGAAGTATTTAAAAAAGAAAAGATAGTTAGGAGAAGTTAACAGAGATCAGACGAACATGAAGCTAAAAGACCATGAATAAGAATTTGATTTTAGTACCATATTGAAAAGTGATTTTAGGGATAGTTAGCTAAAGAGAAAGCATAGTTCCATAGTCAGTGGAAATACTAACATTCTCCATGAATATCAGTTTTGAAAGGAAAAATGACCCTTAACTAAACCCCAGTGGCTGAGGTACACACTGTGAGATTATCAAGCAGCTACACTTAAACTGTTCTTTAAATATAAAAATATGAATCTGAGCAGCTTGTAAATTCACCATCTTTCAACCTTCAAACAACCAGTTAACGGCTGGAGAGATAACTCTATAGTTAAGAGCCTGCAGTTTGTTGGTTTTGAAGAAGTCATTATTCTGGTTTCCAACACCCACCTAGATAGCCCCAAAGCATCTGTAACTCCAGTTTCAAGGTGTGTTGGGGGGATTGACTCCTGTGGCCTCTGCTGGCAATTGAACTCACATGTACATACTCACACACACACTCACACAGTCACACACATATTCATAATTTAACATGAAATAAAATCTGTATTTAAAAAGCAACCAGTTCTCTTCAACATAGTACTTGAAGTTCTAGCTAGAGCAATAAGGCAACTAAAGGAGATCAAGGGGATACAAATTGGAAAAGAAGAAGTCAAAGTATCACTATTTGCAGATGATATGATAATATACATGAGTGACCCCAAAACTTCAACCAGAGAACTCCTTCAACTGATAAACACCTTCAGTAAAGTGGCTGGATATAAAATCAACTCAAAAAAATCAGAAGCCCTCTTGTACACCAAAGACAAAAGGGCCAAAAAGGAAATTAGGGAAACAACACCCTTCACAATAGCCACTAATAACATAAAGTACCTTGGGGTGACTCTAACCAAGCAAGTGAAAGACCTATATGAAAAAAATTTCAAATCTCTGAAAAAAGAAAGTGAAGAAGATCTTAGGAGGTGGAAAGACCTCCCGTGCTCATGGATTGGTAGAATTAATA
>CM053744.1:18023909-18050154 GCA_028658305.1 Pachyuromys duprasi
GAAGGAGATGAGGGAGGGAGTGGGAGGGTAGGAGGGAATGGGGGAGGGGGCTACGCCTGGGATTCAAAGTACCTAACCTGTGATTGAGATAAAAATAAATAAATTAAAAAAAAAAGCAACCAGTTAACAAGAGTAATTTTATCAACTAATTCTAGTGAAGCATACCGACCATAATACTCTACCCATACCTTCTTTTCTCAGTAGCTCACAGATTCTGCACTTTATCTCCCAGAGACTAAGTGTTTAACAAGTAAGTTGGGGAAGGGGAAGTGCATAGTTTACTAGTCTTAATGCTTTTACCTGGTTGCATTAGCCCTCTTCAACCTCCTCCAAAATCGTCAAGACCCACAGAATGCTTCATCAGTCAGGGAACCCGATACATATAGCTTGGTGGAGCTTCCAGTGAGTACTATGCAGCAAAGAGTCACTCTGTGAATGTGGAAACAGTGTGCGAAATTAATAATTATGCATTTCTAAGGATTCCACCAAGATACATTGCAAGCAACATGGAAGAGAGATTAAACAGCACATTCTTTTGGCTGTGTTTTCATAAATGTTTTCAGGGCAATGTAGGCTTGGATTTTTCACCTAACCTAGTATTTTTAGGGTTCTTAAACACTTACACTTCCCTTCCACCCACTAACCAGAGGTAGGGGAGAAAGAAGGTGATTAGGTAAAGGGATTTATAGACCTCTTTAGAAGTAGTTCCTTGGGATGAGTCCAGTCTTCATTGTCCAGATATGAGCAGTCCAGTCCAAAGGCCAAAACCAAACAGCAACATGAATCAGCATGATTCAGAAGATTGAAGCAAGTCAGTGAAAGCCACAAGATTTGGTTGGATTGCCCCGAGAAGTTTTCTGGAAGTTTCTCTCTTTTTAGAAGTAGTTCTTTGTGATCACACCCCCTTTCACAAGACAACCTCCAAAAAAACATCACATGTTCTTTCACAAGACAGCTTCTCACAAAACATCACATGACTCAACTGAGTCCTCAAAGAAACCAGAAACTTCCACATAAATTAGCTCAGTCCCACCTTCACATAAACTCTCAAAATCCACCAAACAGGGAAAGATCTGTATTGATTTAAGGATTATAGAAAATGATATCAATTGTTCACTTGCATAAACCAAGTATTGTGAATATCGGAGAGATACAATTAAACTTATGAAAAATTACAAATATAGAAGAAATTTATTCTTCAAATGTCAAAGTATAATTTACAGGCAAGAAGCATTGTCTATAACTTTTAGTATGCTTTAACAATGTCTCCTCATTTTCCATTTGACCAATTTATAAGTCCCTTTTTTAGCAACTGATACCTAGATTTTGCCATCTTTCTGTCTTCTTGCTGGAGATTAAGTAGTAATATATATATATTTATTATGTATATATTTATTATATATAAAAAATCTCCTTTTATTTGTTTGCCTCCTTCATTTCCTTAGGATTGAAATAGGGGTGTTGTCAGGGACACAAGCAGTGTGTCTGACGACTAAGGTTAAGTGTCAACTGCTTGGAGTCTCTGAATTCTATTAACTTCTGTAAAGCTTCAGCATGCAGAATACTCCCTGAGCAGGTAAAGCTTCCTGTATGAAAGGAAGCTTACAGTGAATGTAGTACCTTCCAAAGGGAAAAAGGAGGCGCTCAGTGTCCTGCCTGCCCTCAACTGAGTGACTAGACTCCTCCTTCCACGACAATTCTATTTGTTCCCTTCCACTGTATCTTCTATGATGACAACATGTTCTTCTAGACATTCCCTGTTCTTTTTGGCTTATGTCTTATTGGACTGCTTTCCACTGTCAACATAACCTGGAGTCATTTGGGAAGCAGTGTTTTCTTTTTACTTAATTATTTTATTGCAGCACTTATTTATTTATTTATTTATTATAATTTACTCACTTTATATCTAATTATAATTCCTCTCCTCATTACCTCCTGGTAGGACCCTCCCACCCTCCCTTCTACCTTCTGTCTATCCAGCTTCCCTAGTCCTCAGACAGGGAAAGCCCTCTTCCTTTACCACCTTACTCCAGCTTATTATGTCTCATTAGTACTGCCTGAATCCTCTTCCTATGTTACCTGGCTAGGTTGTCCCACTAGGGGGAAGTAACCAAAGATCAGGCATTAGAGACAGCCCCTGCTCCCCTTACTAGAGAACCTACATGGAGACTGAGCTGCCTATCTGCTACATCTGAGCAGGGTGTGTACATCCTCTCCATGCATTGTCCTTAGTTTGTGCATCAGTCTCTGCAAGCCCCACTGGGCCCAAATTTGTTGAAATTATTGGTCTCCTTGTGAAGCTTCTGTCCCCCATGGTCCTTTATATTCCCAAACTCTTCCATAAGACTCCTTGCACTCTGCCAAAACATTGGCTGTGAGTCTCAGCATCTGCTTTGATCCCCTGCTGGGTGGAGTCTTGCTCCACTGTGTTCAGCTTTATTCATAATAGCCAGAATCAGGAAACAACCTAGATGTCTCTCAACAGAGGAATGGATAAAGAAATTGTGGTAATTTATCCAATGGAATACTACTCAGCAACAAAAAACAAGGAAACCATGAAATTTGCAGGCAAATACATGGAACTAGAAAAGATCATCCTGAGTGAGGTAACACAGAACTAGAAAAACATTAAAAAACCATATATACTAACTTAAAAGGAGATATTATAGACATATAATATAGGATAAACATACTAAAATTAATAGACATAAAGATGCTAAATAACAAGGAGGACACTGGGGAGGATGCTTAATTCTCATTCAGAAGGCCAAATAGAACAGATACCAGAAGTAGTTGAAGCAAGGGTACAGAATGGGAAGACCCTCTTAATGATGATTTTGTGTTTGTTTTAGATCAGATTGGATAGTCTTGATAGTGTAATGTTAGAGAAAGATGCATCCTGTTGTGGGTGGTGTCATTCCTTTGGCTGGGCTCTGAGTTGTAGCTGAGTGAACAAGCAGGCAACCATAGGTACATTTGTTTGTCCATGCTCTTGAATATAGATGCTGTCTACAGATGTCTAAAGCATCAATCCCTGTGAGCTCTCCACAGTGGTAGACTGTAACCTGGAAATGTGAGCTAAAATAAACCCCTCTCCCTTATGTTTCTTTTCACTGAAATATTTTAGCACTTCCAGAAATAAAACTAGAACATTTATTTATGGTTACATCTTGTTGATTTATACATTAGGTGTCCCTTCCCTTCTACCATATCTGTGTTTCTAATTTATGGTCTCTGTAGCTCAAGATGGCCTGAAATTCAATATGTAGTTCCGAGTGGCCTCAGGTTAATCTTCTTGGTGTTGGAATTATAGACAAGCTCCACCACACATGGTTTGTGTTTAGACATTTAGCCTTTCACTTTGGTCTATGTATGTATTTCTTTTCAGGTCTCTATCATGTTTTGGTATGAACTTTAATGAACTGTTATTTCTTGTAAAATTAATAACAATAACTTATATTTCTGGAGAACTATATTTTCTTGACATTTTTACTCAAATTAAATGCATAATTTAGTGTATCATTTAAATGTCAGGGAGAGTAAAATAATAATAATAATAATAATAATTTCTTCTTCTGGCAAGTTGACTCAGTGTTTAAAGGTCCTTTCTGTGAAGCCCGACAATTTGCGATCAGTCCCCAGAATTTTTATGGTAGGAAAAGAAAAGGAACTTACCCAATAATTTTCACTCTGGCCTACATATGATCACCATCACACACACATACACACATGAATACACAAACATACACAGAGAGAGAGAGACAAACATACAAACACATTCAGATATACAGAGAAACACACATGAAATAAATAAAATCTAAAATGCAGTTTTGTTGATCTTAGAGCCTCTGCTGTTGATGTTCTGTAAGGGAAGTTGTCTATTGTGCCAATGAGTTCTAGACTCATCCTTACTTTTTCTAACAGATTTAGTGTGTCAGCTTTTATGTTGAGGTTTTTGATCCAATTGGACTTTAATTTTTTCAGGGTGATAAATATGGATCTATTTGCATTTTTCTACATGTCGACATCCAGTTAGACTAGAACCATTTGTTGAAGATGCTGTCTTTTTTCTATTGTATGGTTTTTGCTTCTTTGTAAAAATTGAGTTTCCATATGTGTGAGGGTTTATTTCAGGGTCTTCGATTTGATTCCATTTGTCCACCAGTCTGTTCTGATGCCAATAGCATGCTGTTTTTTTATTACTGTTGAGATCTAGGATGGAGATTCCTCTAGAAGGTCTTTTATTGTACAGGATTATTTTAGTTATTCTGGATGTTTTGTTTTTCTATAAAATTGAAAATTGTTCTTTCAATGTCTAAGATCAACAATCAATAATTGGGACCTCATGAAACTGAAAAGCTTCTGTAAGCAAAGGACACTAGAATCAGAACAAAACAACAACCTACAGACTGGGAAAAGCCTTCACCAATCCTACATAAGACAAAGGGGTAATATCCAGAATATATAAAGAACTCAAGAAGATAAACAGCAACAAACCAAGTAATCCAATTTAAAAGTTGGGTACAGAGCTAACAGAGATTCTCAACAGAAGTATATGGAATGGCTGAGAAACACTTAAAAAAATACTCAACATCCTTAGTCATCAGGAAAATACAAATCAGAACAACCCTGAGATTTCATCTCACATGCATCAGAATGACTAAAATCAAAAACCCAAGGGATGATGCATGCTGGAGAGGATATGGAGAAAGGGGAACCCTCCACGATTGCCGGTGGGAATGTGAATTTGTAAAACCACTTTGAATATCAATCTGGTGCTTCCTCAGAAAATTAAGAATCGTGCTACCCCAAGATCCAGCTATACCACTCCTAGGTATGTACTCAAAAGATGCTCCACCATTCAATAAGGACATTTGCTCAACCATGTTCATAGCAGCTTTGTTTGTTATAGCCAAAATCTGGAAACAACACAGATGTCTCTCAATGGAGGAATGGATACAGACATTGTGGTACATTTATACAATGGAATTCTACTCAGCAATTAAAAACGAGGAAATCATGAAATTTGTACGCAAATGGAGGGAACCTGAAAAGATCATCTTGAGTGAGGTAACCCAGAAGCTTAAATACACAAATGTTATATATTCACTTATAAGTGGATATTAGCCATATAATATAGGATAAACATATTAAAACCTATAGTTTTAAAGAAGCTAAAGAACAAGGAGGACCCTAGGGAACATGCTTGATCCTCATTTAGAATGGCAAACAGGATAGACATTGGAAGTAGGAGAAGACAGGGAACAGGACAGGAGCCTTCCACAGAGGACCTCTTTAAGACTCTATCCTTCAGGGTATCGAAGGAGATACTGAGACTTATAGCCAAACTTTGGACAGAGTTCTGGAATCCTTATGGAAGAAGAAGTAGATAGAAAGTTCTGGAGGGGACAGGAACTCCACAAGGAAAACAACAGATCCAAAATACCTGGGCCCAGGGGGTCCTGCAGAGACTGATACTCCAACTAAGGACCATGCATGGAGAGAACCTAGACCCCTGTTTAAAGGAAGCCCATTGGCTGCTCACTATTCAAGTGGGTCTTCTAATAATGAATACAGGGGCTATTTCTGACATGAACTCACTGTGCAGGTCTTTGATCACCTCCCTTTGGGGATTGCAGCCTTGCCAGGCCACAAAGGAAGACAATGCAGCCAGCCTTGAGGAGACCCAATAAGCTAGGGTCAGATGGAAGGGGAGAAAGCCCTCCCTTATGAGTGGACTAGGGAAAGGGCATAGGGGGAAAAGGGGGATGGTGAGTGAGACTGGGAAGACACAAGGGAGGGGACTTTAGCAGGGGAACAAAGTGAATAAATTGTAATAAATAAATATATAAATAAAAATGGAAAAAAGGCAGCATCTTCATCACATGGTGCTGATCCAACTGGTTGCCTATATGCAGAAAAATGAAAATGGATGCATATTTATCACCCTGCACAAAACTAAAGTCCAAATGGATCAAAGACCTCAACATAAAACAAATACACTAAATTGGTTAGAAGAAAAAGTGGGGAAGACTTTAGAATTTTCATTGGCACAGGAGACAACTTCATGAACAGAACAAAAACAGCACAGGCTCTTAGAGCAACAATTGATAAATCGGACCTCATGAAACTGAAAAGCTTCTGTAAAGCAAAAGACACTGTCATCAAAACAAAAGGACAGCCTACAGACTGGAAAAGGATCTTCACCAACCTTATATCTGACAGAGGTTTGATAACCAGAATATATAAAGAACTAAAGTAAATAAAAAGCAATAAATCAAGCAATTCAAATAAAAAAAAAATGGGGTAGGAAGCAAAACAGAGAATTTTCTGTAGAGGAATATAGAATGGCGGAGAAACACCTAAAGAGATGCTCAACCTCCATAGCCATCAGAGAGATGCAAATCAAAAGGATTCTGAGATTTCACCTTACACCAGTCAGAATGGCAAAGGTTAAAAACTCAAGTGACAACACATGCTGCAGAGGTTGTGGACAATTGGGAACTCTCCTCCATTTCTGGTGGGAATGTAAACTTGTATAACCACTTTGGAAATCAATTTGGCACTTTTACAGACAATTAGGAATAGTGATTCCTCAAGATCCAGCTATACCACTCCTAGGCATATATCCAAAATATTCTCAAGTATACAACAAGGACATATGCACAACCATGATTGTAGCAGCTTTATTCGTAATAGCCAGAACCTGAAAACAACTCAGATGTCCCTCAGTTGAGGAATGGATACAGAACTTGTGGTACTTTTACACAATGGAATACTACTCAGCAAAGAAAAACAAGGAAATCATGAAATTTGCAGGCAAATGGTGGGTTCTAGAAAATACCATCCTGAGTGAGTTATCCCAGGAGCAGAAAGATACACCTGGTATATACTCACTTATATAGTCCTATAAGATAGGATAAATATACTAAAATAAGTGCACCTAAAGAAGATAAACAAGAAAGAGGACATGGGGATGATAAATCCTCACTTAGAAAGACAAATGGGATGGACATTGAATGTAAGAGAAAACAAGAAACAGGACAGGAGTCTACCACAGAGGGCCTCTGAAAGACTCTACCTAGCAGCATATCCAAGCAGATGCTGAGACTTATAACCAAACCTTTGGCACAGTGCAGGGAATCATATGATAAAAGGGGGAGTTAGTATGACCCGGAGAGGACAGGAGCTCCACAAGGACAAAACATATCAGGGCATGGGGGGCCTCTATGAGACTGTTTCTACAACCAAGTACCATGTAGGGATATAATCTAAAACCCCTGCTCAGACGTAGCCCATGGTAGCTCAGTATCCAAGTGGGTTTCCCAAGTAAGGGGAACAGGAACTATTTCTGATATGAACTCAGTGACTGGCTCCTTTACCTCCCCTTGCCCCCGAGGGAGGAACAACCTTGCTAGGCCACAGAGGAAGACATTGCAGCCAGTCCTGAAGATACCTGATAAGCTAGGGTCAGATGAAGGGGAGAAGGACCTCCCCTAGCAGTGGACTTGGAAAGGGACAGGGAGTTGATGAGAGAGGAAGGGTGGGATTGGGAGGGAATGAGGAAGAAGGCTATGGCTAGGATACAAAGTAAATACCCTGTGATTCATATTAAAAAATAAAAAGATAAAAGATAAAAATAAATAAAAATTAAATTAAAACACAGAAAATAATTTTCTTCAGTGTGTTACATTTTAAGGGAAGGGCAGCAAAAAATAAGTAAACACACAACAAATGTGCTGAAGAGAACTGTGGATTTCAAAAGAAAACATAATGATGTGCCGGCATATCTAGCACATGGAGTCATCTCTGATACAATTAAAATATGTACTGATGTCAAAATGAAAGTAGAGTGAACGATGGGTTTTGTGTTCTTTTCGAAAGTTTTCGTGCAGAGCCTGCACAGTGCTAGAGTTCAGCTGTAGGGAAGGCTTGCTTGCTAATGATTAAGGAAAACAAAACAAAACAAAACCCATAGGTTTGAATGCGAAGGAGAGGGGCCAGGAAGGTCTGGAACCCTTGGATAAAGCAGTTGAATGACATTATCTAAACATGTGCTAGTTTTTCCTGCAGACAGTGCACTTAACTGCTAGCACGGCCACTGTATATTTCCTTATTTTGGTTTTATTGTACATTTGTATCCTGAGATTGAATTGTGAGGTGGTTTGTTTTCCAGCTTGAGTGCATGTCCTTGTGTGTATAGAATAATCCCCATAACACACTTGTCTTTTTCTATACTGTGTACATTTTTATGACTCATATTCATTGAAACTATTTTGCCAATTTTACCTTCCTGGGGTCAGTTAGATTTTTATTTTATTTTATTTTTTTTGGTCAGTAGAAATTAAAAGATGAATTATTTATTTTTATAATTTTTTTCTTAGTGATAACTAAATGTGATGTGTATTTTTTTCACTTATGGAAAAGTTTGCTTAATTTACTGATTTTAAGTAATTTCATTTTATTATTTATTTTTTAGCTTTTGTAGTTGTTAAATGCTTAGTGGTGCTGGATGCATCTACTGTATTTAGCTGAATGATAAACTTGGAGAGTGAAAAACATTCAGTATGTTTTGTGCCTTTCCTATTTTCATTTGTTATCATCCCTCCAGTGATGCTCTAATTACTATACACCTCCTTCTTTTAGAAATGGTTATAGAATATTTTGCTCAGAATAGTTTTTACCCTGGCTTCTAGATGATTTTATATCTGCTGCTTATTGTTTTGTTGATGTTGAGGAGAAGTCTACTGAGGATTTGTGAAAAATAACAATACGTATTATTATTATTAACTCCTACATATAATCATGACAGGTGGGCTTGAACTAGACCTCATAAAGTAATCCGGTCTTCAGACCCTCATCGCACCATCACCTTACAACAGAATTCAGCAGAACTTTCTCTTTGATTCTTTTAGGCAAGTCTTATTAGAGGTCTGACAAAAGGCCTGACCTGGAGCCCAGAGCCTGCTCATCTCCTGGGTATCATTGACTGTGGGTTTCGGTGTCTTGTGGTGACTGTAATGTCTAATGCTTCCATCAGGGATGACAAATAGCAAACCTCACTGATTGCTTCCCTGGTATTATGTCTGTTCTTTGCACATGAGCTTGTGGAGAAGCTGCTGGTTAGGGTGCAGGAATGTGGACCCTGGGGCTTTCATAGAGTTGCACGCAGTGACTTGGGACCCCTGGCTTTCTGAGTCCTAACAGATTGGGGCTGGCTATTTGTGCTCATGCATGCCCAGGAATGGAGGACAGAGTTGATAGTTGATCTACATGTTGGATGAACACAGGAAGGCCCTCAGTGACCAGTGTGTGAGGAGCTGGTTAGAACCATAGGGTTTGATATAAGAGAGAAGCAATGAGGAGGGCAGGGACACATATCTGGGAAAGCAGATATGTTAGCTTTCCTGATTAGGACTGATTGTTCACTGGTGTTTCCTGCCTGGATTCACAGCTGGCTCTGGAAAAGCTGTCACTGTGCCCATCTCAGCAGGTTCTATCCAGGGATCAGGGCTGCTGGTCTGTATGCAGTCATCACATCGTGGGCCTTGGCCCTCATCCTGGAGAGGATGTGCCTCGCAAAGCCCACTGTTGTTTAGGGGCAGGTAAGATGTCTTCTCATAAAAAATGGTTATCAACCTCTCTGGTCCTTATAAGGACTAGCAAAAGTGGGTGACTAAGAACACAGTAAGGAGGAAAATGGCACCATATGGGGACTAAATGAAGTTCCCTTTTCTATCATGTGCTGTTCCCTGTTCTGCTTTGTATGAACAATATTACCAAAATAAATTTATTATACTTATTTTCTTAGTTGTTTACTTTTTCCTATAAATTCAGTTCAATAAGATTTGTTCTGAGGGTTTTATATGTGTGTGTGTGTGTGTGTGTGTGTGTGTGTGTGTGTGTGTCTTACTGGCTTAGAAAAATTAAAAATTCACCACTAATTAAATTCGGTCTTATCTTGAAATAAAACTTCTCTGAAAATAAGACCAAAGTATTATATAATCATTTTTAAAAGAAAGGTATAGTAATTAGGACATTGCTTGAGGGATTATAACTAATGAAAATAAGGAAGGCTCAATAATACATACTGAATGTTTTTTTCTCTCTCTCTCTCTCCATGTTATCAACTGACAAAATATGGTGGATGCATCCTAGAGGCATATTTTCTCTTCAGATTTATGTCCCTTCTCTCTGCCCCTAAGAGACTCTGTGGTAGCTCTTGCTTTTGTAACTGCATTGAAACAATCAGCCAGGGTTGCTGAAGAGTGAGGGTCAGAAAGCTCCACGTTCTCGGGGAGTTGAGGAAGTTAAATGTATCATAGTATTTTACTTGTATAGTTTAGGCATGTGGTCATTAAAGCAGGGAAAGGCTAGAAAATGTAACCTGTAGGTGACTTCATGGGAACTTAGCTGAAGTGTTTTGCAGTGTGTAAATGAAGACCTGATTGTGTGTTACCAAGTAAACACCTTAATGTAGATATTTAAGCAAACTGAATTTACAAGGATAATCCCATTTCTGTGTTGTTTGAAGAGAAAACATCCAAAAAAGTCTTGAGGGGGGAATAGAGAAGTGAATTCTATTTTTGGAATATTTCAAGATCTGTGAGGAAGAGATACTAATTACTATGGTGTTGAGAAGCGGGTGGAAGACCCTGATACCTTAACTTCCATTAAGGGGCTTTTGGTCTATTAGGATTGGCAGTCCTTGGTTGGTGATCATTAATGTTTGTGAGAAAGTCTTTATCATAGACTTTCTGCACAGAGGTGTAAATTCTTTACTTGATTCCCAGAGCAGGGTATTTAGAACCACATGGCTCCTGCAGTATCTTGCATGATCACAACACTAGAGCAACTAAGTGACTCAAAGTCTATTTTGCATGTTTATGAGTTGTATGTTGAATGTTCTATATAAGCAATGTGGTTCCAAGGAGGGTGAAATTGTGTAATATGGGAGGTTGTTGATAATATAATCTTCAACCAGAAAATATGAAGAGAAACATTACAGTGCCTGCATTGTGCCCTGCACAATGTCCCCCAACCAAAGAGGGAGAGGGAGAGAGAGAGAGAGAGAGAGAGAGAGAGAGAGAGAGAGAGAGAGAGAGAGAGAGAGAGAGAGAGAGAGAGAGAGAGAGAACAGCATTGATATCGGCTAGAAACAGTGTGCCAACAGTGGTTTTTAGATACTATAAACAACATGTGAGTTTTTTTAACATTTTTATTTTATATTAATCACAGGTTATATACTTTGTATCACAGCCGTAGCTCCCTCCCACATCCCCTCCTTAGCCCCCCGTTCCCTCCCTCATCTCCTCCCTGCCCATTTCCAAATCCACTGAGAGGGGAGGACCTCTTCCCCTTCCATCTAACTCTAGCTTATCAGGTCTCTTCAGGAATGGCTGCAATGTCCTCTTCTGTGGCCTAGCAAAAATGCTCCACTCTCGGGGGACAGGGAGGTTGAAAAGACAGCCATTGAGTTCATGTCCAAAATAGTCTCTGTTCCCCTTACTAGTGTACACACGTGGCTTTTGACCTACCATTTGCTACATACAAGCAGGGGTTCGAGGTTATAACAATACTTGGTCCTTGGTTGGAGAGGCAGTCTCATTAAAGAACCCTATGCCCTGATATATTTGGCCCTTGTAGATCTCCTATGCACTCCAGGTCATACTAACTCCCCGTTCTTTCATATGATTCCCTGCACTCTGCCAAAGGGTTGGTTACGTGTCTTAACATTTGCTTTGATACACTGCTAGGTAGAGTCTTTCTGAGGCCCTCTATGGTAGGCTTTTGTCCTGCTACTTGTTTTCTCCTACATCCAATGTCCATCCCATTTGTCTTTCTACATGATGATTAATCCTCTTACCCTGGGTCCTCTTTCTTGTTTATCTTCTTTAGGTGTATAGATTTCAGTATGTTTATCCTATCTTATAGGTCTATATAAGTGAGTATATACCATGTGTGTCTTTCTGCTTTTGGGATACCTCACTCAGGATGATCATTTCCGCGTCCCACCATTTGCCTGCAAATTTCATGATTTCCTCCTTTTTAATTGCTGAGTAGTATTCCATTGTGTAAAAGTACCACAAGTTCTGTATCCATCCCTCAACTGAGGGGTATCTGGGTTCTTTCCAAGTTCTGGCTATTACGAATAAAGCATCTACAAACATAGTTGAGCAAATGTCCTTGTTGTGTACTTCAACACCTTTGCGTATATGCCTAGGAGTGTTATAGCTGGATCTCGAGGAATCACTATTCTTAATTGTCTAAGAAAACGCCAAATTGATTTCCAGAGTGGTTGTACAAGTTTGCATTCCCACCAGCAATGGAGGAGGGTTCCTCTTTCTCCATATCCTCTCCAGCATGTGCTGTCACTTGAGTTTTTGATCTTAGCCATTCTGACAGGTATAAGGTGAAATCTTGGGGTCGTTTTGATTTGCATCTCCCTGATGGCTAAGGAGGTTGAGCATTTCTTTAAGTGTTTTTCTGCCATTCTACAGTCCCCTACAGAGAGTTCTCTGTTTAGCTCCATACCCCATTTTTTTAATTGGATTACTTGGTTTCTTGCTTTTTAACTTCTTGAGTTCTTTATATATAGTGGATATTAGCCCTCTGTCAGAAGTAGGATTGGTAATGATCCTTTCCCAGTCTGTAGGCTGTCATTTTGTTTTGACAACAGTGTCTTTTGCTTTACAGAAGCTTTTCAGTTTCATGAGGTCCCATTTATTTATTGTTTATCTTAGAGCCTGTGCTTGTTGGTGTTCTATTCAGGAAGTAGTCTTCTGTAACAATGAGTTCTAGAGTCTTCCCCACTTTTTCTTCTAGACGGTTTAGTGTGTCTGGTTTTATGTTGAGGTCTTTGATCCACTTGGACTATAGCTTTGTGCAAGGTAATAAATATGGATCTATTTTCATTTTTCTGCATACAGATATCCAATTGGACCAGCACCACTTGTGGAAGATGCTCTTTTTTCCATTGAATGGTTTTGGCATCTTTGTCAAAAATCAAGTTTCCATAGGGTGTGGGTTCCTTTCTGGGTCTTCTATTCGGTTCCATTGATCCACTATTCTGTTTCTATGCCAATATCATGCAGTTTTTATTACTATTACCCTGCAGTACAGCTTGAGGTCAGGGATGGAGATACCTCCAGATGGTCTGTTCTTGTACAGGATCGTTTTGGAGATTCTGGGTTTTTGTTTCTCCATATGAAGTTGAGAATTTTTCTTTCAAGATCTGTGAAGAATTGTGTAGGTATTTTGATGGGAATTGCACTGAACCTGTAGATTGCTTTTGGCACTATGGCCATTTTCACAATGTTAATCCTACCAATCCATGATTATGGGAGGTCTTTCCACTTTCTGATATATTCTTCAATTCCTTTCTTCAGAGATTTGAAGATTTTTTTCATATAGGTCTTTCACTTGCTTGGTTAGAGTCAACCCAAGGTACTTTATGTTATTAGTGGCTATTGTGAAGGTTGTTTTTTTCTCTAATTTCCTTCTCGGCCCTTTTGTCTTTGGTGTACAGGAGGGCTCCTGATTTTTTTAGTTGATTTTTTTATCCAGCCACTTTGTTGAAGGTGTTTATCAGTTGAAGGAGTTCTCTGGTTGGGTTTTTGGGGTCACTCATGTATGTTATCATATTGTCTGCAAATAGTGATATTTGACATCTTCTTTTCCAATTTATATCCCTTTGATCTCCTTTAGTTGTCTTATTGCTCTAGCTAGAACTTCAAGTACTATGTTGAAGAGATACGGAGACAATGGGCAGACTTGCCTTGTCCCTGATTTCAGTGGGATTGATTTAAGTTTCTCTCCATTGAGTTTGAGGTTAGCTATAGGCTTGCTGTATATTGCCTTTACTATGTTTATGTATGTGCCTTGTATCCCTAATCTCTCCAAGACTTTAAACATGAATGGGTGTTGGATTTTGTCAAATGCTTTTTCGGTATCTAGGGAGATGATCATTTGGTTTTCCTCCTTCAGTTTGTTTATATAGTGGATCACATTGATGGATTTCAGTATATTGAACCACCCTTGCATGCCTGAAATGAAGCCTACTTGGTCGTGTTGGATGATATCTTTTATGTGTTCTTAGATTCGGTTTGCAAGTATTTCATTGAGTATTTTTGCGTCAATGTTCATAAGAGAGATAGGTCTGAAGTTCTCTTTTTTTTGTTGGGTCTTTGTGTGGTTTAGGTATCAAGGTGACTGTGGCTTCATAGAAAGAATTCGGTAATTTTCCTTCTATTTCTATTTTGTGGAACAGTTTAGAGAGAATTGGTAGGACTTTTTTGAAGGTCTGGTAAAAGCCTGCACTAAAATCATCTGGCCCAGGGCTTTTTTCGTAGGGAGGCTGTTGATGACTGCTTCTATTTCCTTGGGGGATATAGGTCTATTCATTCTTTCTTCCTGATCTTGGCTTAATTTTGGTAGGTGGGATCTGTCAAGAAAATTGTCCATTTCATTTAGATTTTCAAATTTTGTGGTGTATATGCTTTTGTAGTAAGACCTAATGATTATTTGGATTTCCTCATTGTCTGTAGTGATGCCCTCCTTTTCATTTCTGATTTTGCTGGTTTGGATAGTTTCTCTCTGCCTTTTTGTTAGTTTGGCTAGGGGCTTGTCTATCTTGTTGATTTTCTCAAAGAACCAGCTCTTGGTTTCATTGATTCTTTGAATAGTTTTATTTGTTTCTAATTGATTGATTTCTGCCCTGAGTTTGATTATTTCCAGCCGTCTGCTCCTCTTAGGTGTATCTGCTTCTTTTTTTTTTCTAGGGCTTTCAGTTGGGCCATTAAGTTGCTTGTATGAGATGTTTCAAATTTCTTCTTGAACGCACTTAGTGTAATGAACTTTTCTCTTAGCAGTGCCTTCATTGTTTCCCATAAATTTGGGTATGTTGTGCTTTCATTTTCACTGAAATCTAGGAAGTCTTTAATTTCTTTTTTTATTTTTTCCCTAACCAAGCTGTCCTGAGTAGCAAGTTGGTCAGTTTCCATGTATGTGCCTGCTAGGGTTTTTGCTGTTTCTGCTGTTGTTGAGATCCAGCTTTAGACCATGATGGTCAGATAAGATACAAGGGATTATTTCAGTCTTCTTGTATCTGCTGAGGCTTCCTTTGTGACCAACTATATGGTCTATTTTGAAGAAGGTTCCATGAGGTGCTGCAAAAAAGGTATACTCTTTTGATCTGGGTTGAAATGTTCTGTAGACATCTATTAGGTCCATATGAATTAGGGACTCTGTGAGTGCCCTTGTTTCTCTGTTTTGCTTCTGACTGGATGATCATTCCCTTGGTGAAAGTAGAGTGTTGAAGTCTCCCACTATTAGGGTGTTGTGACCAATGTGTGATTTCAGCTTTAATAATGTTTCTTTTACAAATGTAAGTGGTCTTTTATTTGGGACATAGATGTTCAAAATTGTGATGTCCTCCTGCTGGAATTTTCCTTTGATGAGAAGGAAGTGTCCCTCCTCATCTTTCTTGATTAACTTTGGTTGAAAGTCTATTTTATTAGATACTAGGATTGCTACCCCAGTTTGTTTTCTGGATCCATTTGCTTGAAAAATATTTTTCCAGCCTTTTACTCTGAGGTAGTGTTTATCTTAGTTGCATAGGAGTGTTCCTTGTGTGCAGCAGAATGTTGGATCCTGTTTCCACTACCATTCTGTTAGTCTGTGTCTTTTTATAGGAGAGTTGAGTCCACTGATGTTGATAGATAATAGTGACCAGTGGCTGTTAGTTCCTTTTATTGTGGAGTTGGTGGTCTTACTGTGATTCATTGTCGTCCCACCCCCTTTTAGTTGGGAAGTTTCCTGTATCCTATAATTTCTTTGGTGTAGTTGTTTTCATTGGATTGAAGTTTTCCTTCTAGTATCTTCTGTAGGGTTGGATTGCTGTGTAGATATTGCTTAAATGTTGTTTTGTCATGGAATATTTTGTTTTCTCCATCTATGATGATTGAAAGCTTTGCTGGGTATAATAGTCTTGGTTGGCATTTGTGTTCCCTTAAAGACTGCATGACATCTGTCCAGGCCCTTCTGGCTTTCATAGTTTCTGATGAGAAATCTGGTATGATTCTGATTGGTCTACCTTCATATGTTACTTGGCCCTTTTCCCTTTCTGCCTTTAATATTTTTTCTTTGTTTCGTAGGTTTAGTGTTCTGACTATGATGTGACATGAAGTATCTCTTTTCTGGTCTAATCTATTTGGTGTTCTGTAGGCTTCTTGTATGTTTATGGACATTTCTTTTTTTTAGTTGGGCAAATTTTCTTCTATGATTTTCTTAAATATATTTTCCGGTCCCTGGAGCCTGGAGTCTTTTTCATCTATTCCAATTATTCTTAGATTTCATCTTTTGATGGCATCCTTAATTTCTTGGATGTTTTGTGTTTGGGACTTTTCCGATTTCATTTTTTCCTTGAGTGAGGAATCCATTTCAGCAAGTGTATCTTCAGCTCACGAGATTCTCTCTTCCATCTCTTGTATTCTATTGTTGATGCTTACCTTTGTGGTTCCTGATCTTTTCTCTAAGTTCTCCATTTCCAGGTTTTCCTCTGTTTGTGTTTTCTTCATCGATTCTAATTCTGTTTTCATTCTTTGTATCATCTCCATCATCTGATTGAATGTGGCTCCTATTTTTTTTGTTGTTGTTTTTTTCCTCTATATATGTCTTTAATTGTTCCTCTATGTGGGCAGTTATATTCTTCTGAATTTCATTGAGGGCCTTGTTCATTTCCTCTTTTTGTTCCTCTATTAAGTGCATAAGCATAGCTTTAACAATTTTCCTGTGTCTCCTGTGAATTAAAATCTCCATTGCTTTTGGGTGTTTCTGGTGAAGCCATCGCATCCTGATTTTTGTTGGGTGAGTTCTTATGTCGACTTATGGGCGTTTGTTTATATATAATCAAGGAGCTGTTTGTGCTTTGAGGCTGAACTTCAGACTGGAACTGTCAATCTCTTGTGTCAGGAGTATTCTTCAAGAAGATCAGGGATTTCCAGTGATTTGAGAGTGTGTGCTGTTGCCTCAGTTTAGCTCTGTTGTGGGATCTGTGTGCCCGGCTCCATGCTCTGTGCTAGAAGCTGTACACACCTCAGGATTATCACCACTCTGGTCTGGAGGTTTGGCTCCTCTCTCTGTGCCAGAGGCTGAATGTCCTGGTTTGAGATGGCGTCTGGGGGCGCTGCTCTGGTCTGGAAGCTCCATGCTCTGAACTGGGCTTGCTGCTAAGGGCTCCCCTCTGGTCCAGAGACTTGGCACCTCCTTCTTCTGGGCCACGGGCTTTGCACCATGGTCTGAGATGGTATCTGGAGGCACCTCAGTCTGGACCTGATACTATGTGTCCAGGTCCTGGGTGGCGGCTGGAGGTGCTGAGAGGAGTGGGCCCGCCCAATGCAGCCCGGTCTGGATCGGTATCTGGGGGTTCTCAGTCTGGCCTGGATACTGTGTGTCCCAGTCTGGAATTACGGCTGGTGGCGCCCAGTGCGGTTTTGCGTTCAGATCTGGACTGTGCACAGCCAGTCACCCAGAGTTTTTCCAGGTAATAACTGGGTGTCCCTAGGACTTTTCCACTTGATTTCCTCACCATAGGAATTCTGCTCACCTGGCAATCACATTGGCTGGTGTTTTAGGTCCCAGAGTTCAGTCTCCTGGTCACTGTGCAGACACTGCTGTCCTACTCCTCAGACACAGTGTCCTCCCAGGGCAGCCATCTTGGATCACTCCAAGATAGGATTTTTTAAAGATATTGATATTCAAATATAATTATTTCAACAATAATAAAGTAAGTTATGTAAATGCTTAGGTAAATAACAATATTTTGTAATTAGAACCTAATGGTAATTATATGACCATTGTGTTGTTTTCAGTATAAGAAGCATTTGTTTATGATTTGAGGTTCAGAAATGTTAGGTTGGTGCAGTATTTATGTAAAACTTTTCCTTATCTAGGTAGAAATGTACAGTGGCTAAGTTCCCAGGGTGATCAGTCAAAATGGTGTTTAAGATGCTGAGGCTGAGATGCCTGTAGTGGGATGTTACTAAATGTAGTTGAAAAACTAGGCCATGTGCACAATACAGAGCAGCTTCTGTAACCTCTTTGTGTTGTAAGGGATCTCACTGACTGCAAGTAATGTCTGGGTGATAAAAGCATATTCCAATGAAATGGGTTATTTTATTTTAGTTTTTCAAATGTATTTTTATTAATTGCAGTTTATTCACTTGTTTCCCCCCTGTATATCCCTCCCTCCTTCCCTCCCAACCCCGTCCTCCCTCTTCCCCACGTGTGTCCCTCTCCCAGTCCACTGATAAGGGAGGTCCTCCTCCCCTTTCCTCTGATCCTGATCTATCAGGTCTCAACAGGAGTGGCTCCATTGTCTTCTTCTGTGGCCTGGCAAGGCTGTGTCCCCCTCAAGGGGAGGTGATCAAAGAGCAGGCTAATCCGTTTCTGTCAGAGACAGTCTCTGTCCCCATTACTATGGAGCCCACTTGGATATTGAACTGCCATAGCTTACATCTGTGCAGGGTTTCCAGGTCATCTCAATGAGTGGTCCTTGGCTGGAGTATCAGTTTCAGAAAAGACCCCTGTGACGAAATATTTTGGATCTGTTGCTCTCCTTGTGGAGTTCCTGTCCTCTCCAGGTCTTACTATCTCCCACTTCATTCATAAAATTCCCTGCATCCTACCCAAAGTTTGGCTATGAGTCTCAGCATCTGCCTTGATACCCTTCAGGGTAGAGACTTTCAGAGTCTTCTGTGGTAGGCTCCTGTCCTCTTCCCTGTTTTCTCCCTCCTCTGATGTCTATTGTCTTTGCCTTTCTGAATGTGAATTGAGCATCTTAGCCAGTGTCCTCCTTCCTGATTAGCTTCCTTAGGTGTGCAGATTTTAGTCTGTTGATCCTATATTATATGTCTAATATCCACTTATGTGTTAGTATATTCCTTGTGTGTCTTTCTGCTTCTGGGATACCTCACTCAGGGTGCTCTTTTCCAGTTCCCACCACTTACATGCAAATTTTATGATATCCTTTTTTTTTTGTTTTTTATTGCTGAGTAATATTCCATTGTGTAGATGTACCACAATTTCTGTATCCATTCCTCTATTGAGGGGCATCTGGGTTGTTTCCAGCTTCTGACTATTACAAATAAAGCTGCTATAAACATGGTTGAACAAATGTCCTTATTGTGTACTTGAGTATCTTTTGGATATATGCCTAGGAGTGGTATAGCTGGATCTTGAGGAAGCACTATTCCCAATTGTCTGAGAAAGCACCAGATTGATTTCCAAAATGGATGTATAAGTTTACATTCCCACCAGCAGTGGAGGAGGAACTGTATGGTACTGGCATAGAAGCAGAATGGTGGATCAACAGAATTGGATAGAAGTACCAGAAATAAACCCACACACTTACGGACGCCTGATTTTTGACAAAGATGCCAAAACTATACAATGGGAAAAAAGATAGCATCCTCAACAAATGGTGCTGCTCTAAACTGGATATCTACATGTAGAAAAATGCAAATAGATCCATATCACCCTGCACAAGTGGATCAAAGACCTCAATGTAAAACCAGACACACTAAACCTGTTAGAAGAAAAAGTGGGCAAGAGACTGGAACTCATTGGCACAGGAGACAACTTCCTGAAAAGAACACCAACAGGACAGGCTCTAAGAGCAACAATCAATAAATGGGACCTCATGAAACTGAAAAGCTTCTGTAAAGCAAAGAACACTGTTGTCAGAACAAAACGAATGTCTAAAGATTGGGAAAGGATGTTCACCAACCCTTTATCTGACAGAGGGTTAATATCCAGTATATATAAAGAAATCATGACATTAAACAGCAACAAATCTAGTAATGCAATTTTAAAAAATGGGGAACAGAGCTAAACAGAGAATTCTCAATAGACGAATAGCGAATGGCAGAGAAACACTTAAAAAATCTTCAATGTCCTTATTCATCAGGGAGATGCAAATCAAAATGACCCTGAGATTTTACCTTACACCCATCAGAATGGCTAAGATGAATAATTCAAGTGAAAACACCTGCTAAAATGGGCTATTTTAAAAACTGGGTTCAGTTAAAATATTGAGAATTGCAGATTCGGTCTATTGCAGATATTGAGAATTCCAGATTCTATCTATTACAAATAAAGCTGCTATAAACATAGTTGAGCAAATATCCTTATTGAATGGTTGAGCATCTTTCAGATATATGCTCAGTGAACTGGGGAAAGGCATAGGGGTAGAAGAGGGAGGGTGGGACTGGGAGGAGATGAGGGAGGGGACTACAGCAGGGATACAAAATGAGTATATTGTAATAAACAATACATCATTAAAATTTTTCATAGGTCAAAACGTATTGAGAATTCTAACCTACAGAACTTTCCCTGTTCAATATTCAAACATGGAGAAGACATAGATTCCCTTTTCTTCCATTTCTATGTAAAATTATATTCACTCAGACACTTTCTTATTCTTCATTCACTCACCAAATGCTTCTCATGAGGCCACCATAGGCCAAACTCTTCATCTAGGCCTAATGGATGATACCATAAATCTTCCCACTCTTTGCACAGCCTTCATTTTTGCCATAACTCATGTGTGTGTAATCGTCAGTCCAATCTGCCTCATCCCATTCTGTCAACTGCAAGGATAGCAAGAATATCTTCACCCATACGAATGAGGCAAACCCAATAAGTAGGCAGGGAATGCAATGGGTGAATCTTGGGTCCCTGATCACCTTCAACTGTCACTAGGATTGTGCCAGGTGCCATAAATTAACCTCTGTGATCCTCATGCAGTGTGCCCTTGGTGTTCACATCTTTGTTAAAATGAGCTTATTTGTGCATTAGTTAGAGATATGCACAAAATAAATAAAAGTCTTTGACCGAGATAACATTATCCTCTAATGAATTAGTCAGAAACATTGGTCACTGTTGGTAACTTATGGTAACTGCATGATAAATTTTAAGAAAATGGGACACACAGAAAATGTATTGTTTGGTTGAGGAAAACTGTAGATTGATAGACCATTTAAGCCTGATCTTGAATGGAGCAGGATCTTTCCACAAGGACACAAGGGAAACAGCTACACATATCACAGAAACACTGCCAATCAAGACCAGGGAAGAAGTGCAGAGAAGTTCATGACACCTTCAGAAGATGGCAAATAATGGAGGGCCTGTCAGGGAAGGAAGTCACTCTTATGATCCACAGGCTTGGTGAAGCTCATATAACAGTTCACAGTCCATTTGTTCCTCCAATGACAGAGCTCCTAGAAGAAAATAACATATGCATTCAGTCTATAGAAATTTCTAGTGTAGATATTCTGACTATAGAACTTTCTAGTGTGGATATTCTGTCTATAGAACTTTCTAGTGTGGGTGTTCTATCTAAAGATCTTACTAGTGTGGGAATTCTGTTTATAGAACTTTCTAGTGGAAGTATTCTGTCTATAGAACTTTCTAGTGTGGATATTCTGTACGTGGAATAAAACCATGGTATGATTGTCTTCTATTGTGACTTTTTTTCTGTTGTGGAAAGTTCATGTGTGATAGAATATAAATGACTATAAGCCAACCATGGTGGTGCACTCCTGTAATCCCAGCACTCAAGGAGGCAGAGGCAGGTAGACCTTTGTAAGTTGGAGGCCAGCCTGCTCCACAAAGTGAGTCCAGAACATCCAAGAATACATAGAGAAATGCTGGAGAAAGAGAAAGAGAGAGAGAGAGAGAGAGAGAGAGAGAGAGAGAAAGAGAGAGAGAGAGTAAAAGAGAGAGAGAGAGAGAGAGTAAAAGAGAGAGAGAGAGAGAGTAAAAGAGAGAGAGAGAGAGACGGGGAGAGAGAGAATAAGTGATCACATCTATATTCCGGTTTTAAACTTTGTTCTCTCATAATAGACACAATTAATCTTCCATTCAAGTCCAAATAGCAGGAAATACAGGCAGTATCTGAAGAAGTCTTGTGCTAATACTTTCATCCTTTGGGCCACAACATTCAGTGCAGCTGAAAAGTTGGGAAATCAATGTGGTGTTGCATTTCATAGTTTCATGGTCCCCAGCAATGTGTCTTCTGGATACATTTTCTTATCTCTAGGGTTGTAGGTCTGCAAGGAGAGCCACAGACAGAAACAGATTTCCTAAGATTATAGCAAAACATCTATCACTATGTAGTTTCTGAAACACAAACTAAACATTTTGGTGTGAAAATGTAGGGATTAATGTTAGATCCTCTTCTCTGCAGACCTCTGACCACTCAAAGAGGATGCTCTGCTCATCTTTATCAGTTCTTGTGTTCCTCTTCTGTCAGTCAAGAGATCCATAGTGATGGCTTATGTGGGCTAGTTAGGCTCTTTCACAACTGAGTTTGTGGCCAGAAGCAATTTAATAACCTACAAAATTAATGATTGTCAATCAGTAAGAAATTTTAATAAGTCAGGAGATGAGGTCGATTGTATAGTGTAAGATTCCCTCAAATCAATGAATCTAACAGTTGGAAATTTAATTGACTATTGGACCAAATTCTTTTTAAAAACTGTCACACTATCAAAGATAATATTAGACTCTGCAAAGCTGTATGTGAAGGCCAGGCTGCAGTTGTAGACACAAACCTTGGCAAAAAAGCACACACAGCCCAGATGTGGACATATTCTGCATGTAGTCTACTTTTTGTGGTATAAATTAAAAGTTTCTGAGAGAATGGGTATTTAGTTTTAGAGTACCATTCACCTCCTTAGATGGAGTTTGATAAACAGAGATACATTGAAAGCAGGGTGAACTTCAGGAAGAACTCACCCTAAAAGCACTCTAATAATGTGTTCTGAATTTTAGGCAATTTAAAGTAATAGTCACAAAACTACTTTGAGCAGAAAAACCATAAATGGTCCAACATTCTTGCTTCTTCCCCTGGAAGGTTATTTCTAGTAACAATTAGAAAACGATTAGAAAAAGAGAGTGTGTACATTTGCGATGTAACTTCAGTTTTTCTGATCTCTAAAGTAGTACTGGATTAAGTAGTTTCAGTTGTATGTTTTCAGAAATAGAATCTATGAATAAAAAACTTTGTAAACAAAGTCACCTTCCTCCCTTGAGTGGGTCCCTGACTGAGAATGGTTCTGCTTCATGATAAGAAGTAGAATAAACATTTTTGGCTCGATAAGAACACAGCTATCTCCATATGTTTACAACTTTGTAATTTTCAATTCAATACTAAAACAGATTGAAACAGCATTTACAATAACAAAATGTGTAAGCTGTTTTGTGAGACATAAGTATTATATAGTATTTACAAAATGATGTCAAAAGAACAGCACTGCCAAGGTTAACAAATGCTGTGCTTCCATGGGCTCAAAATACCAGTTTTATAATGAGTCTAGCCTAGCACTTTACATGGTAGGTAAACAACACCCATTTTCTCTGTTTATACTCATTGTGCTCCCAGGAAGCTTGAAGAGTTTGGATGTTCACTGATAATGAAACCTTCCCAAACTCAGTTGTGAACTCACAGTCTCTTTGTGGAGATATTATCTCACAGTGTAGGCATGCTCATGAATGGATCAGCATGATTCATAACGGCATTGACTGAAACTAAGTCTTTAAGATGCCAATAAGCAGAGAGGTAAAGCGAACCAAATTAAAAAATATATATATATATATATATTATATATATAAAGAAAAAAGTGAAATTTTAAATAGAAAGAATGCAGAAAGGATGTTAATATTTTTAGCATACATGTTTGTTAGGCACTTAAAGAAAGAAGCTCCAGAGGTCTAAAAGAAAACTGGAAATCTTCTATGATCCTATCAAGTAACTCCACGTAAAGATAAAGACAACATGTAAAAATATTTAATATAAAATCAGCAATATTTATTTACCTTTGGGTTCCAAATACAACAGAAGATAACTGAGCTCATTGTGATACTGATGATGGTGATGGTGGTGATAATGATGATGACTGTGATTGTGGTGGTGGGAGTGAGAGTGATTTTGGTTATGGTGGTGGAAGTGATGATGATGGTGATGGTGATGATTGTGTTTGTAGTAATCATGATGGTAGTGGTGATGATGATTGTGTCTGTGGAGAAGATGATGATGGTGGTGGTGACAGTGGTTGTGGTGATGGTGATGGTGGTGGTGGTGATAATGAATATTGCCTTTCTTTAGGTTTCAGTCTCCTCAAAGCATTATACCTCAACTTAATCATCCATCATGCACACAGCTGTATTTAGAATAATGAGCACAGCTGTGTGGATGAAGAGGATAACTTCTAACACAATTGAATGAGTCTGATTGGTATGTTGTTTTTTCTTATGTTGCATAACAAAGTAGCTCAGATATAGGTGTTTAAGGCCACAAAAAGTGCTACAGCTAGAGTCAAACAAAACAAAAGACAGGTATGAGACTATAGCAAGTCCCATCCCCAAATTTACCATGTTTGTCCTCTAGGAGAAGGACCAGGATGAGAACTTAGATATATAGATTAAACATGTAACCTTCTCCAACAACTATTAAATGATTTGTTAATTTCTATAAAATGGTTCATCTATACTTGTCTTTTAGAAGGAACCTGTTTGCTATTATATGATGTGGAATCAGGCATGGTAAAATTGTGCTCTGAGGTCCCTGGAAAGATGTGTTAGCATGCAACAATTCAGTCTTATAATGAATATTTTTGAAAACTAGACTACATTCCAAAACCAAAAATACCCAGAAATTACATGAATTTCAAGTAATTGATTAATGGAAAATAAGAAAACAACAATAAAAAACATGGAAAAAGATATGCTAGATTTTCCTAGATCTTATGGTCATTCCTCTTATTCTGTGAAGTGTGTTCATGTGTGTGCATGTCTGTATTAAGTTATAGACTTGCAAGTATTAAGGCTTGTAGTTTAAAATGGAGGAGTCTTCAAGGTCACAACTTTATTCTTAGGAACCTCCATGTCTGTTTAATTACCAGGACACAGCAAGTGCTCCTACAGAACCTGTGAATATGCAGTCAATACTGCAGTTCATTCACAACACTAGCTCAATTAAAAAACAAAAATAATCTAAAATTGGCAAAAAAATGAGTCTACTATTTATTTTGTATTGTTGTAGTCATTCTGAGAGAAGATATCTCTATACACCTTTGTCTGGCTTTGAAATCACTTTGCAGGCTAAGGTGGTTTTGAACTCCCAAATGTCTGCCTGCCTCTACTTCCTGAGTTCAAGATCAAAAGCATGAATCACCGTGCTTAGCAGGCAAGAGTCAACTCTTTAAATAACAGCAAAACTTATGAAGTACCATGTTCATCATAGTAGGGCTGTGGTAGGGACAGATGAGACTCACCTCGTGGATAGATAGAGATACATGCTTACTTATGCTAGTGACTGTACGTCTCTTCAGTCATCACTAAAAACTATGGGGACTTGGGTATCTTTGTTTGAGAGAAGTGCTATTAATCGGTAGCACGTTTTGCTTGAGTATCTATAGGTCAGAAATTACAGAAAAGAACAGAAAAGAAAGCACAAGTCCCTCAAAATCAGTTTTTCAGAAAACTTCTCTATGTAGCTGTCACTTTCTCTGTAGAAGAGTAACGTCTTAAACACTCAGCCATTTCTGTTTGAGGGCATGTTTGGGATAGAAGGCAATCCCCTCAGGACTCCTCACCTGTCACATCCATTTGACGCTATGGCTCCCTACCTCCATGTGACATCTGGGTCAAGTAAGCAGATACAAGAGAGAGCATGTGCTGCAATAGCCAGGTCCTGAATAGTTTCTCTGTGTGGCATGCTCAGCTTGGCCGGGACTCTCCTGTGGGATGCTTTCAGCCTCTGCTGCTTTGATGAGACCAGTCTCCACAGTGCAGGCCCTGCAGTACCTGCGACTTCTCTGTCATCTAAGTTCTACTGGAACTCACAAAAGTTGTTTTCAAGTCATTCTACCTTGATGCATGGGGCCAGCACCTCCTCTCTGAAACATTCTTATGTACCTGTACTTGACTCTTTGTAAAATTTAGTCAATGTATACTGGCAGCTGGGAAAGATAACCCTCGATACACAGGTTACTCTGTGTAAGTTAGGTGCAGGAGTCTGTTTTTCGCAGGCAAATGGTGGGACCTGGAAACAATCATCCTGACTGAGGTATCCCAAAAGCAGAAAGAAACATATGGTATATACTCACTTATATAGACCTATAGGTTAGGAAGGTCAAGCTGAAATCTACACAACTAGAGAGGATATACAGGAAGGAGGACCCAG
>CM053744.1:18050654-18096293 GCA_028658305.1 Pachyuromys duprasi
CAAACTTGTACAACCACTCTGGAAATCAATTTGGCCTTTTCTTAGACAATTAGGAATAGTGATTCCTCAAGACCCAGCTATACCACTCTTAGGCATATATCCAAAAGATGCTCAAGTACATAACAAGGACATTTGCTCAACTATGTTTGTAGCTTCTTTATTTGTAATAGCCAGAACCTGGAAACAACCCAGATGTCCCTCAGTTGAAGAATGGATACAGAAATTGTGGTACTTTTACACAATACTACTCAGCAATTAAAAAGGAGGAAATCATTAAATTTGCAGGCAAATGGTGGGACCTGGAAACGATCATCCTAAGTGAGGTATCCCAAAAGCAGAAAGAAACATATGGTATATACTCACTTATATAGACCTATAGGATAGGATGGTCATGCTGAAATACACACCTAGGAAGATATACAAGAAGGAGGACCCAGGTTGGTATGATCAATGCTCGTTTAGATGAACAAGTAGGGTGGACCTTGAATGGAGGAGAAAACAAGCAACAGGGCAGGAGCATACTAAAGAGGACCTCTGAAAGAATCAATATAGCAATGTATCAAAGCAGATATTAAGACTCACAATCAAGCCTTTGGCAGAGGGCAGGAAGTAATAATAAAAATAGGGGAAATTAGTAAGACTTGGGGAGAACAAGAGCTCCACGAAGACCAAAGTGAGCAGGGCACAGGGGTCTTATATGAGACAGTTTCTCTAACCAAGGACCATATATGGATATGGCCTAGAACCCCTGCTCAGATGTGGTGCATGATAGCTCAGTGTGGAACTGAAGACCCTAGTAAGGGAAACAGGAACTGTTTCAGTCATGAACTTGATGGCTGACTCTTTGACCCTCCCCCATACATGCCAGGGAGTAACAGCCTGGCCAGAACCCAGGGGAGAACATTGCAGCCAGCCCTGAGGAGACAAGATGAGTTGGGGCTGGATGGAAGGGGAGGAGGTCCTCCCCAGTTGGTAGATTTGGAGGGGGCGGGGAGGAGTTGAGGGAGGGACAGGGAGGATGGGAGGGAATGAGGGAGGGGGCTACACCTGGGATGCAAAGTACCTAACCTGTGATTGATATAAAAATAAATAAATTTTAAAAAATTCTATGTAAATTGTTTAAGTGGTTATGTTTGTGGCTTTAAAACCTAAGAAAGAGAGGTTATCCATAGCTTAAAAAGGCTGATGCCTACCTACTTAATCGCCCCATCAGCCTCTCTTTCCTGCGTCTGTACTAGGAGTGGGGTGGCATTTGATGTTTGTGATATCTTTGCTGGGGTAAATAGAGTATGGTAATATTTCCTTGTTTCACTGGGACTTTATTTTTCTGTAGAGTAAAATGCTTCAGGAAAAAGATGAAGACTGTCCTTGAGAGCTATAAGCCTGGAACTTTAAACCCATATGAAGTGCTCCCTGTTGTAAGTGGATTCTAGATTTTTAGAAAGTTAGGGATGACCATGAATGCAGTGGCCTGTATTTTTCGCAATGAGCAGGACCACTGAGATGCTAGGATGGTTGGAGGACAAGGAGGTCTTACCAGCTGCAGACTGACAGAACCAGGGCAGAGAAGAGTGAAACTCATTATTTTGTCCAGTGAAAAGGAGGGAGGGGTTTATGGGGGGATACAAAGTAAATAAAGAATAATTAATAAAAATTTAAAAAAATTTAAAAAAGAAAAGTTACAAATAGCAAAATATCAGCACTAATCAGATAATGTATAACTAAAGCAATGCTCAATAGTAAGTTGCCCATGTAAATAGCTGTATACATGCAAAGTTAATCTTTTCAGATATTTGATGCAAGAAATATAATAAAATCTGATTCACAAGCATGAAAATATTCTTCCAACATAAAAACACATCCATAGATACCTAGTAGAAAAAATTGTGATGGAAATTTAACATTTTCCCAACTATCAAAGTACCCTATGTGAGCTCTATGCAAGGGCAGAATTTGTGATGTGACTTCATCACCTGGAATCCTGCTCTACCCCACATAACAAAAATGCTTGGCTCACTCTACTAAAACTAGTGTCTTGCAAAGCACTAGCATTAGTTTTTGAAGGTTCCAGAATAATGCTAAACATAAAAGCACAGCTTGTCAGAAATCCTGACCATGGTTTTATTTCTGACACTAAAGTGAAATGAGATTTTCCTATTTAGAGCAGGTGACAGTTCAATCCAGTGAATGCAATGGGTCTTGAGAACTTTTAGATGTGTGTGTTACTATATTACCTGAAATAGATAGGAATACAATGGCAGTATCCCCACACAATATGATTTAACACTTTAAGAGTTAACTCTTGTCATCACTATTGAACATGGGTGAGGAAGAGGGAGGGTGGGATGGAGAGGGGAGGCGGGAGAGAGGTACAGGGGGGATACAAAGCGAATAAACTGTAACTAATAAAAAGTAAAAATATTTGAATGCAAAACGAGAAATTATCAAAGGCAATTTCATGGTGACTTTCTAAACATTATTTAGTTATTCTATGACAGGTGTATTGTTTTATATATCATAAAGAGAGTCACTAGAACACAGCATGAAACAAAGTATCACTACTGACTCTATGACAATACAGTATTGTTTTTCAAACTCCTTTCTACAAGTGATGTTTTAAAAGAAAGAGCCATGATCTTCAGAATCTAATGGTCTGACTGTGACACTGATACTACTCTTCAAGGCTGGGTAATTTTTCAGCTGTTTTGATTGTATTTGCTACAAAAATTATGAATAATTTTATCTTCCAGATTCATTGTCTTTATGAAATTCAGTGTGAGAAATGTTTTGGTAGCTAAACAGGTTGATTAGGTGAATTTTGAGGTCAACTGCCTCTTATTCTTCCCACAAGACATCAGAGGAGGGTAAATTTTACAAATCAAGGAAACAATGGCATTCTTAGAGATGTGAATTTGTGTAGCAAATTAAAACAAATACAGATATTTTCTCATTGAAGAAGCAAGGACATTAAACTCCCATTACAATTCTTTTGACATTTGGAGAATATGGCAAAAACTATCAAAGAGGACCCTGTGTCTCTTAGTAATGTTACTTAAGAAGATATTTGAGAGAGCATAAAATAAATTTACATTTAAATAATGACTACATGGAAAAGAAGCTCCATGTAGTCTGTTCTTTTCCTTGAATGGAATCTCAGTTTAAATACTTAAGAAAGAATGTCAGCAGTAGTCGGGGTCATACAGACAACTCTGTGTCCTCCAGTCCCTGCCCATCTAAACCAAGGCAGTAGTGAATGAAGAGGCTCTTGTCATGTCCAGGAACTTGACATGTTTGCTGCCACAGGAGATGATAGCTAAAATAGCCAAAATTGAGCACGTGTTGTGAGTTACCTGGAAGAATGCTTCTCTCTACTCCAATAAGGACAAGGAATGGATGACCTGTACATTAGTGGCCTAGTGTGAAGTGTGTCTTAGTCATTGTTCTTTTGTTGTAAAGAGATAGCATTACCAAGACACTTAAGAGAACATACTCAATTTGAGCCTTGCTTACAGTTTCAGAGGCTTAGTCCATTACCATCACAGTAGGGTGCATGGTGGCCAGCAGAGCAGGTGTGCCTGGAGAAATAGTTGAGAGCTACATCCTAACCCACAGGGAGAGAAAGCAAGACTTGACCTGGCATGGAATTCTGAAAACTCAAGTCTACCCAGGGGATGCACTTCCTTCAACAAGACTCCTAAGCATTCTCAAATAGTGTCTCTCCCTGATGACAGAGGCTCATTCAAATATATGAGCCTGTGGGAGCCATTTTCATTCAAACCACCTCGTTCTGCTTTCTTGCCCCAATAGGCTTGTAACCATATAATAATGCAAAAAAAAAAAAAAGATTCAATCCAACTTGCAAAACCTCCATAGTTTTTCAGAGTTTCAACACTGTTTAGAAAGTCAAATTTCAATGACTCTTATGAGACTCAGAGCAATCTCTAAACTCTAACCCTGCAAAATCAAAATCAGGAAGCAAACTGTATACTTCTAACAACAATGGCACGGAATACACATTAGCATTCCAAAAAGGAAGAAGGAGAGCATAGTGAAGATATATTGAACCAAAGCAAAACAAACCCAGCAGGGAAAACTCCAAATTCTTCATCTTCATCTCTAAGATCAAAAGATTCCTCAGATCTCCACCTCCTTTCTGCGTTAATGACTGCAGCACATACTTCTCTCTTGAGCTAGCTCCACATCTGGTTTGCAGCTTTCCTCAGCAGGTATCCCATGACTCAGACATTCAACATCTTTAATTTCCAAGGCACTCCAGACTTCACCTTTCCAGCTTCATGCAATGGCCTCTCTGGGCCACCATACATGGAGAGCCTGATTTCTTCCCAGAGGAGAAAGATTCCACAGCCTCTTTCTTGTATCCTTGACTCAAAAGACAGAAAGCCACATGGCCAAAGCCTTCAGGTTCATGAAGCTGGAACTACCCTCTATCCAGTTCAGTTACATCTGCACCAGTTACATCTCTTTTCTGATAATTTCCTTCATTGCTTAAGCCTTCCACTGAGTCCTATACTTTGGAAGTTTAGCTGGGTGGGGTCCTGTTCTGAGGTCAAACTCCTTTTATTCCATTTAGCAACAGGCTTTTCTTTAAGTGCTTTATCTCCTTGAGCACTGGACTTAGGGCCCTTACCCATTCAGGTGCTTATTTTCTCTTCAAACTTCACATTGCATTTTGCCTTGTTCTGATGCCTTGTTTTCATTGTAGGTCTGCGTAAGAATAACAACTGATAACCACATGAAACAGCCAGTATTAGGCTCTCTTGAAATCTCCTCTGTTAGTACCATTAATCCAAAACTCTTCAATTCAGCCTCAGGAAGATTGTTAGGACAAGGTCAAAGAGCAGCCACAGGCTTTGTAAAAATGTATCACAAGAATGACCTCTAAGCCACTTATTAATGTTCACCCCCTCTGAAATGTCCTAAGCTGTGCCCCATATGCTCTCAGCACTGTCTTTCATGCTTCTACTACAATGTTTCAGAAAGTCCACCTTGAAGCATCCAATCACTTTTCTAGTCCAAGTTCCAAAGCCTTCCAAATTTCTTCAAAAGATAGCGTAGTCAGGCCTATCACATAACTATCCACTCCTCCTACCAACTTCTGTCTTAGTCACTAGTCTCTTACTTTGAAGAAATGCCATGACCACAGCAACTCTTACAGGATAGGAAATGTAATTGAGGCTTGATTAAAGATTCTGAGGCTTAGTCCGTTATCATTATGGTAGGGGGAATGGAGGCAGCCATGACAGGCACAGTCCTGGAGAAGCAGTTAAGCACTGCAACCTAACCCACAGGTGAGAGAGCAAGACAGACTGATCCAAGCATGAGCATTTGAAACCTCAAAGCTCACCCAAGTGACATATTTCTTCCAACAATGTCATAGCTCCTAATCCTACTCTCTGATGACTAATCATATTCAAAGACAGGAGCCTCTGGGGCCATTCTTATTCATAACCCCCACACGGTGTCTACACAGAAAATGGAAACTATTTAAATATGAGAGGACCAGAAGCAGGAGAGGAAGCAAAGGCATGAGTTCTCATATATAAAGAAATGAGTATTTCTATATATCAGGAATAAACATAATAAAATATTTTTGAAAGACGTAACCATGAAAGGTTCTTCTTTGTAGGCTTTGACTTTTTATTTGGAGTTTCTTACATCTCTTTCTCCCTTTTTCCACCTCAATTTCTTCCAACACCCCAACACCAGGTAGAAGAGAAAGAATAGGGACATGAAATGTGGACCTTTGTAGACATAGTTCCTAGAGATGAGTCCTCTCTTCATCATCTGGACACCAGATGTCCAGTCAAACAGCAAACCAGCAATCCAGAAATAGCAAAGGCAGCAATAAGGTCCAGCAACAATAGCAACAGGGTTCAGTGGAAAGGAATGATTTAGTATAAGAGGTATGAAGAGTTGTCAAGAGCTTTTCTGTCTAGGAGCTGAGGGAAGAGTAGATAACCAATGCAAAGTGTTGGGATGCAAAGCAATCTCTCTCTTTGGTCTCCTATATACACCTTCTTAAAATCCACTCAATGATGTTTTTCAGCTGGCACAAACACAGCCCCCAAATGAGACAGTTTCCTGTTAACAAGAACCACATGCCCTCTCACAAAGCTGTTATCAGCTGCGCACAAAGCATTCCACACTTGGAACTACAACAAAAACATATCCACACAACACAACCAAAACCTCCTCTATACTTCCTTAGCTCCAAATTCTATAGAAATGCTATCAGTGTGTGTGAAGGCACTGAATGGGAAATGGATGTTCTGGTTATATTTGCATTAAAATGCTGACAGCATTTCTATCAGTAGTTAAAATAAAAGGTTTAATTTGATACTAGTGGCTTTTGCTTCCTCTCTTCTGAACACAGCCCAGAACCAGACTTAAGTTAAAGTTCATAGAATACATCCAAGCACATGTCGCTACCAACTCATCTGTCATTTCCAGGATCTTGCTGGAAATTCTGTGAGACCTTTTCTCTACGTAGATGTGTATGAAAAGTAAGCATCTTATGAGAATCTATAAAATTAATGGTGAAGAAAAAAAAAGTTAGAAATAGTTAGACACCGAAGAAAGGATTACCACAAAAGCATCAATGACTTAGAAAAACTTACACAGTTATTAGTTTCAAAGAAAAGATGGCATCCAAAGCATTGTAGGTGAGTAAGGGCAGATGAGCTCAGAGCCAGGCTGCATGAACCTCTACTTCTGCAGTAGAACATGGATGGTTACTGTGAGTGAGGCCAACATCTCTGCATTAGAAAAGGTACCGATCCTGTACTGGTTAAAGAAGGGGATGGTTGCTGAAGGAATCTGCTAAAACTGAACAGAAAGATAGTTTATTTGCAAATCCAAAGAAGGCCCCAAGTTACAGTTAGGATTTCTGGAAGAAGCTATATTTTAATGAGGCTTTAAAGATGCAGAGCTTTTGAGAGAAATAGAATTGGTTTTGAAATGGAATAAGTGTAGTTTTCTAAATATTATATATAATTATGTGCAAAGATTTACAAAAATTTCATCAGAATACCACACTGAAATGATATTGCCAGCATGAAATTTGAATATTATTTTCATTACACAACTAACATAAAGGAATGTGAAATTGTTAAAAATGAAACTATCCATTTTATAAACACTGAAAAGTTTTATAACTTTTATAAACTGCAAGCAAAGACCCGCTAAGCATTTTTTCACATGTACCTGCTGCTGTGTAGATGGCACTATGGCCTTTGTAAAAGCTGCAGCAGAAACCTACAACTTCAGTGGCTGAAGGTGACAGGCTTCCGTGATTCAGAGAAAAAGAGGAAAATGCATAAAAATTAGAGAGACAGCTTGAAAGTAAAGGAGTCATAAATGTGTTGAGAAAAACAGCATGTCTCTTCTGCTGCTAAAAGCATAAGCCTGTGAAGCACCTTAACCAAGGAGAAGAGATGGGGAATGTTTAACACTCATCACAAGTGGGGGTGCTTTCCTCAAGCTGGAGTTCCCACGGAGGAGTGTGTACTGAAATAGGTGGCTCCGGCTTCTGTTCAAAGCATTGGCTGTAGGCTGGAAGCCAGAGCAGAGGACCTCTACAGCTACCCAGCTCTACATTCCATAGCAGAAATAGACTTCATAGTTTAAGTTCAGATGACTTAATTTCCTTCTAAAAGAGAACATAAGCAAAGTTTTGGAGGACAATACAGAATCAAATGTTGCTGCTTCCTATAATCAGTAACTTCCTTGTTTTATTCAGGAATTACTAGATGGTGAAAAAATGTAAATTACACTCAAGATTTTAGAAACTCCCTCACAACATATATATGTGTCATATTTAGAGAAGTGACATCTCTCTATATGATGACTCAAAACACTGAAGATTATTGTACAAAGATTAATATTAAAAACTCACTAAGTTAATTTAAAAAAACAAAATATATATTTTAAAATAATTATAAAAGAAAAATTATAGACATGGAAATCATGCTAACTTAAACAAAAGTAAACAAATTTTATACATCAATCACATTGTAATGATGAGGAGCATTGCGAGCAAGGTATGTGACAGAGCAATTAGACTACACTACCAACAGCTCACATCAGGTATGAGGGTACCTCTACGAAGACCAATGCTGTAACTTCTGCATCCTATGAGGACTCTGGCTTTGGGTTTTCAAATGTGTGTGTGTGTTTAAACTGGAATACTAAAGAAGAGAGAAACCACAAAGAGGCCGTGCTGAAGTACAAATGGTACGACTGGGGAAAGGAGAATAATGAGACAAAATGTGTGGGATGGCAGCAAGCTAGAGGGGGGGCGGTAATAACTAGGAACTCTGAAAATGCCAAGTGGAAATCACTGCTGTAGAATCTTCCTAACATCTCGGCATCATCACATACAGAGGGGCGAAACTAGAGATCCCTTTAATGGGGTAACAGTGCCTCATCTAGACACCATAGGCTTTCAGATATAATGCTTAGTCTGTGGGATGGGCATTTGGTCAATGGGGGTCCCACAGAAGCCCTAAAACATTACAAGCTACTGCTATTGACCTTGTTTACCCTCTATGGCTTGATGTATGTCCCCCAAACTCAGACATAATACCTGAAGAAATCAAGCTGGTAGTTTCTTTCATGCTGGAAAAAAATCCAAGATGACAGAATTTTCTATGCAAACTATCAAGAAAGAAGAGTCAGTGACAGCCTTCCCCAGTTATGACCCTCCTAGCAACAATAACTTCTTGTCTGGTGAGATCTGTCCATTGATAAAATAGTAACAGCATATTAACCAGCCACTTTCTGACTGGATTCAAAGCTCTCCCAACAAGAAAAAAAAAACATTACCATCCCTGTCTTCTCTCCTGCCCTTTCCTTGTGACTCAGTGATTTATCTCTGGTGCACATCAGCTCTTTGTGTTTGGTTTTTATTTTTTTCTGCATATATGAGATGATTTATCTTGTGGTCATCAAAGGACTTGCTAAAAAATCTCGTAATTATAAGAGGTTGTCAGAATCTAGTACTTTTATTTCAAGGGAAAATGAAACAGTTCATTTTACCTCCATCTTCTAACTTTGAATTTTTGTTATGACAATCTTTACTCTCTATCACTTCTATAATATGTGATACTGGATGCTAATAATGTACTCACATGTCATTAAACAAACAGTGCAGGGCATGGAATCCACATAATCCCCAAAGCAGGTGTAGACAGTGTGAACAGTTAATTAAAAAACGAAATCCTGGAAATAAGCAAAAGAGATAATAGGATCATTACATCTGACTTCAAATTCAAATAACAAACCATTGGCAGGAAAACATACACTGAACAATAGGACAGAATACAGACTCCAAAAATAACTTCACCCATTTACACTAATGTGCTTGTGTGTGTGTCTGTGTATGTCTGTATGTATATGTGTGTGTGCATGTCTGTGTGTGTGCTTATGTGTGTCTGTGCGTGTCTATGTGTGTATGTGTGTGTATGCGTGTGTATATGTGTGTAAGATTGTGTGTATCTGTGTCTGTGTGTATGTGTATGGGTGAGTTGATATGTATGTCTCTGAATATTTGAGTGTGTGTCTGTGTGTGTGTGCACGCAGTACTGAAACCTAAACCTGGGACCATGTCCATGCTTGACAGGCGCTCTGCCTCTGAGCTTCAACTTCATCCCTAACCAAGGGAATTTTGACAACAGAGGTAGGAATACACACTGAAAAGCGGTCTCTCAGTAAACAGTGCTCAGAAATTCTGGTATCAAGTCACAAAAGAAAACAACTACGTTCCTATCTCTTACTAGCTACAAAAAATAAAAAAGATTAAAGAAATCAACAAGTGTGAAAATCTTAGAAGAAAACTGAAGAAACCCTTGAAGACATTGATCCAGGTAAGGACAGTTTTGCTCAGACTCCAGAAGCACAGAAATGAAAATTGACAATTGAAATTACAATACTAAATACTCCTCTACTAAGCTAAATAAAACTTAAAATAGACCTTCAGAAGAAGAAAAAAATGTAAGTTACACTTTGACAAGGAGTTCATAAGGAACTGAGACAACTTCAAAAAGTCCGAATGATCCAGTGGTTCAATGAACTGAGGAATGTAGGAAACTCCAGACAACTTACAGATGGCTTGAGAACTGAGGGGTACATCACAGAAGGACTTACAGATGGCCAACACAATGGAAGAAAACAATTCAGACTTACAGTCATGCACCACAGGCAAGCAAACTTCCTAACATCAGTGACTACCAATGGTCACCAGAAATTGTGCACCAGAACCACAATGGACATGGCTATTTCCTAAAAAGAATTACAATTATTCCAAGATCAAAACACACAAGTAGCCAATAGTCGCATGACTTTAGAGAAAGAAAACTGTTACAGTAGTTAATCAAGGATATTCATATTAGTGTACTCATTATGAAAGACCATATGAAAATGCCTCAAAAAACAAACAAAGAAATAGAACTGCCAATCTCACTGCTGATTTGTACTAAAGAAAATGAAGGCATCCATGGGAGAGACTCCTGTCCTCTGTGGTCATCCCACCACTTTTGACATATAGATATGGCATATGTGAGTGCCCATTGCCAGATAAGTGGCTACTGTGCAAAATGGCAAGATGGAATAAGCAACCAGCAACAGCACATGATGTCTCCCATGCGGACTCTACATGAGTTGATCTCAGCAGGGATTAGAACACAGTGGTGCTTAGCAGAAACCGTGGAAAGGAGAGGGAAGCAGGGAGAGGGGCTTGGCAAATGGAGGAGGATAATCCAACAGTCAGATGAGATGGTCCACTTTGACATGATAGGATAAAATCATTTTAAAATACTGCCCCTTGCATTTCGAATATTTTCACCATATAAGAACTGATAAAATTGTAAGGTGATATATGTGCTAATTATTCTAATTTAATTCTTGTTTAATACATTCATGAGTCAAATTGTCACATTATAACCCATATACACATATAGTCATGCAAGCCGGTTAATAGAAGAAAACATTTGGTATATTATATACATATACGTACACACACACACACACACATATATATATATATATACATTTAGCCCAGTGACGCATCTAATTCTAGAGCTTGGAAGCTGGAGCAGTAGAGTCACTGTAAGTTTGATGTCCTGGGCTACACAACAAGACTATATCTTAGATAAAATAGGAAAAGACTATTTTTAATAGACAGTATAGGATATCCACAGACTTCTTCTGTTTCTCTCTGAGAACTTCACAGTCTTGTGAAACAAATGGGAGACAAAGTCCTTCAGAACCAGAAGAAAGTGACAGGAAGTGGGGAGGAGAGATGCTCTCAGGCACACCTGCTCTGCCCATTTTACCCATCCAGAAGGAGCCATATATGATCTTGACCTTTGCATGTTACAAAGGACATAGGGTTACTGATGAAATGTACCTGAAAGCATGGTGCTATATTTGCCAACCCCCTCTCCCAAATCCTGTAGCCCAGCAAGCTTGGCTTTTACAGTTTTGTAAAGAATACAGTTAGTTGATTTAAGCCACTCAAACTAACATGCCATTTCATCAGAATATAGGCTAGTGCATTTAAATAAAATGCTGTGTGATAATGTACATGTGAAGCTCCCTCTGCCTAGGCTTTAGTGTGAAAATAAGTTTTGAGTCATGGGCACTTCCCCAGATGCCCAGCTTGAGTCTCACGTTTTCTGAGAAAAAAACATGCAAGCAAAGAAATCCCGGTAAAATCAAGATTGGGTAAGACTGGCTATAAGAAGCTAAGTCAGTGGGCTGATAGCCAAAGCTTTGTGCAGGCAGAGATATGCGTGGAGTGGAACAGAATTAAGGCCAGAAGACGATAGCAAACCACAGGAAACAAGAGGGAGAAGCACTAGTCCAATCATGGGCATTGATGGAGAGCCACAAACAGCAGGAGAATGGAATGGCTGGCCTTTGGTGCTTTGACTGCTTTGCAGGGTCATAATGTCCTTAAAGAGAGCAGCTAGGCAAACCATATTGCCCACAAGATGATAATTCTTTCTAATTTTCTGCAAACCAGTGAGAAAGTGGCAATCCATTCTCTGCTGATTCTTTCCTTTCATTTATTGCCATGAGCATAACAACTGTGCAGTCCTGTTCTGCAAGGGCTCACTCCTTCAGTCAAAAGTCACCATGCATTCAGACAATGAGGGCTTCCATGCTTGTACTCTGGTTGCCCTCGTTGAGCTAACCAGCCTCTGAAAGAGACAGCCGTGAGGCAACAATTTAATGAGCACTATGGGTGTGTAACAAAAATCAACTCCTGGTTTGCAGGAGACTGGAAACATTCGATGAATAAATATTTAAAATTAACATGGGATGAGATTAAAAAGAGCATCTGCTCAGAAATCAGGTATCCAGGAAAAACTGGCAAGATAGAGACCCAGCCAAAGGGAGTTGCACCCACTTGCTGACTGCAGCCAGAAGCAGCCAGAGGGTTTGGACCAGTGTTCTTATCATCATCACAAATAATAGAACAATAACAATAAGCACAAATACTTGGATCATATGCCTGGATATGAAAATTGCCAATAAAAAGAATACATCTGGCATATTAAGAGAGAAGTGAGACTTGGTAATACATCCCCGTGGCCACTGGAGCCTGAAAGGTAGCTCTAGACTATTTCAGCTGCCTATTACCCCATCCTATCAGATCTAGGAAAATTACAGGTTGAACACTTAGCTTGTCTATGGTCTTTCAGAAATTAATTCCAAATGTTAAACCAGAAGACTGTAGCAATGCAGAGGAGGCTTACATCAACGAGAATAGAATCTGCAGTACTGCTTCAGCGTGATAATCAATGTCTAATTGACTCACTATTCATTGGAAATAATCTAAGATGCATTTGTTTTGGTAGATCAGGAGACTGATACCATGAGTGAATTGACTGAGGATTGGAGATAGCAAACAGTCTAAGCATGTTATGGAATGAAAAACTTTCAACAAGATAATACATAATATTTTCATGTTAGATCAGAATTAGTATTAGTTGGCACAACAGCTACCTGCACAGTGCTTAGGCCTGCTTCCTACAATGTGAGTCATGTTTAACACGGCATTGCTGCTTGCCCAGGGTACAAGGGAGAATGATGCTAAAGTCTGTACATGTAAAAACAACCTGACGAACAAGGAAAACAAGTTTCCTTTTACTTGAACATGGATGAAAAATGTTATTTGGTGATGCGCCCGCTGCTCCCTGAGGATTCTCAAACAGTGAACATTGGTAGGAGGAGGTTCTTGCAATGACCTACCCCTCCACGGAAAACTGTTGGCTCTTAATGCCCGGGGTGGGGTGTCAATGGCAAGTCACTCATGCCAAACAACCCCTTGCCCACGCCCATGTGATCAACCCTCACTGAAGCCAACAGAAGAAACAAACCAACAAATAAGACCTGAGAAAGAGGAAGACTGGTGAGCAGAAGGGAATTAAAGGGTTAATGGAGGGCTATAGGAGGATGTGTGAACTTACATGTGCACAATCACACAGTATGTCTGTGTTCTAAAAATCTGGCTTTTCTCCATTCCATGCCGAAATATAAGGAGAAATTACATATATCATGTAATGTTACTACGTTCATGAACAAATGTGCTGAAATCACCCCAAAAACAGACATTTGCTTTATTTTAATAAACATGAATCCCTCTTTTTGGTGCTATCTTATAGCACACACACACACAGACAAACACACAAGCATACACAGACCCACCACTAAACACGCAGAAAGACAGATGCACACACAGATACCCTCATAGAGCCCCCCCACAGACATACAGTCATATCACTATATGAACACACATACACACAGAGGCACACCAGTATACACACACACACACAGACTCACACACAGATACACACACAGACACATACAGAGAAACACACACACCATAAAGGTAAGAATATTCCTGTTCTGGTTTACCAATAGCAGTTTATTTTTTCACAAGGAATCCAGAGAAATCCCACACCTTCTGAGAAACTGTCCACACCATTTCCTTCAGTGTCCACACGAGGCTGACAGGACCTCACTCAGTGACCAGCTTAAGGCTGTCCTGACAGTTGAATCATAGTAGCGACTGCATTCTCTCTGCAGTCGCATGTCACCCTGAGTCCTCAAAGATGCCTAGTCGTGCTGTCCTCAGTTCCCTTTGGGCTGTGGGGAGAGATTTTCACCAGTTGCCTTCATAGCTAACTCATTCTCTCACTGCTGTTCACACACAGCAAAGAAATGCAGAACTGGCTTCAGGCTGACCTAGTGATCACCACAACCTCTTGACTGGTACAAACATTCTGCATGCCATTAAAGCCCAGCCAAACCTTGTCCTTTCTGCACAGTGTGACCCAGCCAAACCTTGTCCTTGCTGCATACAGTGTGACTGTCCCATCTCTGGCATTCTTCCTTGAGGCTGCTTCTTTAGTTTGCTCGTTTATTTTCCTAAATTAATTTGTAACCCCTAACTTTCATTTTTTTTTAATTTTCATTTTCTAAGTTTTACTTTTGAAAAATTTATTTATATTTTTATAAATTACAGTTTATTCACTTTGTATCCCCACTGTAGTCCCCTCCCACATCCCTTACCAATCCCACCCTCCCTTTTTCCCTCCCTCATCTCCTCCCATGCCCCTCTCTAAGTCCACTGATAGGGGAGGTCCTCCTCCACTTCCCTCTGAGCCTAGCTTATCAGGTCTCATCAGGACTGACTTCATTGTTTTCTTCTGTGGCCTGGTAAGGCTGCTTCCCCATAAGGGGGAGGTACTCAAAGAGTTAACCACTAAGTTCATGTCAGAGACAGTTCCTGTTCCCATTACTAGGGAACCCACTTGGATACTGAGCTGCCATAGGCTTCATCTGTGCAGGGGTTCTAGGTTATCTCCATGAATGGTCTTTGGTTGGAGTATCAGTCTCAGAAAAGACCTTGTTCCTAGAATCTTTTGATATGTTGCTCTCCTTGTGGAGCTCCTGTCCCCCCAGGTCTTCCTTTCTCCCCCTTCATTCATAAGATTCCCTGTTCTCTGCCCAAAGATCACCTATGACTCTCACCATCTCCTTCAATACTTTGCTGGATAAAGTCTTTCAACGGCCCTTTATTGTAGGCTCCTGTCCTGTTGCTTGTTTTCTCCCTCTTCTGATGTCCATTCCCTTTGCTTTTCTGCATAAGGATTGATCATCAAGAAGGGTCCTTCTTCTTGATTAGTTTCCTTGGGTATACAGATTTTAGTATGATTATCCTATATTATATGTCTAATATCCACTTATTAGTGAGTATGTACCATGTGTGTCTTTCTGCTTCTGGGATACCTCAGTCAGGATGATCTTTTCTAGTTCCCACCATTTGCCTGCAAATTTCACGATTTTCTTGTTTTTAATTGCTGAGTAGTATTCCATTGTGTAAATGTACCACAATTTCTTTATTCATTCCTCAGTTGAGGGACATATGGGTTGCTTCCAGGTTCTGGCTATAATGAATATAGCTGTGACGAACATGGCTGAGCAAATGTCCTTGCTGTACACTTGAGCATAGTTTGGATATATGCCTAGGAGTGGTAGAGCTGGATCTTGAGGAAGCGCTATTCCTAGTTGTATGAAAAAGCACCAGATGGATTTCCAAAGTGGCTGTATAAATTTTGACTCTTTAGTTAATACGTTCAATGTGTGATGTATTCAAAAGTGTAATTAGTGTAATTCTGGTAGCAAGAACAATGCCCATATCAGGGTTTAAGTGCTGCTTGTACGTTGACAGTGCAGGAATGTGGATCCAAACACAAACCTAGTATTCAATGACAACATTAAATTTTGTTACATGGTTTCATCAAATCAGTAAAGACATTACAGATATAGAGTGAAAATATACTAGAATATGTGTGTATACAGATAATTTTTGTATCCTTAATGTTGCTTACATTCTCAAACATGTTTTGATGCATCAAATGAATGGCAATTAATATAACTGAGAAGAGATTTTTGTAACAGTATTTGCTTGATAAATGGAACTTAAAACTCTTAACATTTCATTTGCTATTGTATTTATACAGAAAATCAAGCTGGTGATTTGTCTATGTCAATAACGATTCTGTGCACTGGAGGAAGTAGCTCCACAAAAGAGTGCTTTTTGTTTTATTTTTAAATATTTTTATTTATTCTTTGAAGATTCCGTGCACGTGTACAGTGTATCTTGATAATATACCCATCCCACTGCTTACTTTCAAACCCCTACTATTCTAGGAACAAAAATTCCGATAGGTATAGACAGACAAGAACAGGGGAAGCCGGGCCTCTTAATAAGGTTTGTTTACTTTGTAAAGTTCATTTTATTTAAGACACAGATTACCTGTCAATACTCAGAATTTTGTGTGCGTTGGCTTAATTTTTCAAGTGAAACTGCTACATCTAAATCCTGTAAGTTCCAGGCATACAACAGGTATCCAAGATGTTCTTTCCACGGATTCTGAGAAACAGCCACTGATGGCCACAGAAAACAACACAAAATAATATGTTTCTGAAGGACCTCCAACATCGACAACTAACGGGAGGGAGGAAGAAAAGTCTCACGAGGGTTGAGCTGCTGCTCAGACCTCTTACGGTCTGAAGCGATTCTACTCACAGCTGTTGCACGATTATACTCCTCTCTTAAGCCACCTCGGGACACTGCCCTTGGCTGGATGGAGCAGCTGCCATGCTCAAAGCAGACCTCCTCAGAGAGCCTACATATAAATAAACCCTGGTTCATGTGAGTGCAGAAACCAGGCCTCACCACATGTGATGCCCAGAATAGCCCCGGCTGCAGAGTTGCAGCACTGCCTAGTGCCATGGCCCAAGTTCTGTAACACGAGTTCCACAGGCCCCGGTTCCATAACACGCCCTGTAACAAGCTCTTCTTCTCTGCTAACTTTCTGAGAGTCAGGTTCCATGATGTCCACGCTGAAATACCTAGATGAGATACATCAGCTAGAAAAACATATGCGTACACTTAAGCAAATAAAAATATATCCAAAATACCCAAATAAAAGTAGTGTTTTGGCTTGTGAAGCTGTAATTGCGTCAAACAAGAAAACGCCTCCACTGTAGCCTATGGCAGTTCAGGGTCCAAGTGGGTTCCATAATTATGGAAAGAGGGACTGCCTCTGACATGAACTGATTGGCCTGCTCTTTGATCACCTCACCCTGATGGGGGAGCAGCCTTACCAGGCCACAGAGAAAGACAATGCAACCAACCACTCCTGATTAGAGCTGATAGACTAGGATCAGAAGGAAGGAAAGGAACACCTCCCCTATCAGTGGACTTGGGGAGGGGCATGTGTGGAGAAGGGGGAGGGAAGGTGGATTGGGAGGGGAGGAGAAAGGAGTTTATGGGGGGATAAAGAGTGAATAAAGTGTAATTAATAAAAAAAATAAAAAATAAAACATACAGTGAGAACATTGGCAGATAAAGGCAAAAAGAAAAGAGAAGAAAACACTGTGCCTTATCACAGTGCATATTATACACAAAACCAAACACTTCTGAGAGTCGGCACCTAAGCACATTCTACCGTTCATCCTTATGCACAAAGCAATGTAATGAAGTTGAGATTATTATTACCAAACTTTGCTGACACAGAAACTAACTTGAAGAACCATGTGAAAACTGTAGAAGTCTCACCACAACAGGCCTTTCTGTCACATTTTTAGATCTTATTCTCAAACTCAGAGGAGAAGCTGGATTTTACAATTGGACTGTGTTTCCCATGCTTCCCTGCACTTCCCCTACATGGTTAGTTTAACATTCAGAGCAGATTAGAAGGACTCTTTAGGTAGCCCATGGTAGGGGCAGGAAAGTCTTGGTGGTGATTTCTGATCTGCTTTCCTACCATGTGAGTTCTTCAGGCCTGAGCTTATTTGCTAAAGAAAATGTTGTCCCCACAGAGTTAAAATATTGAGACAGAACATGTAGCCACTCTCACAGAATTAACATTGCAGATATTGGGATTAACGCCTGCAGAAAGCAGATACATAAATTGACTATTGATGACCAAACAGAATAATCAAGTCAGTCATCGCAGAGACTATTTGGTGTTCAGATTCAGCTGAAACAGACACCACCCAAACCAAGGCCAAAATATTCTGGGACAAAATACCTAAGACTTATAAATCTTAGCAGTGAAGTCAAGATTACATAATAGAAAATAGAGTTGAACTCTGACAACGTTTTAATGTATCTTTGATCTATCTGTTTCAATTAACATGTATGTAAGGCTGACATTGTATCAATAATATAGAACAGGATGAGGAACAAAAGAACTTTCTTTGTTATGTAGAGGGACACATCTAGACTTTGTGGTTCTACTTACTATATAAATGTTGACTAGAATTTTGGAGGAAAATAATAATATTATTATTACTCTAAAATAAATTAAGTAATATTTGTTACTATGTTAATATGTTAAAAATCACTTCCTAACTTTAGATTATTTTTATTTAAAAAAATGTTACTTAATTTCTTAGCAAAGTTAAAATTAAATTCAGCATTTCAAATCATAATTACCTTAGTAGACCTTCAATCAGGCAAGACGGCATAGCAGAACACTAGCCTACTGGGTATTCATACCTTGAGCACTGGCTTTGAGCACATAGTTAACAGATGCCATGCCTTAGTCAATCACAGCTATTGTATTAAAAAAAATCATTACAAAATAGCAAAACACATTTTGCCATAGATGCAACCGTCAAGCTATACATTTCAATCCCAAAACAAGCTAGACATGGGATTCTGAGTGTATTTCAAAACACAGCAGTTCTATCTCCTGAAACAGAGAAGGACACATGGAGGTCTCCTAGACCACTGTCCACACTAGCGTGTGTGCAGTGCAGAGAGGAAAATGCTAACTCTGGGATATTCTGAGTATTTCAGTGCACATCAATCATCTTAATGTTGCCAACTTTCTGAAGTCACAACACTTTTAGATGCACACTGTATGAGCCATTGTAACCCATTTGAAAGAAATATTAAGAAAATAACTTGCCTTACATGTATCCTCTAGGCTTGCATAACATAATAACTTCTGTACTTGAAGTGTCCCAACAATTTATAACTGAAACATGTTTCATGCTTGCAATTTAGACTCAAAACAGGGACAAATTCTGACAATTTGTTTCTATCTCCTCCTACCAACCCACTTCTACTCAGCCTTCTCCTGCTAAGCTGGGTCTGGGTGTGAACTCCAAAGAAGAAAATGAGGAAATCCAAAAGTTAACTGTCCTCACATTAGATCAGAAAAACACACATGAGTGGAACTCAGATCATCTGGGAGATTGTTATATAAAGGAACTGACAGGGCCTGAGTGCTCCCACATGTGTGCGCAGCCCAATGTATGTCCTGTTTCCTCCCATTGAAGTGTAACATTGCCATCTACAAGCTCACACTCCAAAAATGTTTGCAAAATACCAGTAATGTTTTAAGAGCATTTAACTTTGTGTTGGACCACATTATTAGCTATCCATGGTTACATGTACCTCATGAGCTGCTAGTTGGGGAAACTTAGGAGGGAAAAGAGAAAATATTCAAAGTTTGAAGAGATGAATGACAAGAAGCAATGGAATATATCTGGTATTGAATCAGGAGCAGATGCTTGGACCTGGTAGGAGAAAGAGGGAATGAGAGGCGATGATGTGGCCTACAGGAGTAAGGTCTACATGTAAGGAAGGACATGTATGGAATGTGATGAAACTCCTGCCTCTTCAGTGTAACACAGTGGGTGCCAACACAGCTGAAAGTTGGAAAGTAATGTTATGGACTCTGGGTGCCTGAGAAGATGGGCTCTCTCACTTGTCTCTATGGCAGTCGGTAGGCTTGCCTCTGCCAAATGCCACCATGCAGGGACCGCTTTCCTCAGTGCCAGCAAGAGTCGACACAGAGGCCAGGGCCAGCTGAGCATCACACAGTGGCGCTCTGCCTTTGTCAGCTAACACCAACTCTGCCCTTTGGCACGGACTTTGAACTCTCTTGTGAACATTTTACCCACCCCAACATTGCCACACTCTGAGTCCTCCATCACATTAACCCAAGTTCTTTCTCCCTTAGTCTTTTCTCTGAATGTTCTTATAAATTAAAACGTAAGATATATTTCCACGTAATTGTTTCCATATGTAACTTATAATTTGACAAAATGAATAAACATATAACTGATATTTACCACTCTTGTTGTTGTGGCTTTGGCCCTGTTCCACCTCACCTCTCTACCCAAAAATTCTTAACATGTTCTTCACATTCTAAACATTTATTCCTCCTTGATAATGTCCTTAAGTTAAGGCATAAATGCAACATGTTTCAAATACATCTCTGATAGCAGTTCATTTAAACCTGCAATGATTTGCTATCCTTCCACATTGCAGATTCCAGGCACAAACTCCCGAGGCAGTATGAGACTGTTTAAAACCATAATGTCCACCCTTACTGCATGCATCCATCGTTTCTCTAAATGAGCCTTGGGATGTAGTCTTCACGTGAATTATGCTCTGTTTTCTGAACCGCCTCATCTGCTGCTTGGAATTGGTCCCTTGCATTCATGGCTGCAGATTTTGCCTACAGTGCTTCCCTGGGTTCTGGTAAGAAGTCTCCCCTCTTAGCATTTGGTCTTTTTATTCCCTTCTCAGCTGTGCTCCAGAATCTTCTTTTGAATCAGCTATGCTCTGAGGTCCTGTGCAAAATGCTAACTAACCTGCATAGCTTCACAGCATTTGACCCCAGGGGTAAAGCTTCACCTGTAGAATGTTTATTCATGAACATTCCTGTCTCCTTAATCTTAGTCATCCTTAAATCACTGATGAAAATATCAGTGTATCTCGAATAATGGACAGAAAGTGAACAGACACATGACTTACTAATGAATATCTCCCTTCTTGCTTTAATCTCTGCCTGTGTGTTTGCTCATTTTGCTGTGATTTATTCTCCCTGATAACACCACTGCCTGACTTCTTTCACTGAAAGCTGTGCTGATGTCTGTCTCCTTAATGGGTTGTTAGACCCTGAAAAGGGCAGAAAACCAAAGAAAAGAAAAGTATATATCATTCATCTGGTTTCACTGAGTTGCATAAGAAAATGAGCATACAACATCACTGCCAAGCTAAACATAAAGTGCCCAGACACACAAGATGGCTGTTCTCAGTTGTCAACTTTACTAAGTCTGGAATTAACAAAAAACCAAGCTGCTGGGTATACCTGAGGGGATTTTTCTTGACTGAATTACTTGAAGTGAGAAGACTTGCCCTAATTGCGGATTATCTGAGGTGGTAAGACTCACTTTAAAAATCAGAGCAGATATTAAGCCTTTGGCAGAGGGCGAGAAGCGATGATAGAAAGGGAGGAGGTTGGTGAGACTTGGGGAGAACAAGAGCTCCACAAAGACCAAATTGAGCAGGGCACAGGGGTCTTGTATGAGACAGTTTCTACAACCAAGGACCACGTATGGATGTGGCCTGGAACCCCTGCTCAGATGGGGCCCATGATAGCTGGGTGTCAGACTGAAGACGCTAGTGAGGGAAACAGGGACTGTTTCAGTCAAGATCTTGATGGCTGACTCTTTGACCCTCCCCCATACATGCCGAGGAGTGACAGACTGGCTAGATCCCAGGGGAGGACATTGCAGCCAGCCCTGAGGAGACAGGATGAGCTGGGATTGGATGGAAAGGGAGGAGGTACTCCCCAGTTGGTGGACTTGGAGGGGGCAGGGAGGAGATGAGGGAGGGAGGGGGAAGGTGGTAGGGAATGAGGGAGGGGGCTACGCTTGGGATGCAAATTACCTAACCTGTGATTGATACAAACATAAATAAATTAATAAAAATAAGAAAAAAATAAATCAGGGCCACAACCTCAGCTAGCAGCCTATGTAAAGAATGTGTGAGAAGGAAAGACTTGCCCTTGGTCTGTTTGCTCCAGCTCTTGCTAGCAGGTTCATTCCCTCACTGGTATTAGAGCCGACTTGTCCAGGATTCTGGAGCACACTAAAGACCAGCTGAGACATCCAGCCTGATGTCTAAGCAACTACTAGATTCTTAGACTTTCAGTCAGGAGACAGCCATTGTTGGAATAGTTAGACCATAAACTGAAATCCACTCTAATAAATCCTATATGTTAATTCTATCAGTTTTTCTTCTGTAGAGAACCCTGACTAACACACAGCATGCTATGGGATAGTTTATTCATTGATGTTATCAACTACAGGTAAACTTCTGCATTGGCTGCATTCAGAACAGGTAGCTGGACTTCGAAACCTCTCTAATACCAGGGCTGTCTCTGCCTGTTTTGTTTTGTTTTGTTTTGTTTTTTCCTTACTACCTCTTTGCACAGCAGTGCTCAGCTAGAATGTCTTTCTACTGGTTCCCCAGCAATTCATCCTTTTTGGTTTGTGCTCCTCCACCAGCTTCCTTACTCTGAAGAAGTTCTAGAACTCTTGCCTACTAACCCCCAGAACATGCTCACCAGTACCCTGAACTCTTACCTCTCTGCTTTTTTGAACCTGATAATACACCAACTCTAAACTCTCTTTGGAAAACCTCCCCCTTTCTCTCTCCCTCTGCCTCTTTCTCCCTCTCCCCAAGCCTCCATCTGTTCCCTGAATATTTTGCTCCTTACTTCCCTTTAGTTCAGGTTTTTGTTGTCATTTGACTCCACCACAGGATTCATCTATCTCGTTTCCATCATTATACTAACAAGCCTTTTCGGTATTACGACTAAAATATTACTCAAGAATATTACCGTCTTATTGATATTCTGTTTATTTTTCTCTAGACAACTATTGCTGCTGTGCCCAAGCCCATCTTCTTAGTGCTCAATATGAAAAATAAAAAAAGTCATGTTGTACATGCAAGATGACTTCATTCAAAAACCCAGTGGACTGAGATGGAAGACTGTTATCAAAGCCTGTCTTGCTATTCAGTACCAGCAAGATATTTTGAAGTTAATTTTATTACAACTGTTTATTTGTAGTTAGAGGAATGTGTCTGACCTACTAGTATACATGTGGATGTCAGAAGACAACTTCTGGAACTTGGTTTTCTCTGTCTACCATGTGGGTCTCAGAGATCTAGATCAGGTCAACAGTAATGACAGCAATTGTCTTCACTCACTGAGCAATCTCACTCTTCCTTAGTGCATATGCATTTTAAATGGCAGCAGAATGAAGTGTCTCCCCAAAGGCTTATATGTAGAAGGCATGGCTCTCGTGTCGTACTCTTCTAGGAGATGGTTAGGTTATGAGGGCTCTGACTTCCCTGGTGGGCCAATCAATTGATACAGTCATAATTTGATGTCATTACTAGAAGAAGATGAAAAGTAGAAAGTGGGCGATATTGGCCATTTTTATGTATGTTGTCTCAGGCCGGGATCATCTCTGAGAAAGGAACCTCAAGTGAGAAAAATCTCCATGAGATGGGCCAGTGAGCAACCCTGTAATGCATTTTTGTTTTTAATTAGTGATTGGTGTGGGAGGGCCCAGCTCCTCTTGGGTCGAGTCAGCCCCTAGGCTGGTGCTTCTAGGTGATATAAGAAAGCAGGCTGAGCAAGCCAGGAGGGACAATATGCGCTCCCCTCAATGGCCTGTTCCTCAGCTCTGATCTCCAGGGTCCTGAGTTCCCCTCCTGACTTCCTTATGCAATGGCAAGGCACCTAAGAGATATAAACTTAAATCCTTTTCTCCCCAAGGTATCTGTGGCTGTGGTGTTTTCACATAGACGCCTTTACTAAGACAGGGATATGGTTGAAGGAAGCAGGTCATTGAGACTCCCCTCTCTAAAATTTATACTGTCTTCTCTGTTGACTAGCCCATGGGGCAAGCATATCTGATTATCTTTTCATTCCCAAGAGGATCTTTTGCTTCACCACTGGTCCACTGTAAAAAAAAAAAAAAAAAAACTTTGGCAACTGTGAGCCAATATATATATATTTTTTTCTTATGTGAGTTGATTAACTCAACTTACTTGAGAAGGTGTAAAGCTGTGAGGAAAGGGAGAGGCAAATAGAATCTCACAGGGGTTCTATCACCTCTGCTCGAGGGTGTCCTGTCTGCCCCAGGTCCCTGTAGCTTTAGTACAGGGGGGCATCTCAACTGCACATTAACATACCTGTGTGCTTCTCATTAATTACATATTTCAAGGCTCTCCTTCCCTATCCTGAGACATTATTAAACAGCCTTTACATTTTTAGATGCCTCTATCTGACAGGGCTAACAGGCTTTTCTATAGGGAATTAATGCTGCCATATCATGACCATGAAAATCTCAACACCAACACGAAGAAGCTGCTTTCATACTTTTAATGACTTCTGATGTAACTTAATTTGCAAATGACTATGTGAAGTATTTTTATGTGCTTGCTGTGAGGAGACTCAGCTTCAGTGATTTTCCTTTCTCAGAAGCAGTTTAGAGTAATTTCCATTTCATTGTATCATTTACCTGCAGTACCTCTTCTTCTGAAGGAGACGCGTAGATCCCGTGGTATATGCACATTCCAGGCAAAGAAGTATTTGCGAACACAGTCTCAGTGTTGTGGGATGCTCCTAGTTTGCTTTTTATTACTGTGATCAACACCATAACCAAAAGCAACTTAAGGAAAGAACTTCCTCTTGCACTTCCAGGTCACAGGTATCATGGAGGGAAGTCACGGCATAAACTCAAATATTGAGCATGGCTGAACTTGATTACTGTCTTTCCCTCATGTCAGCACCCTTTTTATCCAACCAGGCCCACCTGGAAACTGATGGCTCAGCTTACAGTGGGTTGTGCCTGGCCACAATAACCAATAGTCAAGAAAATTTGTCTCAGACATGGCTATAGACTAATCTGATCCGGGCAATCCCCAAGTTGAGACTCCCTCAGATGACTCTGAGTTTTGTCAAGTTAAACTCAAATAGCATAGTGGCATTTGCAAAATTACAGGTATACTTCCAAACTCCATAAAGAAAAACCAACTTCTGGCAATTGAGTTGGTTTATAGGATGAGTTAAAGATTGGACGTGACATTCCATGTCAGCTAATACTGCTTTCCCCTAGGAGAAAGATGGGTTTATAATATGTCTGTCACCCACAGAGCCATCTCCAGTGCCTATTGCTTTTCTCAGAAGAGAACACTCACCCTCACTGCAGTCTTGGCAACTGTGAAGTAAGACAGGACAGCTGCTCTGGGCACATGAACATTTAGAAAGAAAGGCAGGGAAATTATTCTTTTTTATTTAAATGTAATTTATTTTTATAGTAATCACAGGTTAGGCACTTTGTATCTCAGACATAGCCTCCTCCCTCACTCCCTCCCATTCTCCCCATCCTCCCTCATCTCCTCCCTGCCCCCCTCCAAGTCCACTGATGGGGGAGGACCTCCTCCCCTTCCATCTGACCCTAGCTTATCTTGTCTCTTCAGGGCTGGCTGCAATGTCCTCTTCTGGGATCTAGCTAGGCTGTTCCTCCTGGGTATGTGTGTGGGAGGGTCAAAGAGCCAGCCATTAAATTCATGACAGAAATAGTACCTGTTCCCCTTACTAGGGTCTCTAGTTGGATACTGAGCTACCATTGGCCACATCTGAGCAGGAGTTCTAGGTTATATCCATACATGGTCCTTGGTTGGAGAAACTGTCTCGTAAAAGATCCCTGTGCCCTGATCTATTTGGTCTTTATGGAGCTCTTGTTCTCCCCAAGTCTTACTACCCCCCCCCCTATTTTCATTATTACTCCCTGCCCTCTGCCAAAGGCTTGGTTGTGAGTCTTAATATCTGATTTGATACATTGCTATATAGAGTCTTTCAGAGGCCCTCTTTGGTATGCTCCTGTCCTGTTGCTTGTTTTCTCCTACATTCAATGTCCATCCCAAAAAGCAGCAATAACGTTGAGTGGTCAGATAATGGTTATATAGTGGGAATTCAGCCAACACTAGACACCCATGCTTCTATTCTTGCTGATTTCTCAATCTGGCTAGATTAAGTCAAACATCTTTCATGCAGGTGGTGACTTCTGGGCTCCAGATGTGACCTCTTTTTATCTTGGCCAATATAAATGTTAATAAAGTAATATGCAAAGAGAACACATCCCAAGATCTTGTCCTTATAATGCTGGCTGAGGTCTGCACTCTGCATTAGGGGCAAATGCTATTCTTTTTCTTCATTCCAGAATGTAGCACTCATTTGAAATAATCGCTTTGGTGTTAATAAAGAGCCTGTCATAGCCACCTTGGGTTTTCTCAGCTGACATCCAGAGAGGTCCATGCCAGGGTAAGCTTGCTTTGTAAATAATCATCACACATCCAAGGGGCACAGAGCAAGCCAGCTCTTAGTCATTTTAAATGACCTGTTTGCACAGCTAACTTCCCTCCTGCTGGGGAAAGGTTACATATTTTCCACAGTAATTTTGCATTTCTTTTTATTCCCCCATTTTATTTTGCATGGGAGAAAACAGGTTTTTTATGAAACTCCAAAGAAAACAGAGAAATAAAAGGAGCTCAATTATTGATCAGCATTGCTGATGGTAGAATAGGAAAGTGACTTTCACAGATTGCTTCTGAGGTGTTTTTAATTGATTGAATCATTATTTTCTTAAACACAAAGGGAAATTCTGGGAAAGCTCTGCTAGGCCTTTCAGGACTGAGGTGAGAAGCTTTGTTGGACTAGTCCCATTCAGACTAGCTGAAAAACATAGCAGAAAGGTTTTCTTTCAAAATACTTGTTTTTGACTTTTCTTTAAAAATGTGTTTAAACATATGCCAAACCCCCCTTCAAGGAGTGAATTTATTACAAAGAGCAATACACAACCAGAACCAGGCACGGCTGATGAACTTGACACACATTCTGAGAGTGGGGTGTGTGGTAGGACACCTGGAGACTTTTCATGCAGAGACAGAGTCTGCTTGAGACAACTCTCTTCCCTGTTTCCAAACTAAGGCCAACTTTGTTACCTCAGCCATGTCCCCATTTCAACAAACATCAGCTGAGAAAAAGGAAATTTCAAGTCAATGTGGTTGTGCTTATAGCTTTACAATGTGGCTTCTCAGGGGTCATGCATCCATGCAGAAGAATGTTTCTGATTTATTTAGGGTTTGGTGTAATCACACTTCTCAAGCGCTATAGACTGAGGATATGATTTGCTTGCTTTATAGTTAACTTTCTCAAATGACAAGATAGTTGAATGGAAAACACTTGTGTTCTTCAGCATATTGAAACATCTCATTTTCTTAATATTCTTCTCATGTAATCCTGGAAGCTTTCTCAGTCTTCTCTGAAAACACTTTTTAATTTCAAGTGTCAGGCTTCCATGTCATTTCCAGCTGTTATCTTTCATTTTCTTTTTATTCTAGTAAACTTGCTTATATCTTTCCCCAAAAAGTAACTCTTCCCATTATATAATTTCCTCTTTGTTGCAATGCCCCTAGAACGCTGTCACTCTTGCCTTCCACCTTTGACAGACCTTCACTTCTCTTATTCTCTGTCCCTTCATTCAGCGCTACACTGACTAAGAGAACTATTCAAGTCGAAGTGAGGTAGAAGTCTCTACCTCGGTTTTCTATATGTCCCAAATACTTTAATAATTTAGAAACTTTAAATTTTCTGGTTTTGCATTTAAATGGTATTCTTCATATTTTATCATTGATTGACCTTTCCTGGCTTTTAAATTTTTTTGCGTGTTTACTATGCTCGTCGAGATTGCGTCTATCTCTGGCCCACCTGTTTTTATATGTTCCTGACATATGTATTTCTGACAGATGTGAAGTACCTTTTCTGTTTGGTTAGGATTTTTGAGGTGATTGTGTTTCTAGAGAGTGATGTTGAACTTTGAGATTTCTTCTCTGTGATTCATAGATATCACTCGCCTTCTGTTTTTACTTCCATATTCATTTTGTTTCATGAAGTATATTGTTTATATAGCTTTGAGGCTTGTGTGGGTCTCATATTCAAATCAGATTGGCTCCCACTGTCCTCTCTGCTCATTTTATGGAGCGCTATGGCCAACACGGTGATTTGCTCCTCCATGTACTTCCAACTCTTGAGATCTCCTTGCTTTTTTTCTCCCAGTACTGCCTCATAGTATAAGGTTAGTAGGTTTCCAAATGTTCATTCTGGCAGGTGAAGTGCATGTGACAATTACTGGTTTGGTCAACTGTACTTATTTAGAAATCGTTGGGATTTTCAAGCCTTCCTTTAAATCTGCATTCATGAAGTTTCCTTTGTATTCGTATTAGTAAGAAGAGCACATTACTCTCTGAGACTTTTTGTTGCTATTTGTGTTTACCTTTTCTTATAATTTGTATTTACCATAGTATCCTCAGATTTGTATTTGAAACATTACAAGCTCTACCCTTCTATTTGAATAAAGTACTGTTTATCTCCGTGGTTTTTGAACCGCCTTAAAAAATGTACATTATTCTTAAATGCTCATTAGCTGCTTCCACCTGTACAGATCTTCAGAAGCCTCATGTGTGCCCTTTACAGGAGCTGCACTAGACTCAACAACTGAAGGGCACAACACCTATGCTCTCTTATTGTCCACTTTAGTTTCTGTGGTGACCAGCTTTGTGGTGGACTCAAGGGAAATTAAAAGTCCCCATGATGGGCTAGAAAAATAGCTCAGTAATTAAGAGCACCAGCTGCTACTGAAGAGGATCTGCCTTTGATTCCCAGCATCCAAATAGCAGCTCACATTTGTTGAAACTTTAGTGGACCTAACATGTGTGTACATGTGTCTCTGTGTGGACACAGATGCACACACACAAACAGACACACACACACACAATCCTTCTCTCTCACACACACACATCATATAGTCCTTTTGATAGAGAAAGGTTATTTCCCCAGCTCCATGCTCATTACATAACCCTCTCCCCCTGAGGGGATGCTGGAGGTAAGCTCTCTGTGGCTAATTGCTGTAGATATTAAACATGTTTTTGTTTCACTCCCAGGTGTGGGATGAGGGACTGATTCAGAAAGACCACACAGTAGACTGTTTGCCTCAGGGTCTTTGGGAGGAGCTCTTTGCCAGCTGAAGATAGATTAAATCTGAGGACTCTGGAGGAGAGTGAATGCCGGAGCCCAGAGAGCATGGAGATCTCAGAAAGAGCACGGCTGCTCTGGGTTCCCCTTGGTGCTCCTGGCTGCTGTTGTGAGACAAGAAGTTGGAGATCCCCTGAAATGAGGATTGGAATGGCTCCAAGGATCCCGAGGACCCTAACCACGAGGAAGCAGCTAAGAGAACTGTACCTCCTCTCCCACTGACCCTTTTTCTCTCCTACCAGGTGTTGGGTGTTGGAAGACATTGGGGTGGAGTAGGGAGAAATATATAAAAGACTTTTTTTTTTAAGTATGACAACAATTGATCACACATGATCACATGTCATCCTAATGGCCTGGTGATACCCATGCCTGTCAATATAAGAATGGTATTTTCTTACCCTGGACAATAAGATGCCAGAAGTGAGACTTTCCTCTGCTGCCATAGCTAATCCCATCTACGTTAAGGACCTAGATTGGAGAAATCTTCTCCCAAGGTGAGTGTGTCAGGCTTGTGTCCCTGTGAGGTTTATCCACTTCCTCTTTGTAATATGTTTAATCTTTCTACAGGCTGATCTCTTCTATTGTTTTATATCATGATAAGGATTATTGAATGTCTGGGGAAGACAGGCTTGGAAATCAAGTGTGACTAAGGAAATAATAAATCCAAGAGTTCTAACCAACAGACAAGCCTTCTTTCATTTTTCAATTGGTCAGTGATTATTACTACACTTAAGGCTGACACTTTGACGGTTTGATTGAATTAGTTTAGAAGTTGTAATCATAAACAAAAAGCTCCCTACATTGATCATTAGATTTATATAAAAAAAAATCCTGCTTGATGTCGAACAGTAAATTTCCATAATCTGAAAATACCGTGTGCAGTAGATTGCTGTTCCTACTAACACACATTCAAAACATGGTAACACTTTGGAGTAGTGTTTATGCCTATAATAAGTTCATTCTGTCATAGTTTGTATATGTCCAACTGTACACCAACATTCACTGCAGAAAATGGGAAATTGGCTCCCATATTCCTGAAGGCCTATATCAGCAGACATGCAGTGAAAAACTGATGGGCCCACACAGTCTTACCATGTTCTAGGGAACTGATTTCCAACATCACCAGCAACCGCATCTGGTCTATGAGGCTGGGATTAGCTGGGCTGATCCTACTGCATCATCAGAGCAGGTGTGAAAGGACCTGGGGTGGGGGGGTTGGAGTCCCTCTACAATTACAAGTTACAGAAGGCAACACCCTGCTTGACATAGGCAGTCTTGGGTCCCATTCACAGATTTGCCCACCCAACCCCTGCTCTTGAAAACTTTGTGTTTAAGATGGCTTTATTTCCATAAGACTGCTGAAGTAATCAGTTTCATTTCAGACTCATGGGGAAATCATCTGAAATAGAGAGAAAATTCAGTTAATTTTTTTTAATTTTTGTGGTGATTTTCCTCACCTAACTTTACTGCCTCCGTATCTTTGAACATAAATGACATTCTTTCCATTATCCTGTCCTGATTATAGGTGTGCCTGGCAGGGTGAAGACACAGAATTCATTGTAATAGATTTACCATGTCTATATGGCTACTTTCAAACTATAAACATTGAATATTTCAATAAAACAAATGTAAAAAGATCTGTGCTGGAGGGTGGGACTAATTTGAAAACAATACTGGTACAGTTATGATATTGCTACTTTAATACAATAATACTCATATTACAGAGGGGAAACATGATATCAAGAAATTTATACAAAATTATAAGCATAGAGGAACATATGTCATTTCTGTCTATTCATACATATGTTTATTCATACATATGTATGTATGTATTTATTGACTTTATTTTATGATTTCTCCAAAGCTGAGATGTAACTTGTGGCAAAGATTTTTTCCTTAATATCAAACAAAGTTATCAATTATATATATATATATATATATATATATATATATATATATATATATATATATATATGGAGGTTTCTCACAAAACTGGGAATAGTTCTATCTCAAGGCCTAGCAGTACCACTCTTGGGCATATACCCTAGAGATGCCCCACCATTCAATAAGGACATTTGCTCATCTATATTCATAGCAACTTTATTCACAATGCCAGAAACTGTAAACAACCTAGAATGTCCCTCAACTGAAGAATGGATAAAAAAATATGGGTACATTTACACAATGGAATACTACTCAGCTATTAAAAACAAAAAACATGAAATTTGCAGGAAAATGGATGGAACTAGAAAAGATCCTACTGAGTGAGGTAATGCAGACCCAGAAAGACAGGCATGGTATATTATAAGTGGGTATCAGTCATAAAGTACAAGACAAATATGCTACAATAAATACAAAGACCCAAAGAAACTAAGGTTCAAGGAGGGCCTAAGGAATGATGCTTGAATCTCACTTTAGAAGGGGAACTAGAATAAGCATTGAGTTTGATCTGGGTAGGAACTGGGTAGGAAAGGGGGTGGGGAAAAGAACAGGGGTAGTGATAAGGAGTATGGAGAGGAAGACAGAAAGGGCCAGGTAAAAGACTAGAAATAGGAGATGAGAAGCATCTCTGGGTCTTGCCAGAGAGCTGAGATTGGGGAGGACCCAGGAAGTCTATGACAATCACCCTAGCTGAGACTCTTAGCACCGGGGGATATGGAGCCTGAAGTGGCCACCTCCTGCAACCAAGCAGGACTTCCAATGGAGGGATAAAAACACCAATCCACCCACAAACCTTTCAAACCAAATTTTGTTCTGCCTATGAGATATACAGAGACAAAGATGGGGCAAATATTGATAGAATGGTCAACCAAAGACTGGCTCTACCTGAGACCCATGCCATGGGAGAGAACCAATCCTTGACACTAATAATATTATTCTGCTGTGTTTCTATACAGCAGACTAGCAAAACACCTCTGAAAGGCTTCATCTATCAACTGATGGAAACAGATGCAGAAACACACAGCCAGACATTAGACAGAGCTTGGGGAGTATTACAGAACAGTTGGGGAACAGTCAAGTGAGTTAGAGGGGTCAAGGACTCCACAAGAAGACCTGCAGAGTCAACTAACCTGGGCCCATTGGGGCTCACAGAGACTGAACCACCAATCAAAGAACATTCATAGACCGGTCCTAGGCCCCCTGCACATATGTAGCAGATGCACAGCTTGGTCATCATGTGAATCCCCAACAACTGGAGCAGGGACCCTTTCTGACTCTGATGCCACACTTTGGAAACTGTTCACCTAACTGAGTCTCCTTGCCTAGCTTCAGTGGTAGAGGATGAGCCTAGCTATGCAGGGACTCAATGTGCCAGGGTGGGTTGGTACCCAAGGTACCAGGGAAGGGACCTCCCCTTCTCTGAGAAGAAGGAGAAGGGTGTGTGAGATGGTGCTGAGAGGAGAGCAGGGGACTGCCATCAGGATATAAAATGAATAAATAAATACTTTAAATTCTTTTCTGTAACTCACTAAAATGCAATTTATTTATTTATATTTTATTTTATTTAATCACCTTACATCCAAATTGTAGCTCCCTCCTACCTCCCTTCCTGGTTTTACCCTCCCTCCCTCCTTCCCCTATCCCCTCCGCAGAAAATGGGAGCTCCCCCTACCAATTCACCCCAACACATCAAGCAACTGCAGTTTCCCTTCCTTAAACTGAAACAACTCCTGCTGACAGTGCTTAGAAACTACATGTAATATCCTCAAAATCATGAGTTCAAATCCTAACCCTATATCTTAATCCATATTGCATAAAATTAACAATATATCTGAGGCACTGCTTTACAAATAGTCTGTGTGGCTCTAGAGGCCTAAGGAGAAGGGTAATGACCCCCAGATGGATAGGGCCTCAGTGGGTAAGGAAGGTATATGCGCAAATGCATGTCTCTCTCCTTTTGATAATAATGTTGGTGACTTTATACCAACCTAGCTAATACAAAGAACTGTAGCTCCAAAGACCACAGTCAAGTCACATTTCTACTTTACAATGGAGGTTTAATCTCAGCAAATGAGACTCAGGGAGATGGTTCCAGGGACAAAGGCCCTTGCCTAAGCTTCGCAGCCTAGGTTTGAAACCTAGGAACAGTGTGGTAGAAGGACAAAACTGACTCCTGCAAGTTATTTTCTGACCTCCATGCATGCACCACAGCACACATAAGCCCCATGCAGAAGCATGAATTCATGAACACACACACACGGATTATAGATACATAGATGATTAAGAGATAGATGATTTACAGGCAGGTAGATAGATAGATACATAAATAAATACATATTAAAGATATCAATAATCAATACATGGACACATGAGGGCCATACTCCAGCCCGACCCATATGTAGCATTTTGTCCCTGTTGTGGCCCTAAGATTCATATTCTTCTAGCAACATGAAATGTAACTTCCTCATTTTGGATAATCCTGTGTTTATATATCACTCATTCCAGCATTAAGTCAAAAGTCTAAAATTTGAACTTTTATTTGAGGGTCAGAAAAGGTTCTTCTTTGTGAATCTATACATTCATATTTTATATAAATTATCTGCCTCTAACAAATGATAGGAGGCAAGGCACACATTTCCTTCTCTAAACACAAGGATTCACATGGAAGAAAAAATACCAAAGTAGAAGCTGAATCCTTTAGAGAAGTCACTACAACATAAGGCCTATGACACCTACACACATTCTGGCAAGAAGGAGGCTCTCAAAGGCTTGGGAGCTTTGACCTTGGAAACTCATAAATGCCATCCACAAGGTCATTCTTTCTGGATGGCAGGTATGTACAAGTTCCCAGGACCTCCCAGGAACCTTAACTTCCCTGGCTCCATGAAACCTGAACTCATGAGTGTTCACTACTGCAGCCCTCATCCTGACTCCAGTCTAGCCTTGCAGACCTTACTTTGGCATTGTGATAAAAAAGTCTCATCACTCAGGTACTGCACATGACTGCCAGGTCAATAAGTCATGGGCCCCAAGTCTAAAGCCAACGAGAGGCACACTGGAGGTGTCTTGAACCACATCTATAACCTTGAGGTCCATGAAAGGCTGGTAACAAGAAAACCAGTACAAAGGGATTCACAGCAGTAGTTTATGAATGATACCCTGGGACACCTTTCTAATTATTCATGCTGGAAGCTCTCCAGTCCTCTGATGAGAGGTAAGACATAAGAAACTTCAGATGCCCAGGAAGGTTTCTTTCCTTCCTGATGTGAAACAAACTGATCACCTATCCACTGATATTCTCAGGGAAAGTCCATCCTCTGATGTACTTTTTACCCTCCCAAGCCAGGCTTTTCATTTCCCAAATCTTCTCATTTTGCTTCCTTTTCTGTAAAGGCTCATCAAAAATTTGACTGAAAGAACTGATACGAAGATTCCATGTCCACAAATTGGTATTGTTTTGGAATTCCTCCCACCATATAGCCATCGTTCTTCAGTTCATTTCTCTGTAAATTGTTAAGTCACGGTGACAGGCAATCCAAAGTATGACTGGACCTCCCATACCTAACCTTTCTTGTCTTCATCCTTTTCCTTTGAGCTCTTGCTGGAATAACTGTGGATCTACCTTTACAGTATCCCCAGATTTTGGGGTCACATGTTCTAAGGCAGTGATTCTCAACCTTCCTAAAGCTACAACCCTTTAGTACAAGTTCCCTGTGTTGTGGTGACCCACAGACATAAAATTATTATCACTTCTACTTCGTAACTGTATTTTTGCTATTGTGATGAATTGTAAAGTAAATATGATTGGAGATAGAAGTTTTCCAACAGGATCATGACTCACAGGTTGAGAACCACAGTTCTAAGCTTTTCCCCCTCATCCAGAAGCCCAGAAAGGTCATCTCTCCATCAAAGATGCTCCTTACAAGCACCATCTTGCTCATCACACAGATCCTCTACATTAGCTTATATTGCATCACTATTAAATGTACCTGGAAGTCATTGCTTTAAAAAGAAAGACCTCTCTCTCCCTTTTCTCCCTCACCCTCTCTATTCTCTCTCCCTCTCCTCCATCTCCCTTTATCTCCCTCTCTGCACCTCTCCTTCTCCCTTCCTTTCACTCTCTCTCTCCCTCCATATTTCTTTCTCCCCCTCTTCTCTCAGTGGCCAAGCAAGCCAAAGGTAGAGACATGAACTTTAAAGAGACTGTGTTAGGTGAGGTTCGGGATAGACGCATAATCCATCTCTGGCTGGATGTAATAGATACAATAGAAGTACATTCTTCTATGAGGTTGTATGAGGAGTAAGAACACTGGCACCACCTGAAAACCAAAGAGAACTCAATAAAAAACCTGACACATCTGTCTTGGGCATCCTGACTCTTAAACTAGAAGCCAAAGCAATTGTGTTGTCAAAATTCTGAATTTGAGTGAACTTCATATGGCCATTATCTTGATCATTTTATATTTCCACCATTTCCTTTATAACGTAAAATATTAATTTAACATTTTAAATTGTCTAATACTATTATAATTATTAGGAGGAACAATACCTATGTGCAAATCCCTTCTAACATGATAAACTCTCAGAAAAGTAGAGCCAGTATGGGTGAGTCTGAGTGCAGGTTCTATACACAATACAGAGAAATGTCAACTCACTTAGAAATCATTTAACTGTTCTTCCGTCTACTCTATTTTCTGTGAATCCAGTCATAACATGCCAATTTATTAGCATAATAGAAAAGGGCCTGAAACTATGCACACAGGCTCTCTGTGAGTTCTACCATTTCATTGACTTGTCACAGCAAACAACACGTTTGCCATTTTAATCCATAGTTCTGTGTTTGTATCTGCGGTGTAGCAAGGTGGGAACTAATTAAGTATGAAATTACCTTATATATATAAAGCGGTACCCACTCACCTTTAGGCATTTTGGGAATCCACCTAATGAGTTGTGAGTTTTGCTCCACAGGACAATCGCAGAGCTCATTAATGCTCATTAAAACATAAGTAGTATTCAATGGATTCAGCAAAAACCTCACTGTATTTTAATGAGCAGCTGAGTTATCCAATGATCCAAATCCTGTCATGGAGAAAAATCTAACTGCACAAAGGAAGTGCGTGCCTGTAAAGACACTGAACCTGTGTGTTTCTGCCTATTGACACATCAGCAACAAAGGGAGAAACTACACCAGGACTTTATAGCTTCACAATAAAACCAAATATGAGTGTATGTTTTGAAAAGAGTGTGAAACAACAGAGAGGGTTATGGGTAATTACCAATGTCAGTCTGATTGGATTAAAAGATACCAGCAAGGTGAGGGAGCAAACCTATGAGGGTGTTTCTAGAGACAACTGTTGTGTGACCATGAGGGACAAAGTGCAAGGATCTACCCTCGGTGTGGAAAGGTACATCCAACAGCTTGCACACTTAGAGGGCAGACAGCCTCAGGAGACAAGAGGAAGAGACAGATCAGAGTGTCCGAATTAGTTATGTCCCTTGCTAAGAATAGCAAATATCAGACAAAAGCAATGTAAGAAAGGAATGTTTCTGTTTTTGTACATCTGAGTCACAGTTTGGGGTATATATTCCCTCCTATCTGGGAAGGAATAGAAGAGAAAGCAGTCACACCGCATCCACTGTCTGGTGCTCCGGTCACCTTCTTTATCTTAGTCCAGAGCCCCAGCCCAAGGATTGAGGCCACTCACAAGAGGGAATCTTCTTTATTCAGTTTAACCTTCCTCAACACACACTGAAATATGCGCAAGGGTGTTTCCATGTGATTCTAACCCAGTCATGGTCACAGTTAAGGCTCCCCATTACAGGAATCATGGATTCCCACAGCTGAGATGCCCATATGTCCAGTCTCTGTCTGCTTGCCTTAAGGATGCTGGGACTCTCTGCACTTCCCAGGCTTTCAAGTCCTTAGCCACAAACCGGAATTGTAGCTTCAGTTTCTCTTTATTTTAATTTTAATTTTTTTATTTTTTATTAATTACACTTTATTCACCTTGTATCCCTCCATAAACCCCTCCCTCCTCCCCTCCCAATCCCACCTTCCTTCTCCCTCCTCCACATATGCCCCTCCCCAAGTCCACTGATAGGGGAGGTCTTCCTTTCCTTCCTTCTGATCCTAGTCTATCAGCTCTCATCAGGAGTGGTTGCATTGTCTTCCTCTGTGGCCTGTTAAGGCTGCACCCCCATCAGGGTGAGGTGATCAAAGAGCAGGCCAATCAGTTCATGTCAGAGGCAGTGCCTGTTCCCATTATTTTGGAACCCACTTGGATACTGAATTGCCATGGGCTACATCTGTTCAGGAGTTCTAGGTTTCTCTATGCATGGTACTTGGTTGGAGTATCAGTCTCAGCAAAGACCCCTGTGTTCAGATTTTTTAGTTCTGTTGCTCTCCTTGTGGAGCTCCTGTCCTCTCCCTATCTTACTATTTCCCACATCTTTTGTTCTAAGACCTTCGTAGTTGGACCCAACCAATCCATGGACACCAGAGGAACAACTCTCAGGCAATTGTTGTTGATGTCTTTTAGAATCCGAAGTAACTCAGGATGATGTTTTTTAGTTCCTACCATTTGCCTGCAAATTTCATGATGTCCTTGTTTTTAATTGCTGAGTAGTATTCCATTGTCTAAATATACCACAAATTCTGTATCCATTCCTCATTTGAGGAGCATCTGGGTTGCTTCCAGATTCTGGCTATTACAAATAAGCTGCTGTGAACATAGTTGAGTAAATGTCCTTGTTGTATATTTGAGCATCTTTTGGATATATGCCTAGAAGGGGAATAGCTGGATCTTCAGTTAGCACTATTCCTAATTGTCTGAGAAAGTGCCAAATTGATTTGCAAAGTGGTTGTACAAGTTTACATTCCCACCAGCAATGGAACAGCAGGCAAATGGTGGGAACTAGAAAAGATCATCCTGAGTGAGCTATCCCAGAAGCAGAGAGACACAAATGGTTCCTACTCACCAATAAGTGGATATTAGACATAAAATATAGGATAATCATACTAAAATCTGTACACCTAAAGAAACTAAGCAAGAATGAGAACCCTGTGTGAGATGCTCAAACTTCATTAAAATGGGATAGACATCAGAAGAATGTGAAAAGAAGGAACAAGACAGGAGCTTACCACAGAAGGCCTCTGAAAGACTCTACTCAGCAGTGTATTAAAGCAGAGGCTGAGAATCATAGCCACACTTTGGGCAGAGTGCAAGGAATCTTACCTGGAAGGATCTGGAGCTACAGAAGGAGAATAACAGAACCGAAATATCTGGGCCTAGAGGTCTTTTCTGATACTGATAATCCAGCCAAGGACCATGCATGGAGATAACCTGGACCCTCTGCACAGAGGTAACCCATGGAAGCTCAGTCTCCAAATGTGCTCCCTAATAAGGGGAGCAGGGGCTGTCTCTGAAATGAACTCAGTGGCTGACTCTTTGATCACCTCCCCCTGAGTGGGGAGCAGCCTGACTAGGCCACAGAGGAAAACTATGCAGCCAGTCCTGATGAGACCTGATAAGCTAGGGTCAGAGGGAAGGGGTGGAGGTCCTCCCCTATCAGTGGATTTGGGGAGGGGCATGGGAGGAGATGAGGGGTGGGGCTGGATTGGGAGGGGATGTGGGTGTGGCTACAGCAGGGATACAAAGTGAACAAATTGTAATAAATAAAAATTTATATTAAAAAAGAAACCAAAGTAAATCCACTGAAATTCCTCATTGTTTATGTGAAAATGTAGATGCCCCACAGGGACACTAAGAGATACTGAGGTAACCAAGGCTGGTGTTACATGAATGTCCCAGATTACACTATGCAAGCTATGAGCCTAGACGACAAAATTATCTGTGGATTAAGATGGGAAAGCATGGAAGGTTCATCTCTACCTGCTTATGCTTGTGTCGCTGTGTTATGTTACAATGTCATGACACGCATATAGTAAAAAAAAAAAAAAAAAAAACCTTCTATTCTTAGAATTCTTCCTATAAACAGACATTATTATATGGAACTCCAGGACTCTCTGCATCTCTTTCTGGAATGGATCATACTTAAGAAATTTCAGAAACTATCTGCATATGCATGTGCCAGAACTTTCTACTTCTTCAGAGTCTGCCCACAGGATGCAAAGCCCACTCCAACCTTACACCATTTCTGGATTAACCATTCTGTCTGTTTTGGTTCTCTGTAGCCTGTTGTAGGTTTATTATTATTGAGGTAATTTGTTTAGTCAATCCGAAGCCATGTCTGCAATCTGGATTCTAACACTATTACTTTAACTTCCCTGTAATGGAATGGAATGTACAGTTTCAACTTGGAAGAAGAATCCTAAAGGAAATGTGGTCATTGTTAGGTTATTTTGTTTTGTCAAGTAGGCACTCATCAATAAGATGACCTTGATTTTATCACACAAGATCTTTGATAGGCTTGACAATTAACAGGAGAGGGAGATGAAATCTTGATGTAAAATAAATATCTTTTGCATGGATGACAAATTACTGTTCCCTACTACTAATGGAATGATTCCAAACGCAATCAGTTTTCATGAGTTTTTCCCTGTGTTATAGTTGAAATACGACAGTGATCTGTAGCTATTCATAACAAATAAAGAATTCAAAATGCCCTCTGAATTGACTTGCTCGGGAAAGTCCATGGTACCAATGTGCCATGGTCTAGACACATTTTAAATTAAATTTGTATTTTATACTAATTACAGTTTATTCACTTTGTATCCCAGCTGTAGCCCCTCCTTCATTCCCTCCCAACCCCACCCTCCTTCCCTCTTCTCCTCCCATGCCCCTCTCCTAGTCCACTGATAGGGCGTTCTTCTCCTCTTCCATCTGACCCTAGTCTATCAGGTCTCGTCAGGACTGACTCCTCTGTGGCCTGGCAAGGCTGCTCCCACCACAGGGGGAGGTGATCAAAGAGCCAGATACTGAGTTCATGTGAGAGACAGTCCCTGCTTCCCTTACTAGGGGATCCACTTGGAGATTGAGATGCCATGGGCTACATCTGAGCAGCGGTTCTAGGTTATATCCAAGAACCCTTGTTTTGAGTATCAGTCTCAGAAAAGACCCCTGTGCCCAGATTTTTTGGTAAAGTTGCTCTCCTTGTGGAGATCCTGTACCCTCCAGGTCTTTCTATCTCCTCCTCCTTCATAAGATTCCTTGCACTCTGCCCAAAGTTTGTTTATAAGTCTCAGCATCTAGTTTGATACACTGCTGGGTATCAAAGTCTTTCAGAGGCGTTCTGTGGTAGGATCCTGTTGTGTTTCCTGTTTTTGCCTTACTCTTTTCTGGTGAACATCTTGGAGATATCTGCACTGAACAAGGTCCATGCCCCTATTGAGATTAGGTAGCTGTAGCTAAATATTGTGATTAGCCCTCTGAGTATTTAGAGCATTTGTGAGAATTAGCCACTCTGAGATCTGGATCATTTTGAGTGAACTTATGAAACTCAGGCTATGTCTACCATTTGCTTAGGCAACAAAATTGTGTTTACTTTTCAAGTAGTTACTTATAAGATAACTCCACATGGTGTAAATTCCAGAGGAGACAGGAACACTCAGAATGCTTTTCTTTGCCAAAATATACAGAAACTGTGTTTGTATGCAAAGGCATCCACTATATGTCAAGACCAAAGGAAAGTGGTTATTGTGAATTTGTGATCTATGTATCTTGTGAAGACAAAATCTGAAATTTTAAACTCTGTCTTCTTCTTTATCTCTCTCTTCTTCTCTTTCTTTGTATGTGTAGTGTGTGTGTGTGTGTGTGTGTGTGTGTGTTTGTATAGTGTACATGTGGATTACATTACCTATACAGTGCAGAAGAGGGCATAAGGGAACCTATACCAAGGATCACCAGCAACTGTAACCTGAAATGGGTATTGGAAATCAACTTTTGTTTATTGACAAGAGTCTTGAATGCACATCATTGCTGAGCCATCTCTCTTACAATGAAGTCTTCTTTACACATTTTGTAAATTCAGTGAGAAGTCATTATTCACTTTACAGTTGTTTTCAGAGTCAAGTGGTTCCTGTGTTTTGATGGGCGATGTAGAGTAGTAGAAAGAGAAGCTCTGTTTCTCAAGCTGTCTCTAACATTACTGAAGAAGACAGGATAATGTCATTTATCATTAAAACTTAATTTCTGCCTCCTCATCATACACAGTTACCTGTTTTCCTTCCTTAACTTCTTTCTTTTTTCCATCAAGTTTTCATAGGCTCACTGCATAGTTGAGGCTGCCCTTGTACTCTGGATATCCTGGTCACTGTCTAATGCTGGCAGTGCAGTCATCTGTCACCACCCCAATTATGTGTTACATGCTTTATAAACAATTTAGTTGATTTACTTCAAGTTTCAATAATACAATATAAGATAGGGTATCCTAATTCTCAATCTGTAGATGAGGAACATTTTACAGGACAGGTAGCCTGTCCATAGTATCTGATTTGTTTTAATAGAATCATTATTCTTTGTTTAAATACTCATGTGTCCCTAAAATTTATAATTTCTCCCAAGACTCCCTGCATGAGATAGTCAATGATGTCACTGATGTCTTTTGTTAAAAGTGTCAGGCAGGGGAGAGAAAGAATCTTAGTAAACTTGTAGACACAAGTGTCCACTGCCCTTTCCACCTTTTTTGGTGCAGAGGAAGGAATCTAGAGCACAGCTTTGATGGACACCCACATAACCATGGAATTGCACCCTGATCCCACTGTGTTATTGACACTAAGTTTCACATTTTAAGGCTAAGTGTGGAGACATAACATCTCGAGCCCGATCTGTGAAATGTACTTGGTGGAGGGAATAAATAGCCCCCTGCAAGTGGTTCACCAGTTCACTTAAATACAAAAACAGACGCACACATGATAAAATAATAAATGTTAAAACCCTACTAATACTGTGCTCTGTGACAATTAATCTCCATGGCTTCAATGTTATTGTCTGCTAAATGAAAATAATAGTGTCCTATTTATAGAGTCTAGAAGGACAAGAGAAAAAGAACTTGCAAAGGTGGTTTGCAATGTCCTACTTCATGCAGATGGATAGATTTCAATAAATTTCACGTATAGACACAGTAATATACATGAAAACTAATAGATTTAATTTGAGACATAAGCAAATCTTACATGCTTATAGGAATATATATATATATATATATATATATATAGTATGAAATGTAAATATGTGGTTGTGTCTAAAGGATATAGTGGAATGTGTATGGGTCCATAACTAAAGAGAACTATTTCCTAGAAGTTAATTTTCACACATAAAAGGCTGTAGGTAATGTTTGCAATTATGGACCACTTGATATTTTCTCAATGAGCTTTTAAAGAGAAAGAATATTGGGGCTGAAGAATGAACTTTGGAAAACCTGACTATAGAAGACTTGGCAATCCAATGACAGTGTTTGTGGCTGTAGATAACACTGATGTATTTTAAGTTGAAATTGTATAAAAGCATATTTAAATGTCTTTGATGCTTCCAATGAAGAGATAAGTTGCATGCTGAGAAGAAACCTTTAATATACAGGTCAAGTTTGGAAGTAAGTAGGAAATAATTAAGGGCTTAAGGTGATAAAATTCAGTATGGAGGTAGAGATACTGGCATAAATGAAGGAATAAACTGTTCAAAAAACAATTAAAAATAGTAAAATGAAGACACATCCAGGTAACGCATAGCCTCTGTAGAAATAACATTGTAAGAAAAATCAATTTTGATGAAAATTCAGAAATCAAGGACTGGATTGCATGCATGTCTTTCCACAAAATACACTAGAAATGAGTTCACCACGTCAATAGCCACATAATTGAAACATCGTACAGTGTTTACTATGCAAAAAGAAGACATGAGAGAATCTTCAGGTCTTTAGAAAGCCAGAAGATTAATATGTTGTATGAGTTTAGATGTCTCAGGTTCAGTAGAATCTTTATCAGACAAAATATTCTTACCACATTTCTCACTGTACAACAGAATTTAAATGACTTAGACCTCATATTCTATCTTCATCTTATGAAAAACATGATATTACAGCATAAAGGCCAAATTATATTTAAATAACAGACGTTCTTAATATGACCAGAATTATGTAAACTCCAACAACCATCAATTTTCTTGGAATTTTAGTCTCCATGCTAATTTACAAAATCAAGCACAATATATTTGCAGCTGGCTCAAATCTCTGCTAATCTTTCACAAGAAAATTTTGTTAAGAAATGTACTTGAATTACAGAAAAGCGTGTTTCACAGAACTAGACACTGCCAAACTGATATGGTTCCTTTAAGACAAAAAATTGGCAAATTCCAGTATGATGATAGGACACTCCAGACTCTGGCATCTTATACTGTGTTCTATACAATCAATAGGCAGATCTACATGAGCCTCAGAGTACCAATAAGTCTACTGTTTCAGGGATCCTACAGCTTCGGGCTATAAAAGAGCCAGTAGTGGTCTACATGGACAAGAACCTCCCTACCTTTGAGTATGGTTGCCTCCAAAAATACAATGCAGTTATCTTGTGCCCCATGGCACAATTTGGTGATGCTTTGGTAGCTATGTTAATTTCAGCTTTCTCAAATGTTGAGGATCTAAATGTATCCATGTAATTTTAGAAGGGATAAAAGGAATAGACAGTCCCAAAACAGGGAGAGATACCACATCCCTGTTCTCATGTTGTGATTTAAGCACTCAAGGACAGTAACAAAATGGCATGCATTGAATAACTCATAAAACCAGAATTGATTTCTTATAGGTTTGGAGGCTGGAAAGAACAAGACCAAATTTCCTAAATATTAAGTGTTGGGTTCAACTGTCATTCTCAAAGATGGAGCTTCCCTGTGTCTTCCAGTGCTGACCAGACAACGGAAATCCCAAGGTTCTAGTCATAAGTAGGGTCTTTAATCAGTTCCATTCACGACAAGCAAATACTTGTAATCTTATCACACCCAGCCTGATGACCTCAGCTCCTGATATTGGTGCTTTAAGGATAAATATGTCAACACTTGAAATTTGGGGGACATGTACTTTTGACTGTAGCAAACTATAAGTGGACAGGATGAGACAGGCTGGAATAGAGAGTGCGAGCTATACAGCAAGAAATGATTTGTTGCACATCAGAAGATGAGGCTAGCTACCAGTATTAACCATCATTAGACAATTCAATTTTCTCTGTGAATGTTCAAGGGTCCTGATTCCACCTTCAACACTTACTGAATTCTTTTACTCTATCTGAAAATATATTTCTACTTGTTGCATTTAGACAACAATGGTAGTCAAAGTGTGGTCTTAATCTCTTTCTGCACATATATGACTTTTGAAAATAAAATAAATCTCACACAGGGTTTTGGTTTAATTTTATGTGTAGCATGAAAACATTCGTGCATGATGTCCTTAAGCTGATGCATCCACAGAACACACTGTAAATGATGTATCTGGCAGGAATTAGCACTACACCTTGAGTGAGCCAACACTGCATAATGGAAGAGATATTCCCATGTGCCTTTCACAGCCATTCTGCGGATTTACACCAATCCATCCACTGTTGATGAAAGTGCCCCCTAAGTCTAAGGCAGCTACAAAGATGACGGGGACATTTGGAAGTGCGGACTGCATGCACAGAGGGTGGAGGAATACAAATGAAATCTTGAAATATAGAATGTAAAAACTTTTATTTACAACCATCCTCCAACTTACTCTTTTCTGTTAATTTTTCATATATATTTAATTCTCTAATGAACGACTTTGAAAAATAATGCCTAAACATTCTTATTCACATAGAAAATAATTAAGATATATGGTTAAAGGAAAATTGAAAGTTAAATGGAAATTACATATTGCCAAAACAAATTTATTTTAAAATGTGGTAAAGGAAACACATAATTCTAAATAAATTGATTACATATATATTACATGATAGGGAAAGCTAAAAATAAGCTAATAATTTTTCATCTCCTTTTGGCATAGAAAGAGAATGGTGGATCAATGGAATTGAATAGAAGACTCAGAAATAAACCTACACACTTTTGGAAACCGAAATTTTGACTTTTGGAAACCATACAATGGGAAAAAAGACAGCATCTTCAACAAATGGTGCTGGTCTAACTGGAGGTCTAGATATAGAAAAATGTTAATAGATCGAAACTTATCACCCTGCACAAAAGTCCAAGTGGATCAAAGACCTTAATATAAAAACAGACACCATTTGTTGAAGATGCTGTCTTTTTTCCATTGAATGGTTTTGGCTTCTTTGTCAAAAATCAAGTTTCCATAGGTGTGTGGGTTCATTTCTGGGTCTTCTATTCGGTTCCATTGATCCACTGTTCTGTTTCTATGCCAATACCATGCAGTTTTTATTACTATTGCTCTGTAGTACAGCTTGAGGTCAGGGATAGAGATACCTCCAGATGATCTGTTGTTGTAGAAGATTGTTTTGGAGATTCTGGGTTTTTTGTTTCTCCATATGAAGTTGTGTATTTTTCTTTCAAGGTCTGTGAAGAATTGTGAAGAGATTTTGATGAGGATTGCATTGAATCTGTAGATTGCTTTTGGCAATATGGTCATTTTCACTATGTTAATCCTACCAATCCATGAGCACTGGAGGTCTTTCCAACTTCTAATAACTTCTTCAATTTCTTTCTTCAGAGATTTGAATATTTTTTCATATAGGTCTTTCACTTGC
>CM053744.1:18096793-18127453 GCA_028658305.1 Pachyuromys duprasi
ATGAATAAATTAAAAAAAGAATAAAATATAGGCATGGCAAAGATGAAAAAAAAAGATTCGCGATCAAGCCTTTGGCAGAGGGCAAGAAGTGATGATAGAAATGGAGGAGGTTGGTGAGACTTGGAGAGAACAATAGCTCCACAAAGACCAATTTGAGCAGGGCACAGGGGTCTTGTATGAGACCGTTTCTACAACCTAGGACCACGTGTGGATGTGGCCTGGAACCCCTGCTCAGATGGGGCCCATGACAGCTCAGTGTTGGACTGAAGACCCTAGTGAGGGAAACAGGGACTGTTTCAGTCTTGAACTTGATGGCTGACTCTTTGACCCTCCCCCATACATGAGTGACAGACTGGCTAGATCCCAGGGGAGGACATTGCAGCCAGCCCTGAGGGGACAGGATGAGCTGGGGTTGGATGGAAGGGGAGGAGGTCCTCCCCTGGTGGTGGACTTGGAGAGGGCTGGGAGGATATGAGGGAGGGTTGGGAAGGGTGGGAGGGAATGAGGGAGGGGGCTATGCTTGGGATGCAAAGTACCTAACCTGTGATTGCTAACAAAAAAAAATTTAATAAAAATAAATAAATAAATATAAAAATAAAAAAAAAACAGACACACTAAACCTGTTAGAAGAAAAAGTGGGAAGAGCCTTGAACTCATTCTCACAGGAGACAACTTCCTGAACAGAACAACAGTACAGGCCCTAAGATCAACAATCAAAATGGGACCTCATGAAAATGAAAAGCTTCTGTAAAGCAAAGGACACTATCATCAGAATTAAACGACAGCCTACAGATTCAGAAAGCCTCTTCATCAACCCTATATCTGACAGAGGGCTAGTATCCAGAATATATAAAGAGCTTAAAAAGTTAAAGAACAACAACTCAAGTAATCCAATTTAAAAATGGGCTATAGAGCTAAATAGAGAATTCTCAACAGAGGAAAATTGAATGGCAGAGAAACACTGAAAGAAATGCTCAATGTCCTTAGTCATCAGGGAAATGGAAATCAAAACAACCCAGAGAGTTTACCTTATACCCATCAGAATGGCTAAGACCAAAAATTGAAGTGACAACATGCTGGAGAGGATGTGGAGAAAGAGGAACTCTCCTCCATTGCTGGTGGGGCTGGAAATTGTACAACCACTTTGGAAATCAATCTGATGCTTTCTCAGACAATTCGGAATAGTATAACTTCAAGATCCAGCTATACCACTCCTAGGCATATATCAAAAAGACGCTCAAGTATACAACAAGGACATTTGCTCAACCATGTTCATAGCAGCTTTATTCATAACAGCCAGGATCTGGAAACAACCAAATGTCCCTCACTTGAGGAATAAATACAGAAATTGTGATGTATTTCGACAGTGGAATACTACTCAGCAATTAAAAACAAGGAAATCATGGTGGTAACTAGAAAAGATCATCCTGAGTGAGGTATCCCAGAGGCAGAAAGACACACATGCTATATACTCATTTCTAAGTGCATATTAGGCATATAATTTAGGATAAAAATACTAACATCTGTATACACAAGGAAGCTAGTCAAGAAGGATGACCCTGGGAAAGATGCTCAATCTTTATTCAGAAAGGCAAACGGGATGGACATTGGAAGAGGGAGAAAACAGGAAACAGGACAGGAGCCTACCACAGAGGGCCTTTGAAAGATTCTACCCAGGATATGCTGAGATTCATAGCCAAACTTTGAGCAGAGAGCAGGGAATCTTATGGAAAAAGGAGAGACAGAAAGACCTGGAGGGGATAAGAGCTCCACAAGGAGAGAAACAGAACCAAATATCTGGGCACAGAGGTCTTTTCTGAGACTGATACTCCAACCAAGAACCATGCAGAGAGATAACCTAGAACCCCTGCTCAGATGTAGCCCATGGAAGCTCAGTGTCCAACATGGTTCCACAGTAATAGGAGCAGGGACTTCCTCTGACATAAACTCGGTGTCTGGCTCTTTGATCACCTCCATCTGAGGGGGGAGCCGCCTGACCAGTCCACAGAGGAGGACAATAAAACCAGACCTGATGAGACCTGATAGATTAGGGTCAGATGGAAGGAGAGGAGCACCTCCCCTATCAGTGGACTGGGGGAGGGGTATAGGAGAATAAGAGGGAGTGAGTCTGGGATTTGGAGGGGGTGGGGGTGGGGCCACAGCTGGGATACAAAGTGAATAAACTGTAATTAATAAAAATAAAATAAAATTTTATAAATGCATGCTATAGTTGCTGACAACAGCGAACCTTATCTGAAAAAAGAGACTAGCCAGTGACGGATGGTACATTCTGTTAGGCAGCTTTTAAATCCGTACTGTGATAACTGCCAACCACAACTGCTACTCCTATGAACTCATCTATACTGAAATTATGAATGTCTGTGGAGGCTACATGATATTTTCATTTATTTTATATTGCATTAGTGAAACCTAGATTCCTACAGCAGATAATGTCATGTCTGGAAAGACATTCTTAAAATATAAACTCAATGGAGATCAGTAACTCAAAGATTATTACTTCCAATATGCCTAAATAATATGAAGGTTGGTGACGGAAGGTGGGACTTCATCAGTGGCTGCTCTTGCAAAGAACCCAGGTTTGGTTCCCAGAACCCACACGAAGTTTCACAGCCATCTATAACTCCAGTTCTAGGGTGTGTGGTGTGCTCTTCTGTACTTCATGGGCACTGAACACACATGCTGTATAGATATACATGTAGGCTAAACACTCACATAATAAAAATAAAATAAATATAATATAATAAATAAATCATGAAATAACATAAGGTGGAGACATGTTTAAGAGCATTTATTTAAGTATATGTGGTGTGCTTATATGTATGTGTGTGTGTGTATGTGTGCACACTCAGAACCACACTATCTTTGACTGCTTTAATAGATTCACTGTAATTGAAAAAGAAAAACTGGTCTATGAGTTTATTACCAATACTGTTCCACAAATTCTTTCTATGCCCTTAAATAAGGGTTTAATTTTCATTTAAAGTTATATTTAAAGGAATAATCTTGGCTTAATTTAACATCTACTTTGATTTGCCTTCTATCCCTAAGAGAGAAAATGCAGGAAATATCAATGGAATGGGTATAAATCTTAAAATCATGACTCCTCTGTCTTTCTGGAAATTAGTTTTACGTGTATTTTTCAATTTGGTAGCTGAATGACATTTTCTCATCTCTTCTGTATGGATCAGTAACTCTCACTATCCCAGCATTGAGGTTAATGTGAAACAGACAGTAATGTCATGAGAGGGTCTACTCCTGTTTCTCCCCACTCAAAACAAAGAAAAATGTGTATTATCTTCCCAGTACTTTCTCAAAAGAGAATAAGCAATGTGAAATATCAGCAATTAGAAGAAGCTATTTGTATCTTAAAGACTGACAGACCCACAACATTGCTGTAAGATGAATTGATGTGTGGCTCCTGTTGGCAGATACACCAGAGGATGGCAAGTTGATCTGGCACTAATGTGGATTCATCTGGTGTTTTCTATTGGTGAAATAATTAGTGTAAATCCAATGAGATGGCTCTCCAGGCAAATGAGCTTGCTTCTGAGCCTGCCATCCTGAATTCAGTCTCTAGGATCCACAGAGTAAGGGAGAATTGTCCTCAGTTCTCAGCATTCACACTTCACGATTCATCACACTGCACTCTTGCACACACATACAATAGACCACACACACAAACACACATGCATCCACAAACTACAATTTAAATTATATAGTACAAAATACAATTAATATAAAATTCAGAACCAACTATCATTTTTCCTGCCAAAGTATTCAAATAGAAATATAGTAATCTCATTCCTTTGGCACTCATGCAACCGAACATAGCCATCTTGGCTCACAGGTCTGTACATAGATCTAGGCAAGTGTAATATAGAAAGTTGTAGTAGAATTTGCTCTTACTGCTTAATGCAATGAGATCAATATGAAATCAATACTGTTTCTTGATTTGCATCGCTGAAACCTATGATTCGCAGACAAACTCCAGCACAGCAACTTCTTGAGAGAGTAAGAACATCCTGGGCCTCTGTTTGCTGGTGGTGGGATTACAAGATGAGAAGTTCACTTTGGAAGACAGTTTACAATTTTCTTGTATAACTCTCACTTGTCAATCTATCAGTTTTACTCCTTGGCATTTACAATGGAGTCTAAATCCTAAAGACAGGCAAAGACTTCTTGAGAATCTTGAACTACAGCTTGAGTTATCACTGTCAAATGTTAGAGAATGCCAAAGTGTCCTTCAGCATGTGAATAAAACGTCATACATATCCATACATGGAAAAACCATTCAACACTAAAAGAAACGAGGGTTAAAGTCATGAAATAACAAAGGAGGAACTTCCATAGAGACAACCCTAAACAACAACAACAAAAAACACCCACAAACACACAGGAAGTATGCTGTACCATATGGGAAGAGCAAAAGGCTCAGTGTGGCCAGAAGGGAAAAATGAGTATATATAACATGGAGAGACTAAGGCAACCCAACTACTCAGTCACACACTTATCAAAGCTATTTAATGAAAACTCCAGGGATAAAGCCAAATGTCACCTCTGCATTTGGAGGGTGATGATGGGTCCGTCAGTCCAGTAACATCAGCAAAATCTACTGGTGATAGATATTGATAAAAAGAAAAGGAAAAGCCTGTGTACCAGGGACCAGAGGAAAAACAGTTGGAGAACGATTCTGTCAAGTTCATTTTACTATAAATTTAAAATGACTCTACAAAAGGAGATCCATTTTTAGAACATGCAAACATTACCCATTGTGGATTTATGTATCTCAGAGAGAGAGTTTTCCTAGGGAACAACCAGCTGGATGTTTGTTTCAGTTTTTCCAGAGCATCTCCATTAGTTTAAAACACTGTGTTTGAACATTAAACATGAGTTGAGGCACCTGAGGAATTTCAAAGGTTTTTGCCACTGTTCCCCAGTTTCCAAAAACAAAAAACAAACAAACAAACAAAAAACACAATAAAACCTTTGTGATCTATTGGCTGTGAGAATGTAGAAATGCAGCCAAATTGGCTGTAGTGGCAAGCCTACCTTACAGCATTTTCATACATGCATTTGGAGAGTGTGTCAGTCTGGACAACAGCCTAAAAGTTTGTATTCTTGTATGTGTATTGATATTTCTAGGCAACTATCTATGACAGGTGATTTCGAGGAAATGTGAAGGGCAACCTCACTCAGTTCTTTGTTACTACTTTCTAAGGCATTTCAGAAAAGGTAATTGTGGTGGTTTGAATAGATTTGGCCCCCATAGACTCATGTGTCTGAATGCTTCCCCCACAGGGAAGGGACTATTACCCTCCAAATGCAGAGGTGACATTTGGCTTTACCCTTGGAGTTTTCATTGCATAGCTTTGATAAGTGAGCGGCTTAGTCATTGGGTTACCATAGTATCTCCACATTATGTATACTCATATTTTTCCCTCAGCCACAAGGGGTGTGACCTTGGTGGAGTAGGCGTGACCTTGCTGGGGGATATATGTTACCATGGGGGTGGGCTTTGAGGCCCCTGAGTGCTCAAATTCTGCACACAGTGCAACAGTCTCCTCCCAGTTGCCTTAGGAACAGGATGAACTCCCAGCTTCTCCATTACCAAGTCTGCCTGCAAGCTGCCAGGCTTCCCGCCATGATGATAATGGCCAAACCTCTGAAACATTAAGCCAGCCCCAGCCAAATGTGAGCCTTTATAGGAGTTGCCTCGGCCATGGCGTCTTTTCACAGCAATGGAAATCCAAACTAAGACAGAAACGAAGACATTATCTCACACTGCAGTACGCTGGCCTATCTAGCCTTCTGGAAGCAGGGATGCTCCTGATGTGTTGCTTACATCACAGTCCCAAAGACCTGCTGCAGCTGGCCATTCCCCACTCCCTTTTACTACTTGGAAAACACTCACTAGACGTCTTTGCCAGTGCTGACCATTCTGCTTTGTGTACTGAGATCCTAAAGTGTGTTAATTACTCTGGCTGGGATTCAAAAATCATAGCTGCTTTGCCAAAAGAAAGACAGCAGTCCCTAGAATGCAGGATGGGGGTTGGGGGAGCACAGCTTTCAGCTTATTAAACCACCATGCTAGCCACTTCATCATAGAAGTCTTTATGTCCCTAGAAGCCAAGAAAGATTTATGGAACTGCTTACAAATTAAAGGAGATGCTGAATAGGCAAAGGCACGCTTCAGCTCTCTGTGAACAGTACCAGAAGAAAATAAAAACTCTGTTGAACAGACAATACCACTGTTCTGCTCAACGTGTGCATAGTTAGCATTGGATTCTGGCTGTAGAATTTACATTTGTGGATGACTTTAGCTCCTGTCTTCAAGTATCCAAAGCAGTAGTAATAAATTGTATGTCAATAGTTTTGTTTTTTTTTTTTTTGTGGGGGAGAAGTACATATTTTCTAATTTCAAGTACCTCTAAATTGCTAGGGTTTATTTTCTGTTAGTATGTTTGTTTGTTTTGTGAAAATTCCACATGACAAAACATAAATGCCACAGGACGCCAAATCAATCATTTTAAAATATTTTATCAGATAGATGACAGTGTTATGTCCATTTCCCTCTTCCTCTGGGGCATGAGTGGCAGAGTTAATTTGGTGTTGAAGGTGTCCTTCTTTTCCTCATCTCCAAACATGTATGTGAAGCTACATCCTTGTGCAGCTGTCAGGAACACCCACTTGCTGCAGGTCTCAGCTCACTCTAGCACCTTCTAATGTGTTGCAGTATGGAACACAGTCACAGTTTTGTTATAACACAGCTACTCACTGCCTTGGCTAAAACTTTGCCCATATCCAATTTTCTTAATACCCGAGTAAAATTAGATAAAAAGAAGAGAATTATATGTTCGCAGTGTTTAAATTAGGCCTATGAGGCTGCTGATTTTGGTCTTCCCACAGAGATGGTTGCAGATGCTGCCCAACCACAGCCAACACCCAGCCCTGAGCCCTTCTTCTCACGATGTGCCAGGCTCAGAGTCCCCCTCCTGCCTCCTTTCTCTCGGGGAGCAGGTTTTTGCATGACCTTTCACATTTTTCCTCTTCCCAGTCATTTGTACTGCTTACAGGTTATTGATGAGCAGCTTCCTGAGAAAATATGGAAATTATCTGTTGAGTATTTAATATTTTTCAATCCTGACCTATATGCATGTAGGTGAGGAGCAGTACAACAAACATAAATTCCTCCGTCTTCAAAAATGTGGAATTTAGCAGGAGATAGTACACAGAAGAAGCAACAGCAGTCCAGCAATTAGACACTGAATCCTACCAGGCCGAGGGGGACCTTTAGCACTCTGAAACAGAGCTGTGACTTATGTTGTAGGAACAGACATAGGCCATAATAATAGACTTCTGTCAACGCTGATGTGTTCTGAATGCTATCTCCAGAGGAGTCCACGAACACAGTAAATGCATTCCCTGAATAAGCACAGTGAGTGCCACATGCTCATGTCCTTGATTCAGACAGCATCAAACCACAGGTGTGACAGGAAAGAAGCTTCCAGGTATTGGGCTGTAGGGTGAGGAGTGTGTAAACACGGAAGAGACGAGCTGCTTGACAAGGCTGTTCCCCTGGCTGTGCTCCATGAGGTAGTAGACATCATGCTGATTTCTATGGCACTGAGGAATTCACCTTCTAGATCCATCATGACCCCTCCATATCCACAGTTGTTCAAGAAAAACAAGGGAAATGCACCCCTGAGGCTGGAGAGAAGGCTTAGCACTAAAGTGCACTGCCTGCTCCTTCAGAGGAGCCAAGCTTGGTTCCCAGCACCCACACCAGGTGTCCCACAACTGCCTCTAAAGCAGCTCTGGAGGACTTAGCACCCTCATTTGTAATCTTTGGGTATTGCACTCACAGGTTCGTATCCCTATTCAGATATACACACACACACACACACACACACAGACAGTCAGACACACACACACAGACAAGCACACACACCAGTGTGAATGGCTCCAGTGAAAGAGCTGGCAAGAAGACTTGGCAGGTAGAGTTGCCTACCATGAATCCTGGAGACCTGAATTCAGTTTCCAGAACACACATAGAAGAAAACTGACTCCTGCAAATTGTCCTCAAGCTTCTATATCTGTGCCATGGCACACAGGGGACCCTGCTTCCCACATACATATTCATGCAGAAAAAAAAGTAAATTAATGTGAAAAATAGACTTAAGATTCCAAATACAGAGTTGATTTTTGCCATGTAGAGAAAACACTTGTGTTTTCTGGAGTGCTCTTGTGGAGATTAAAAAACATAGAAAACAGTTTATTGTAATTTATGTTTTCTTAATGTGGAGGAAAGTATGTCATATTTTTATAATGATGAGAAGGACCTGCATGAAGAATTTGACTGCTAAGCAATAAACAGATGAGAAATTAATGTCTGAAAAGTATTTAGAAATCTTTAGGCAAACACAAAAGCAGAGGTGTGTGTGTGTGTGTATGTGTGTCTGTCTGTTCCTGCATGAAAACAGAAAGACAAGAATAATTCCTCAGTAAATATATTTTGGCTGGAGATCATGCAGAAGCTCAGCTTTGAGACTGAAAAGGGAAAGGAGTTTCAATTAAATAATTAATTAATTAAATGAATGATTAATTAGTTTAATGTGTATGGGTGTTTTACTTGCACGTATGTAAGTGTACCACTCACAAGCCTATTGCTCAAGGGAGCCAGAAGAAGGTGTCAGATCCCCAAGGACTGGAATCACAGGCAGCTGTGAGCTGTCACGTGGGTGATAAGAACTGCCCTGAGGCCCTCGGCAAGAGCAGACAGTGCCCTAAACCACTGGGCCATCTCTCCTATCCCAAAACCAACTTTTTAAAAACACAGCAACTTCCCGATGGGTTTTAGTCAAATATGGGATAGAGTTCAGATTTCCTCCTTACGTTTGGTCTAGAAAATAACAGTGATGCACATGGCAACTGAGCACTTGCACTCCTCCTGATCCCACTGGAGAAATGCTCAGCAGGGCAAAGCAGTTGAACAGGAGCTGAGGGACTTCACAGTTGGGCAAGCTAGCTTACCTGTGGGCAAGTGCTTCCCTAGACCCCTGAGTGCCCCGATTAACTGCTACAGCACCATGCACTGTGAAGTCCACCTGGAAGTTGGCCCACCTCTATTTAGAACAAGAACATGCTATTACCCTGTATCCACTCACATGTTCAAGTTAGTCTTTTTTTGTGGTAGCTGTTTAATAAGGGTTTTTGGAACCTTGAAAGGAAATGGCTTGCATTTTCGAAAATGCCTGGAGTGGCTTTGCAGTGTGTGATAAGGCAATATATAAATCTGTGTTGTTGTTGCTGCTAATGGGATCTATTCTCCACAAAGCATCATTGTACTAGCTGCTTTTGTGCTGAGGCTGCCTTGAGGAGGGAGGCGAATGGCGAGTGTAGTCTTGCTTTAAAAGGAAATAATCAGTCCGCAGGTGGCTGCATCGTGGGATAAGCAAATGGGACTATGTGTAGCATGGCTTTCCTCACGGAAAAACAGCAAACAAGAATGAGCCCGATAAAGATCTTTTGTACAAGCAGCATGGAACAAAAGCTGTGGTTCCGGAGTCTTCGTGTTTATGCAGTAAAGCCATGGTTTGCTTGAAATTGCATTTTTTTTTCTCCCCAGGAACTTCTTACTAGTCTGTAGAATTGGGGTAGTATATGACTCTAGCATTTCTGTCAATTTCAAACATCTTGAACCTATTGGGAATCAGGTCTAGGATGCCATGGGTCACAGTACAGAACATCATGGATCTCTGATGCAGGGGTACACACTGTCAATTCATTCTTGCCAACTAGTTTGTCCAAGGTTCAAAGTTAATGTCTTTCTATTTTTCTCTGTGTAGGGAACAAATTCTCAAGAGGAGGAAGTAGACTTAAAGCAGTATTGAATTAGTCTGAAAAGAGGTATTATTTATGGCTTTTCGCATCTCTTTACTCAACTCAATCTTACTGGGCAGTTGAAAACATTTGACACACACCATGAACTTAGGAAAATATGCTTCTTCAGATTTGCAGTGAAATGAAATCAGGATATTTTCAAGTCATTCTGATTTTCAATGATAAGTACTTTTGCGAAGAAACCGTCAGATGCTACAGCTTGCTGAGAGAAAAGTAATAGAGGCAGAAATTCTTCTCAAAACTCCCCTGGCAAAAAGAAGGAGCAGCTACAATGAAGGGGTCCACTCTAAGATGTTTAGCACTTTGTCCTGGCTGCAGTCTACTCCCCGTGAGGCTGGCCCACCTTTAGTAGCAGGAGGCAGCAGAGTGGCCTCCAGGATATAGACATCGCAGGACAAAGGCAAGGAGCAGGGAGAGAGGGGTTCCAGCTGTAGGGGCCTGTGAGCTGTGGCCAGAGATCATAGGTAGGCATCAAAGGCTGGGAAGAGAACTGCTCCAGCAGGGTGCCTAGAAGGAAAAATGGGGAGAGGGAGAAAGGGGTAAGACAGGGAGAGAAAGAGGACCTAGGAGAGCAAGAGGAAGATGTGGAGTAGAAGCAGGAAAGGGAAAATGTCTCTAATTGACTAATGAAAAGGTTCTGAAAACAGAAGTGATCCAGGTGTAAAGGGTCACCCAAGGAAAACAATCAGTGCCTGTTGTTATGTCAGAATTTCCCTCTTCTTCAGGCAGTGTTGTTAAACACAGCCACTCCCAGGACAGTCATGACAAACCTAAGTGAGAGACCCTGCTGAAATGGATGATGACTTCATCAGGGAATTTACAGATATGGGGAGGGGGGATTCAAAAGGCAGACCGAGGAATGTGACACACACATGTGCTCATGCACACACTCACACACAGCAGAGACAGAAATACAGTCAAACAGCAAGCTTGTGTGTTTGTACATGTTTCTCTGTGCATATGTGTCTTTGTCTGTGTGTAACTGCATGCCCGCATGTGTGTGTCTATGAGTGTGTATATCCACATTTGTCTGCAAGTGCCTATATAGAGGTGTGTTTATTTGTACGTCTCTATCCATGTGGTATGTGTACATGTGTGTGTCTATCTATGCATACATGCATGTGTCTGTGTGTGTACATGCTTCCAGAAAGTGACTGAACATATTATGGACATGGTGGATTATGAAGGAGTAGGTCAACTAATGCCAAGTTATTAGGAGAAGTAAGGTGACCTCCGCTGCTATTTTCAAGCAGGTCAGGTTTGTCTTGGGAGACCCTAGGCACCGTCTGGGGATATATTTTTCCTCCTTTTTCTTTTAATGTTTTTTTTTACAATGTATTTTGATCATTGTTTCTTTCTCTCCTTTTTGTCATGAGTGACAAGTCAATCTGACAACCCCACAGGCCAGGCCTGCAGGACCCAAAGCAAGGACACCACCCAGATCCTCAGGACACTGTGCACATGGAGATTCAATGATTTGCCCCCTTTGAGGTCTTAGGTAAGTAACTTAGTATTCCGTGTCTCTGTTTTTCACTGGTACATAGAATAGATGTGTTTCCTTTCCAAGATATCTTTGAGAATTAAATGAGGCCTTACATACAGAGAAAGAGCTAAGTAGCCACCAGGGCTGCCCCAGAGAGCAGTCTGCTGCTCAGCACACAGTATTTACTATTTTCTTCAAAGTAAAGTGAATAATAAAATAAAGAAGTGGAATAATGGGAAAGGATTGACAATATATACCCCGAGCTTCAATTGCTTCGTGCTCCAAAGAAAGAGACAATGTTAGTTTCTACAGTACATAAGAAATGAGAAATATTTTCAGGACAAACTAGTAGACAAGAGAATAGCTGTCCCTAGAGGGTAAGGGAGTAGGGTCTTATCGAAATACTCAGTGAGCAAGTTCGGGGTTTAAATGGGTTCAGAGTCATACAGTTCTTTTCAATAGCATTTTGCGTATCAAAACTCTTAGCTATTATCTCCGTTCTAGATGTTGGTCCACTGTTTTCATGATTTGTCACACACATAGTGGTCATCTTAGGACTTCTTTCTAAAGTGTAATCTTATGAAAATAAAGGAACAGATTTAGAGAGAAAAATAAAATCCCATTATTCTGAGTTTGCTAAAGTGAAAAAGAAGCCAAAGTTATTAGCATGTGGCAGACTCACAGACATGGTGGGACAGTTTTACAGACAAAGCAAAGGGGATAGATCAGTTGTCTCCTGACAGAGGTGTGCATAGATGGGCCTCAGGATACACTGAGATGGGGCTGTCCTCGGTAACTGACTGGAAAAGTGTATTCGGTGTGCTGAAGTTGGTCATTATTTGAAAACCTAGTCAGTCAGCTGTGGGGAGATTACCAGCTGTTACTGCAGGTCTGACTGGTAGAGCCAAACACCACAGTGTCAATTGATTTGTGGGGCTAATTATGAAAGCTACAAGTTTCATGCTAACATTCGGTTTAATTTAAATATTTAGTTCAAGCTTTTTGAAGAGATGCTCTGTGTTTGTTTCTGCTCTGTTTGGAAAGCTGAATTGAACCAGTTGAAAACAACAAGGAATCAAAGAAAGCAAGGGAAAGCCTATGGCAAGGACAGGACTTTTATTCTAGACTTCAGTGCATTCTCACTCATGATAGAACTAGAGTAAAAAAATAAGAGTCAAATCAAAGAAGTCCTTTTCTATTTTTAAATAAATCACACATAACCAGCAAATCATATTTTCAATAAAGATAATTGAACACAAATTTGGATTTGATAGCATGCCTACAGAGAGGGCAGATCCTCTGTGAGAGTCATGCTCATAAGAAATAGAGACTTCCATGTTGGTTGTGCTAGGGTAGGAAATCCGAATAGTTTCCTAGACACTACAACTGGGGGATGCTCAAGACGGGTGTCACATTCTTCCCCGAGGGACAGGACAGAGAAAGAATTATGCCTCCAGCTGAATGTGAGTAGAAATGTGTTCAAGGAAACAAGCAAAGGTTTAGAAAGGGGTGGCTGAGACAATGAGAACAGGCCAGGTGTGTGTGTCCTCATCACCCAAAGTGCAAAGACCATCATACACAATTCTCCTTCGGAGGCCGTACTCAGTACTGCAAAAGAAAAGTGAATTAAAGGGATATCTTAGAGTTCACAGAAGCTTAAACTGTTTTCTTCTCAGATGAGGTCAAAGGAAGCAAAATGGTGCTGTAGGTGAAGGTGGTTACAACTTGAGTTTGATCTTCGGAATCCACGTGGTACAAAAGTAAAAGTTCACCCTCAGCAGCTGGCCTCTGGCCTTCTTTCCACAGGCTCTGGTACACACACACAGACACACACAAAAACAGAGAGAGACACACACTCACTAAATATGTAATTTTCTAAAGCTAAATATAAGTTTTGTATGAGGCAGAAGTCAGATAAGTAAGGAGTATATATGGTCTTGGGAGCCTCTACCTCAGCCCAAGAAAACAAGCACAATTTTATGGAATACTGATTTTATTGAACAATTTTATAGGCCTCAGTAAGTCCTTGATGACAATTAGGGTAGAGCTAACTAAAGACACATAACAGGTGTTCCTGGCAAGCCCAGCATGGACACTTTCACAGCACAACAAAAGGTAAGACAGTGCAAAAACTCTAGTTAGATCCAGTCTGAAAGGGCATCAAATAAAATGGTAAATGGAGACAAACAAACAAACAAACCAAAAAACAGGTTCTGATCTTAAATGCAAGTCCTGTAGGTAGGGCTTTTGTTTGTTTGTTTGTTTTATGGTAACAGTGCTGCAGTAGGCAGCAGAAACACTTGATCAGATTTGAGCTTAGACAACTCCCCATGCTGTCTAAGCAGGATAGAGCAATGGTGTGTGGAAGAATCTCAGAGTGGTGTGCCTTCAGCAAAGTCTGACCACTCAAGCATCAAAGGATTTTCTTTTAGGATGATGTTGCTAAGAAGAAAAGATATCAAGCCAGAACCTGAGAGTAGGAAGGAAGATGACCTTAATGATCAGCACAGGATGAAGATGCTGAGAACTCCAGAGGAGACAGTAGGCAGCTCTTAGTCAACTCTTCATAGCCTCTACGGTTACTGTGAGCACGTACTCTCCATTACAGTCCACAGAAGACTAAACTTGGTAAGAATGGGCCTGGAGCTGTAGAGATTGTAGTGGTGTGCAGTTGTTCTTTGATGCATTCTCACCAGACTGTCTATCCATAATCAGCATTAACTTACATTACTGACCTTCCCTGTTTAAAGGATAGATTCTTGGAGGGCAGTGCTGACCTTTGCATACAGCGCCAGGTGAGTAAACATCTGTATTGTTTGTCATCCCCATCAGAAAGCAAGCCAGTGTGAGACTTCTGCTCTTTTCATCCTGATGAACCACTATATTCTTTAACCTCTTGTCTTTGGAAAACAACCTGAGTCACCATTTTCATTCTCACAATTTTAAATATTTCTCTGTTTTCATCACAATGGAATTAGCAAGTATAATTAGAACAGCTTGTTTTAGTATTCAAAGACTATGTGATTGAATGTACAGAAAGGTCTGCAGTGAATAAAATACCTTTTCATAAGGCTGGGCAATTGGACAGTTACTATTGCAGCTGGTTTCGTATGTGGAAAGATGTTTTAACATGTGATGTATGTAGTATGAATTCAAAATAAATATTTCATGTTGAGAATTAAAAACTCTGTATGAATTCAAGTTTGAGTTTCATAGCAGATTCTCCAAGACAGTGACTTAATGCGATATATTATTAGTGTTGGGATTACTGCATTAGAACTTCTAAGATGAAAAATGCAAATAAATTTGTTTATATATAGTAACTATATTATTAATGAATCCAAATTTACAAATTTAGCAAAGTAACCAAATTCAGTTTGTTTCAAGTAAGTCATTTTGTCTGTCATTGGGGAGCAAATCTGGAGTCCTGTGTATGCTAGGTATAACCTTTACCACAGTGTCTCTAGCATGTGTGCTTTTGCTAGGGCTATTTTCTTTTCTTTTGGCTTTATTTTGCTGGCCTTTTTTTGAGATTATAGTAGAATTACATAATTTCTCCTTCCTTTTCCTCTCTCCAAACCCTCCCTTTCTTGTTCTTTTTCAAATTTGTAGTCTCTTTTTTTAATTAACTACTATTAGGAGCATAGAAGAATATATTCCTAAGTATAACCTATAGAGCCCATATAATGTTACTTCTATGCATGTTTTCAGGGATGACCATTTGGCCCTAAACACCTAACTGATATCTCTTCCCTGGGGAGGACCCCTTCTCCTGTTCTCAGCTTTCTACCATTTTCTATTGTTCTTTGTGTAGGGCTAAGCACTCAAATATTGAAAACATAGTTAAACGTTGTATTGGTTTAATGAAGTCATATTTTGAACAATGTCTCATATATGAACAAGGCTGGTCTCAAACTCATGGAAATCTTTCTTCCTCAGCCACCCAAGTGCTGTGAACACTAAGCATATTGTTTCATGTCTTTGGATTTTGAATCAGGATATCACTGTGTAGTCCAAGCTGTCCTTGATCCTACCATGCACCCCAGGATACTTCAGATTCAGTCTCCCCAAGAACTAAGATTATAGATGTATTATTTCCCAATCTCTTTTATATTAACAACTACAAGCAATTGACATTTAAGGGAAGAATAACTTCTTAATCCTGGAAATTATATCTATACCTGTCTCATAAAAACAATGTTCCCTGTCAAAAATTAATTTATAATCTACATGCATAAATATTACAACAGTTAATATTTACCATCAACTTGGAAGGATCTTGGGTCACTTAGGAGTGACATACCCCTGGGAAGGACTATCTAAGTTAGCATAGAAGGAAAGATCCACTCCAAATGTGGTTGTCACATTCCAAGGCTTGTGGCCCCTATATGTCTGGAGGAAAAGGAGAAATCAAGCTGAAACCAGCATTTATATTCTTATGCTTCCTGCCTGCTAATGTGCTGAGCCCAAGCACCTAAAGCATCTGTGCCGAACATTCTCTGCCAAGGTGAACTGTGCTTTGGAACTATGAGCCAAAATGAGCCCAAACCTCATTAAGTGCCGTTTGTCAGGCACACTGTCATAGCAACAAAGAGGTGACTGCTGGCATTAGATAGATAGATAGATAGATAGATAGATAGATAGATAGATAGATAGATAGATAGATATGATATGATATGATATGATAGACAGAAAGTATCTACCTACCTCCTTATCTCAGTCAATGTATCGTTCATCTCCCTGTTACCTAGCCACAGCTTATTATCTATCTATAATCTATTTATCTGTCAATCTGTTATGTGTTACATGATGAATAAGAAACTCTGGGGAAAGCACCTCTGAGATCATCCCTCCTGATGCCACAGGGCCCTGGGCGGGCAGGCCACACCTGAGATAATGCCCAGTCTTGTGCCATGTGGTCTGGCCTGCAGAGAAAGCCTGAAATGATCCCTTGCCCTGTGCCATGCAGATCTAGGCAGATCACACCAGTGATAACCACTGCCTGATGCCACACAGCACTGGCAGGAAATAGCACTCCTGAGATGACCTCAGACACCCACAGGCCCCAGGTACCACTAAGAAGAGATGGAAGAGAGAGACAAGCAGAAGGATGTGTGCAGTGAGGAGGGACAGAACTGCTTACTTGAGGTAGTGTGGACAACTGGGTGAAGCCGGTTAAGGCCATGCTGAGGTCCTGGTCACATTGCCACTGGAGGTCAGGCCTGGATCCATGGTCATGCAGCAGTGTGATGGTTACAACCAAAGGCCATGCAGGCATCCCAGATCTGGGCTGCCTCTGGTGGCCATGTTGAGTCTGAGGGCTGTGCAGAGATGGCCCCACCCCTCACCAGGGCAGCCTGGGAGAGCTGGCCTGGAAGGCCTGAGAGGGGAAGAGCTGCCCTGCCCCTCGCCAACTGAGGCGATCCAGAGAGCTGGCACTGCATCTTGAGCAGGGTGCACAGTAGAGCTGACCCCGCCTGCAGGTTTTTAGGGTAAGCAGACCCTGAGGGTGTGTGTGGAAGTATCGTCCCTGCACAACGGAGTTGGCCATACTGGCATGGTACAGATAAACTGGACCTGAGGCTTAAGAGCAGAAATGCTGACTCACTACTTGCTGGCTGCTGCACTGAGTGAACTATCATGGGCAGTGTTGGAGAGCTCGCCCTAGAGGTGTGGGTAAGGACAGCTGGAGGGCTGACCAGCTCAGCCAATGCCCAGGCCTAGATCTAGTGTTTTGAGTTGTCCCACCCCAACATCTAACCCCGTGTATGAACTGATGAAGGGACCAGTCCTATAGGTCCAAAGCCGCAGGATCGCCAGGATACAGGACAACAACAGGATATCCAAAAGAAGCCCTAGCAACGATCTAGTATTTAGAGTGTAGCAGAAGCCAGAGGCCTCCATTACTCATTTTGTGAGCATTTATTTGCAAGGAAAGATGTGTAGACGGAGGGTACACTGTGTGATGCACTGTAACACACAACAGCCTTCACAACAGGATTGTTTTTTCTTTTGTTGGGGGAGGTTACCAGTGCAGAGGGCAAATGCAAAGTGAAAGGGAGTTAAGAGGCATTCAGTGCATGAAGGAAATTCACAAAGAACCAATAAAAAGTTTTAAAAAAAAGGGAAAAAACCCAACAAAACCAAAACACTAAGAAACTCAGCTCAGGAGACTCAGACCTGCTCAGCAAAGGTTACTTGGGAGTGTTAAACATGGTATCGGATTCCTGCTCCTTCCAACCTCTATACCCTCCCACCCCTGTCTGCACTGGTGTGAGCCAGGGCACTGTTGTGTCTTGTTTCACAGGGTAGCCCTTCCTGTTTGTTAGAGCCTGTGACCTTTTAACTGCTCTGTCTGTCTGTCCTGCTTCAGTAACAAACTAAGTGTTGTCCAGGTAACTTCAACATCCTGAGGAGAACTTGTCCTCAACAATCTTTTTCTGACACTTGGCAAGCCATGGTGACAGAAAAGCGAGACAGGGCAGATCAGTAGGTACAGATTTCCTGAGAATTCTGTTCCCTGGAGTCAGTATCACCCAGCAACTCAGACCAAAGAATGACCTGATGATGCCCTCTCTATATAGACAAAAGCCCAACCTAAACACTTGTGAAAATCAAAATGGCACACATGCCTTAACAATATGGACAGGAACTTAAAAGTGCAAAATGGCAGGAATGAAAGTGTAACTCTCCCCAAACTCAGATCCCAGTATATGTCACTTTGTCTGAACAAAATAAGATAACTCCTATACTGACTGTCATTACCACCTGTGGATTGCATAAAAGCAGTATGACAGAAAAAGACATTCAATAAGATTCAAGAAGGTGTTAATCTGGTAAGAACTGAGTGAGACTGTTTAGGATGCGCAACAGTTTATGAAGGGACAGTGCCAGAGTGAGAGCATGATAACCAATCGATGTACTCCTGAGAACTTGACAATGATTTCTTCAACAACGTTATAGAAATATCTGAAGTAGAAAGGAAAAAGTATCATCCCAGTCTAATTACCTCAGAATCCACATGATCAAAACAATCCAACCCTACTTCCTTCCTAGTAATGTCTTAAGAAAAACATTTAGAAAGATTAGCTGCTCCTTTATATCCAGAGCTTTAGGATCAGGGGCAAATAAATGTGTTGCACTGCATTGCAGTGGCAGAGCAGAAATTGTGACAAGCATATATGAAAACATAAGGAGGACTGAGTGACTTGATAGTTACACTATTGCAGCTATTACAGAACTGGTGATAAGAAAAACAAAATAAAACAAAACAAAACAAAACAAAACAAATGAACACCATGACCTTTGAATACATTTACGTTAAAGTTGGGTGAGAGGTGTGTAGTGCAGTGTATGTGCAAATGCAACCAGTCTCCATTGTACGCACACCCATTGTCCTCATTACAAACATATGTGTGCTATCCATCTTGTTCCCCCAAATCTAACTTGGATATAAGTTGCTATACTTTGATAATTAATCATATTTAACTATTAAGCTGGATACATTTTAACATGAAAATCTGCAAATAATTTGGTAATTTTGGAGGCTTTGTTTTGTTTCTCTAATCTGAACTTGATATCATCTGAATCCAAAATAAATTTATTTCATGAAATAAAGGGAAAAGAATAATGATAATAATGTTAGGGGCTAGAGTGATGGGAGTAATACAAAGGTGAGTAAACTTAGTTTCTCACAAAGTACATAGCACCAGTACAAAAATGCAGTCTTTTGGAAGAAATCCATGGTGTTTTAATACCATAAGGTATGAATTATCTTAAACAGTTAACTTTGGAGGAAGCCAGAAGGTCTGGTTCATGTGTCCTCTCTGCAGTTGTGATAAAGCAAAGCTTCCTAGAAGAGAAAGAATCACTAAGCTAGTGCAAGAGAGTCATATGGCAGGATACCTGACTCCTTCCCATAGGGCAGGTGTTGTCCCATGTTATGTGGGAGGGCCAACCTTTACATTGTGCTCCAGGTTACCTCACCCTAAGCCTTGCAGAACTCATCTTCCTGGCTCCATCTTTGCGAGGAAAGAGAAGTAAAGGAAAAAAAAAATCTAAGATCATGATTTTGGTAGAAATACATATAATTTTTCTGTTTTCTGTTGGGAAGGGCTGTAAGGTCCTACTCTGCAGTGCAGTTCCTGGGCAGTATCTCTGTGCTCTGACCTAGCTATGATGTGTGATGGGTGGCATTTGCAAAACCATTATTAAGTTGTATCCCTGTAACTAAGCTTGAAGCATAGTGATGCATTTCATAGAGTCTCTGAGAAATGTCATGTGCTCATTAAGGAGGAAACAGCCTGATCTCAATACGTTTAGGCAGAATGATAGAGATGAATTTGGATTTGGCCCTCATAATATCGATGATCACAGCTGCATACTGAGTTCACAGCGAGGGAGTCACTTTACTTCTAAGTAAAAATGGGTATTTTTCAGAAGGTTTAAAAGCTCATGCTCTGTAGAAGCTGCAGCATTCAGAAGCCCGGAGAAGTAATCTGATAGAGTCCAAATAAACACTCCTGTCTGTCACATAACCTTTAATTATAATATGCAACTGTAATTTCACCTAATTAGAAAAGGTGAACTCAATTTTGAATTGCAAATTATTCATTTTATGGAAGCTTTTATGAAATTAAATCCTTGTCAGACTGACAGACTCAGTCAGTGTGGAACGAGGTGCCCTATGATGTGAAGCTTTTGATTAATCAGAGATCCATTCCAAATGCTGATGGCTGGAACCATTCACTGCTTCTAATGCCAGTAAAGACAACTTTTCAATTAAACCTTCCATTATTGTGTTGGGAACCAGAACTCTAGTCCTGTCCAGTCTTCCTGAACTTATCCACACTTCCTCACGAATAAAGGGGATCAGAGGGCTCACCCCCATGAAACACAAGCTTCACGACCAGTCATAAGAAAACACTGTGCTCATCACAAGGGGTGTTTCTAATTAGTTCTTCATGGAACGAGGTTAGGGTTGCAAGCCGTGGGCACATACGTTACACAAAGACTTACAAAAATCTTTATAAATATAAAAGTGTAGAAACTTTCTGGTTATGTGACATGATACTTTTAAATCACGACTGGTTGAATGAGTGTAGTCACGTTTAATAAAATGAAAATTAAGAAGTTAAATTGAGTAAGTAGCATTAAGTTTCCACAAACTCCAACAAGGCCTTCTCTAGCTAATAAATTTCAAGTGAACAAAAGTTATCTAAATGGCTGGATATAAATAAACTGGTCAGAATTTTATTCTACACATAATTAAAAGGGACCTTTAAAAGAAGAATTGACTATAAGATTACATATATGAGGCAAAACCTTTAAGATTCTGCATAATTAGGAATGAATTAGACTTCAGGTTTAAGCTTAAAATCCCAAAATTTGTTAAAATATAAGCATCTTGAAATTAAAACAATTTTCTTAAAAAGTAAACAGGCATACTTACCCTAGGCACTTTGAATCACAGCTTTCAGGAGATGGAGGCAAGATATGCAACAATTAACAACTGTTATTGGCTGTAAGGGATTTGAAGTCCATCTCTGCTTCATGGTACTATCTTACAGGGGAGATGGCTCCGTGATTAGGAGAACCTGGCTCTCTTGTAGAGGACCTGGGTTTTATTCCCAGTGCTCACTCCAGACAACTCCAGTTCCAGAGGATCTGATGCCCTGTTTTGACCTCCATGGGTAATGCAGGCACTTGGTTTACAAACATACTTTTAAGCCCACAGACACAAAAATACAAAAAGTAAAATATTCATAATCTGAAAGTCTAATAGACTGAAAAACTTTAATTCTCATCAAACAAGCAGAAAGAACTGAGTTATTAAACAATACATAGACAGATGTAGAAGTTACTGTTCTATATTCTACAGATATGACCAATATCCTGCTTCATTGCCAGGATATAGATAACGTCAAAAGGTTGTCAATATGAAGAACTTTACATTCTAACATACAAAACAAAAATTGAGAAGTGAACCTCAGTCATATAGGTTCTACTTTCTTTTACTAAAATGTAGTAAAAGTCAAACATAGCAGAACAAGACAGCAAGCAGAGATACTCTATCCTGTTGTTTTCTAACAGCAGTCCCCAAAGACAAAAAGCAAACCCACAAAAAGAAGTAATACTCTGGTGTTGTTAAGTTTCCCACAGAAATTTTTTTCACACAAATTTAAAAAAAGTGTCCAAACATCTCATCCGTGTTGTAAAAAACCCACCTTGGAGAAAATTTCCTGACCTGAAGACTGAGTGAGGAGAGCTGCAAGCCCTTTAAATCTTCAACCAGGGTTGTACTTTTGCTTTGTCATTCTCATAGAGGTTTGGGTGACTGTTAATTCAAGTATGTAATGCAGTTTATCCAGCTTAGAGCAACAATAGACAGATCCTAAAGGAACATCGAGAAAGAGAATGTGCAAGACATGTAGAAAAAAGCTGACAGTCACAGAAAGGGCCTCATTTCCCAGAAACGATGTGTGAGTCTTTTTTTTTTTTTTTTTTTTTTTTTTTTTTAATTATAATGATGTATATTTTTATTTAAACAGATTGGGATATATATACATTTTCTGGCTTTGTTGGTTGAGGGCTTGTTTTTTTTAAATTTATTTATTTATTTTCTTTTTTTTTAAATTTATCTATTTTTATCTCAATCACAGGTTAGGTACTTTGAATCCCAGGCTTAGCCCCCTCCCTCAGTCCCTCCTACCCTCCCACTCCCTCCCTCATCTCCCTCCTCCCCACCCCCTCCAAGTCCACCAACAGGGGAGGACCTCCTTCCCTTCCATCCAACCCCAGCTTATCCTGTCTCCTCAGGGCTGGCTGCAATGTCCTCCCTGGGATCTAGCCAGTTTGTCACTCCCTGGCTTGTATGGGGGAGGGTCAAAGAGTCAGCCATCAAGATCATGACTGAAACAGTCCCTGTGTGAGTCTTATTTCATTCAATCGGCAAAAATAAAAGTGTACCCATGTATTTTTGCTCCTTCCTTGTTCCCTGGGATGAATACAGAGAAAAGAAATTGGGGGGGGGGGGCTGCTATGAAGAGAAAACTCAACCTTTGGCGGGTTCACTACACCTTTGAATTGAACTTAGCATTAAACCCAGAGACTTCCAGAGTGGATGTGTCTGTTTTGATCTACTCAACACAGTGATGAACTAAATTGTGAAATCCCAGGATGCAATCTTGATTCTTCTATGTGACTAGTAGGTACTGTCTGATTTTTTAGTCTTCTGTCTGTAGCACAAGAGAAACAGTACTCCCTTGTGGACTATTGTGATATATAAATTAATGCATGTTACAATGTTTGTAATATGTCTGGTGTGTACTATGTTCTCAATAAATATACATATGCAGCAATTCAGAAAGCCTTTTGTTTGTTGTAGTTGCCTTTGTTTTTGAGATTCAGTCTCAGGAAGCTGCCATGGACCCAGACTTGTTATGTTGCTAAGTATGCCCTTGAACTTAGTCATTGTCTTGTCTCCACCTAATAGTGGCAAGCCATTCTGGGAGAGGTGTGTGACATAAACTCCAGTTTAAGTGTGCTCCGAGTCAAACCTAACACTGCATACCTTCTGGGCCACATCTCCATCCAACAAATTGGAAGCCTAGCTAATATCCTAAATATTTTATTACAGTGATTACATTGATAATACAAGCACTGTCATTCCCTCACCATAAATACAGAGAACATCACCTTCAATAGAAATAAAAATGATAATCAAATTGAGCACTTCCCTGATATAATAGAAACATTCAGGATGGTGAAATTATGAGTAAAGAAAGAAAATAAGGAAATGATAAAAATAATTTAAAAACACAGAAATGGGACACAGGTCTTAAAAGGGGGAGAAAATTAAAACATCTGGAAATGACTATTGGTTCTATAGCCCATGGTTCCCCCACCAAGCATTATCAAAATAAACACAAACTGTCCCATTAGAAACAGAAATCAATTATAAGAAAAAGAAAAACAAAAACACAGAGGCACCCCCAAATACCTTTCTCAAACAAAAAGTTACTACATTGCTGCTCTCATTATCATATTACTGAAAAAGAAAGATGAATTGGTCTTTACGAGTTGGATTCTGTGGCTGACAGTACCTTCCTGGGGAACAGTAAGTGGGATTCTAAAGAAAATTTAGGATTCTATTTTTCTCCTGCAATTTTTAAGGAATTAAAAATAAATCTCAACTTTGTTATTTGGGGTTTAAATAATTTGACGCCAATGAGATATTCTCATGTCTAAAGCTACTCAATATCATGCCTGTTTTATGATTTCCCCAAGGACCTTGTATAAAAAGGTCCTTATCAGAAGTGAGAGTGAAGACTCAGCACACCCTGGTTCTATGAGACCCGTAAACACACATGTCGCACCATGAGTAACACAAGCCAATGCCAGCTCTCATGATGTCCACAACACAGTACAGATTGTACAGGAAACTTCCCCTCAGAATGGTGGTCAGCAGTGCTGGAACATCCATTCCTACAGTCTGTGGGGAGGGAGGCAGGAGAGTCAGGAGTTCAAGGTTGTCCACGTGTGCATAGTAAACCTGAGATGATAGAATGGTGAGATTACAGGACATATAACTAATGCTCTATGGTTTGTATCCTGTTCCACTGATGTTATGGGTCTGCACAGAGAAAATTTGAGCCTTGAGTCTTTTTTTTCCTACTTTCTGCTATGGAGTTAAAGTTCTTTCTAGTCCAGTCTTATAGGGTAGTGAATTAATTGTCAAGTTGTGTCAGTGGTCTCCACAGAACTAACCTATGGCCTGTGACTTCCCTGGCAAATTCAGGCAAAAGAAGGTGAATTCTCTTGAGTAGACTGGCTTCAAGGAAAATCTGAACAGGTTCCCACAGTGAAAGTAAAATCAGCCCAAAAAATGGACAAGATGGACACAATGATATATACAAACATACCCAGAAGGTTTAGACTGGGGAAGAGGACAAACAATGTTTGTGTCATGAACTATGCACTTGCTACATCTAACAAACCCATGCTTTGGCTGTCAATCAAAGAATCAGAAAATAATTAAAACAGGGAGCATAAATTTACAAAGCTGTTTCTATATATCCTATTTCTATATGTCTTAGAACCCCAAAGTGCTAAGAAAGGCAATAAATGTCAATGCCGTAGCAAAAATATGTCAAATGCAAGTTTAACTGCTGGGGTCAGTGTGAGATTTGAGTTTTTTTCCTACTTTCTGCTATAGAGTTAAAGTTCTTTCTAGTCCAGTCTTATAGGGTAGTGAATTAATTGTCAAGTTGTGTCAGTGGTCTCCACAGAACTAACCTATGACTGAGCCTCCTCTACCTCTGTGTTCCCCAGCCAGTTGTATGCCTCAGGTCACATCTTGGAAATCATACGGGAATGTTGTTTACTACAATCCTGATTTCTAATGCTTCAACTATTACAGCCTGACCATTTCTAGCCTTTACCACATTCACGCCTCAAACATAGGCTTGACCATTACTAGTCACATTTTCTGGTTTAATATATAAATATCATGTGCTGTACGAAAAAACATAATGCTTCTTCCCATATAGCCAAGATAAAATAGTGTTCAACATAAACTAAATTTAAGTGATTTTTATGCAGCTGAAATTTGGTTTCATGACTTATTCAGTAATAAAGAAATTTAAATAAATGTGGTAATTTGAGTAAAGGAAAAAAAATAAATGTATACTTATTAAAGTAATTAAAGTTCAGGAAGATGTAGACTCTATTCGAGTCTTATGAACAAAGTCTACTAAATGTAAGTGATTCTTACCTAGGAATTAAAGAGCTTACCCAACAAAGAGACAAACTCCAACTGTCACATTGAGCAACACAGGCAAAAGGTGTTGCACATCTAGGAGAACAAATGAAAAGTTCAAAATCATTACATTTATTGGCTTGTTGGACAGATACTGTGGAGGTGAAATCCAGACTTTTATAAAAAGATACTAGCAGCATTGTCTCTGGGATGAAGGGAAGCCTGCAGGCTGGGTGGGCACAGGTCAGCAGGCTGGCACAGAGGTCCCGAGGTGACGTCAGGCCTGGTTTTGTAAGCATCGTAGGAAGGATATCAGCTGGAGCTCAGGCCTGTATAGAGAGTTGATCTGTTGCAGACAGGAGGAGAAAGCTAACAGAATCTTGGAGTCAGCAAGAGTCTGCCTTCCTGACTGTAAGAGCAGCTGCTGTAAGTATCCCTGGCACACAGGGAAGGGAAGTTGATGGGGCAGAAAGTATGTTTGCTGAGTCTGAGATCCAAAACTGAAAATTTTAGTGGAACCTTGAACACAAAGGTGTAAAGGATATTGTTATTCACCAACTTAGGTGAAGGGCAAATTTATTGACATGATAGAGATTTTCACAATTCATTCTCAAACACCAGAAAAGCTCTAGTCATGTGTAATGAAATCAGTAATACTGTAACTTAGCACACCATCTAAAATAAAACCGCAGTCCCAATTAAGGGCACTTGTGAATTCTCATGGACCTTTCCATGTTATACAAGAGGCAATTCTTTCTAGTATGAGCCACAATGCCAGCAAATCTTTATATCAGAAGGTATCATATTAAAAGAAAACTTCATGCCACTACTTATCTGTGATGCAAACACATTCAAAACCATTCTTAAAACTCACTGAGTGACCAGTTCAAACTCAAAAACATGTAAAAGATGCCAATGATGATGGAGATTAGCCCTGGGCTGCACACAGATTAAACATGTTCACAGTTTAGTATAATATGCCAAGTTCATGTTCTGAGAAAGAATTATCAAGGATTGGGTCTCAACTGAAAGAGGTGAATTTCCAAATGATCACAAATGATCACGCGCCCTCAATACTGTCAGTAACAGTCCCACCATCACCCCATTTTTCCATCAAGCCCAAGTATCACATACGTGCTCAGACACAGCCTCATCTATCACTCTGTAAACAGCCTGTCACTTTGAAATCTGAACTTGTCTTTTCTGCTTTACAATACTATTTGTACCCTACACATGCCAATCATAAGGAACGATGCCATTCACTGGCAGTGCTCCTTATATCTGTCAGAAGTGGAATGAGGAGTGTGGGACTTCACCTCATATGAAAGACACAAATTAAGTGCTAAGGGCCAAATTATTCAAAATAAATTCCAAGGTCTTTTAAAACTCCTCTTTGACCATGTGACACCATGTAAGTCTAAGAGAGTACTGCTTCCTGATAATTCCTAAACTGTCACATGCAAGAGCTGACAAAAATGATATGCTGTCTGTTATTTCTTATGATTCTGAAGGAAATAATCTGTTAGCAAGAAATAAGCCAAATTTTTGTTGAAGATGTCTTGGTATTTAGGAAAGCAGTTGTAACTGTTATTTATTTTTAATGGCAAATTTCATTTTTTTATTATTTTCGAAATAATTTTTAACATATAGAGTTGAGTCAGAGAAGGAGAGGGCAGAAAGCGGCTCTTCAAATCAATTAATGAAAAATCAGTAATTTTTCAAAATCTTGTCACAGTGAGATTTGGCACAGATTTTTTATTCCTGGAGAAAAATACACAGTGTTTGGTGGTGTGCAAGACCATATTTGCAAATCAGTTGTGATGTTCCTAAAGTCCCCTGCACCACTAGAGCATGCCTCTTCCATGGATTCAGCACACCAGTAAACATAGCAAAATAATGAGTATATTATTTCAACACTGAAATTATTGATAATGTGATACCCAGACTTTGAGAAAGCAATGAGTTTGGGGGGATATCTTTGAAATTTTTGATTCTTTTCCCGAATGAATTATCTAGGTATCACATAAGCCAAAAGCATAACACCAAGAGTTCAATCCTTTGAGTATTACAACATTCAAGTCATATCAGCTGTGTCCCAATTGTACCAAAACACCAGGCATAGTGGCATGCTTTTGTAACTAAACCACTTTGTAAACTAAGGCAGTGAGATCTTGAATTCAGGCTAGCATGGGTTTTACACAGAAACTTTGTCTCAAATCATGAATAGACACAGAGATAGATAAACAATAGATGATTGATAGGTGATAGTTATATAGAAGTTGATAGGTAGATAGATACATGATAGATATGTTACAGATTGAAAATAAATTATAGATAAATGATATATAAATAAATTGATCAGATGACAAATAGAAATATAGATAGATGGTAGATAGATTATAGATGTATAGATAGATAAATGATAAGTGGTAGATTAAAAGCGGTATAGATAGATGTATAGATAGATACATTGATTGATACATGATAGATAGATAGCTGATAGATCCATGCATAGATAATAGGTAGGTAGATAGAGACAGAACTGTAGACTTAGATTTTTCAAACACCTACTTTATTTAAGGTTCTTAAATGCCTCTACCTCCCTTCCCACTCTCCAACTTTAGGTAGATTAACAGGGAAAGGGGTTCTAGACCTCTTTTAGCAACTTCCTACTGACTAGGGTCATTGGGTTCTTTGGGGATATACCAGTTTCAGTTGTCAGGATACCAGCAGTGCAGTCAAACAGCAAAGCAGCAAACCACAGCAAAAGCAGTGTTACCACTCAGCAGAAGAAGCAAGTTTCTGCTCAAAGTGCATGAGTCTGCCAAATCAGCAAAGCAGGGTGAAAAGTTCTCTGAAGGGTTTTTATTTTCCCCTCTGTGTGTATGTCTGATCTGACCTGTCCCAAAGCCAAGAGATGGAAAAGCAGTGTCTCACTGTGTGTGGGCTGCTGTTTACCCTTTCTTAGAGTCCACACAAGGATGTTTTCCAGCTAGCAAAAACCACAAGGTAGTTTCCAGGTGACAAACGTCATGCTCCTTTTTATGGGGCAGTTTTCCACGGGAAAAGACATTCATGCATGCCACACTTGGAACCAAAACAAAAAACATATTCACATGACACAACTGAGTTTCCAAAGAAACCAGAAACTTCCGCTTCAACAGAGAAATCTATATATGCACACATACATGCATACGTAGATGACAGTTAGATAAGTGATAGCTGATAGATCAAAAGATAATAGGGGACAGATAGATAGATGATAGATGATAGACAGACAGATGATAGACAATAGATAGATGATGGATTATAAATAGATAGATGATACATAGACAATAGATAGAGATAGATAAATAGATGATATAGAGATATAGTGTGACTGACAGAGAAATATGTATACGTAGATGATAGAGCACTGAAATGAAGTACAAAATCTGAGGTTAAATTATAATCATAACCCTCTTGTAAAAATTAGAGTATGATACTCTTACCAAAAACACCCCTTTTCTGTTTTACGGAGTTTGTACTATCCTGAACCATTAGAACATCTAAAATATTAATTTCAGTAGTTACCTCCATTTAGTCATAAAAAATATATCTGGATTCCAGTTGATCTAAAGTTGCATAAACTATCAAACAAGTAAAGCAACCATGTCTTTCTCCTTTAATTATATTTTAGCTCTATACTTCAGCTTGCATCCAGAATCTAATAAATAAAAGATATATCCACATGAGTAAACTAGTTTTGTGTACAAGCACACACATGTACAAATACCTGTGTGAGACATGCTCACTCTGGTAAAGTAATATCAAGGCAATTAAAACCAAATTTTGTGCATGTTATTTGTAAAATCAAGATTTCAAATGTGATTTTAACTTGCCTGTGTTCATCTAATAACATATTTGTGTTCTCCCAAGATGTAGTGTTCTCATTTTGAATTCAGATCAACTGAGAATTTTCAAGCTATATGTTTATCATACTTCAAAAACACTGAAATGATTGTTTTGGATTCTTTCTTCCTTTCCAAATTAATATAATTAGAAGTGTAATAGCACATTTCACATATTTAATTCATTCACTTCTACACAAATTCCCCCCAGTTACATACAACAAGGTACATGAGATACTGGAAAATAACAGAATGACAAGTAATCACCAATGGTTAACTTCACTTTCATGCTACAGGATGTAATTCTCCAGAAATGGAGTTTTCTTGCTCTTGCTATAGAAACCAAATTTGAGTGTAACAGTAAAGTTTAAAGAACACAGAACACTTAAAAATAAGTCACTTTGTATATGGAGCAGCAAAACCAGCACAGTGGCCCTTCCAGAGTTCTTGCTTGTTGGGAATAGCAGTGGGTGGGGCTGGCGGTCTTTGGCTCTCCATAGCTGAGCCACAGTGCTGTCCTCCAGGAGTCATTCTGAAACAATGTGCCTTCATTTTGCCGGCTGACATATGCACACCCTATGCTTACCCAGAACATCTTTTATTTTTTTACATTTTTTTAATTTTTTTGTTATCAATCACAGGCTAGGTAATTTGCATCCCAAGCATAGCCCCCTCCCTCATTCCATCCCACCCTCCCCAACCCTCCCTCATCTCCTCCCGGCTTCCTACAAGTCCACCAACTGGGGAGGACCTCCTCCCCTTCCATCCAACCCCAGCTCATCCTGTCTCCTCAGGGTTGGCTGCAATGTCCTCCCCTGGGATCTAGCCAGTCTGTCACTCCCCAGCATGTATGGGGGAGGGTCAAAGAGTCAGCCATCAAGTTCAAGACTGAAACAGTCCCTGTTTCCCTCACTAGGGTCTTTAGTCCTACACCTAGCTATCCTGGGTCCCATCTGAACAGGGGTTCCAAAACACATCCACACGTGGTCCTTGGTTGTAGAAACCAACTCATACAAGACCCCTGTGCCCTGCTCAGTTTAGTCATTATGGAGCTCTTGTTCTCTCCAAGTTTCACCAACCTCCTCCATTATTATCATCACTCCTTGCCCTCTGCCAAAGGCTTGATTGCGAGTCTTAATATCTGCTCTAATACATCGCGACGTTGACCCTCCCCCCCAGAAGTCTTCCTTGGCATGCTCCTGTCCTGATGCTTGTTTTCTCCTCCATTCAATGTCCATCCCATTTGTTCATCCAAAGGAGCACTGATCATACCCACCTGGGTCCTCCTTCCTGTATATCCTCCCTAGGAGTGTAGATTTCAGCATGACCTTCCTATCCTATAGGTCTATATAAGTGAGTATATACCACATGTTTCTTTCTGCTTTTGAGAAACTTCACTTAGGATGATCGTTTCCAGGTCCCACCATTTGCCTGCGAATTTCGTGATTTCCTCCTTTTTAATTGCTGAGTAGTATTCCATTTATCACCTTGCACAAAGCTAAAGTCCAAGTGGATCAAAGACCTCAACATAAAACCAGACACACTAATCCGGTTAGAAGAAAAAGTGGGGAAGACCCTAGAACTCATTGGCACAGGAGACTACTTCC
>CM053744.1:18127953-18205793 GCA_028658305.1 Pachyuromys duprasi
TGTGTTTGGGACTTTTCTGATTTTCTATTTTCCTTGATTGAGGAATTCATTTCAACCAGCATATCTTCAGCTCCCGAGATTCTCTCTTCCATCTCTTGTATTCTATTGTTGATGCTTACCTTTGTGGTTCCTGATCTTTTCTCTAAGTTCTCCAGTTCCAGGATCTTCTCCGTTTGTGTCTTCTTTATAGATTCTAATTCTGTTTTCATGCTTTGTATCGTTTCCTTCATCTGATTGACTGTGTCTCCTATTTTGGTTGTTTCCTTCTGTCTATCTTTAATGTCTATCTGTTTATGTTTATCTCTGTCTGTCTATACCTGTTCCTGTATGTGGGCAGTTAAATCCTTCTTAATTTCCTTGAGGGCCTTGTTCATTTCCTCTTTTTGTGGGTCCTTTTGTTCCTCTAATATCTGCATAATTATAGCTTTAATATGATTTTCTTGTGTCTCTGCTGCATTAAAATCTCTATTGCTTTTGGGTGTTTCTGTTGGTGGGGTCATGGTATCCTGATTTTTTGGGGGGTGAGTTCTTTTGCTGATTTCTGGGCATTTGTTTATATATAATCAAGGAGCTGTTTGTGCGTCAAGGCTGAACTTCAGACTCGAACTGTCAATCTCTTGTGTCAGGAGTATTCTTCAAGAAAATAAGGGAGTTCTAGTGGTTTGATAGTATGTGTTCTTGCCTCAGTTGAACTCTGTTGTGGGATCTGTGTGCCTGGCTTCATGCTCTGTGTTAGAGGCTGTGAGCACCACAGGCTGGTCTCCCCTCTGGTCTGGAGGTTTGGCTCTTTGCTCTTTGCCAGAGGCTGCATGTTCCCCTTTGATATGACCGCTGGGGGCGCTGCTCTGGTCAGGAGGCTCTGAGCTCTGCCCTGAGCTTGCTACTAAAGGCTCTCTTCTGGACTGGAGCCTTGGCATCTCCTTCTGGGTCAGAGGCTGTGCACCATGGTCTCAGATGGTATTTGGGGCACCAAGGTCTGGACCTGATACTATGAGTCCCAATCCGGGGTGGTGGCTGGGTGTGCCTAGGGGTGTGGGTCTGACCAGTGTAGCCCGCAGTTTTCGGTGAAACTCAGTCCATCCGGGGTACCATGTGCCCCAGCTCAAAGTGGCTGCCGCTGGCTCAGAGGGTTGTGCGCCTGTGAAGTGCATCCCGCGGTATCCGGGTGAAACTCAGTCCGTCTGGGGTACCATGTGCCCCAGCCCAAAATGGCGGCTTAGGCGCCCAGCCCGGCTGTGCGCAGTCTGTCTCCCTCCGGAGTTTTTCCTGGGAATAGCTGGGTGTCCCTTGGACTTTTCCACTTGATTTCCCCACCGTAGGAATTCTGCTCACCTGGCAGTTGCAAAGGCTGGTGTTTTAGGTCCGAGATCTCAGTCTCCAGGTCACTGTGCCTACACTACTGTCCTGCTCCTCAGACACAGTGTCCTCCTGGGGCAGCCATCCGGTGTTTAACTTCTTGAGCTCTTTATATATTTTGGATATTAGCCCTTTGTCAGATAGGGTTGGTGAAGATCTTTTCTCAATCTGTAGGCTGACCTTTTATTCTATCAACAGTGTCCTTTGATTTACAGAAGCTTTTCTGTTTCATGAGGTCCCATTTATTGCCTATTGATCTTAGAGACTGTGCTGTCATTCTTTGGAAAAGATGATGGGATACTACATCTGCCTTCTAAATGTCAGAGGCATCAGAGATTCAAGACATACACTTAACCAAAGGAACACACTTGGCTGCAGAAGGCTGAAAGTGCTGTTGGAAACAACCACCATATATCTGTGTTCCAGAATCCTGTGGGTACTTAGTAACTGCAGATGCTAGGAAAGCAACACAAATCTAGGCAAAAGGCTTGTTATCTGTCATGGAGATAAAAGGCTTAAGTAATTACAGAGAAGATCAGACAGGATAGCTAGTAGACACAGGGATGGAAACTGATAGATGGCAGATTAAACATGGACAATTAGCAAAATTCTAAACACAGTGTTTATATGCTGATAGACGAGCTCTCTCAATTTAATATCCCAACATCTTCAAATATGTACAAAAGATCATCCACCACACTGCTAAATTGTGTTCTGATAAAGCAGTTACTGAAATACTCTATAAGCCATTAAGAATAAAACCTCTCCCTCAGCAATTCAGTTCCCCACTCCACTTCATGGAGATTTAAGGAAGATGCTATGACATCCTCCACAGTCTCACTCTGTGCACCTGTCTTTTTTCTGCTATAGTGGTAGTTTAACCCTGACAGCCTGGACCTCTCAAGGAACAGATTTATTCCCTCAATTTAAGGAACGTGGGCATCTCTGGCCAGGCTCCTTGTATATAATGGAGAGCAGCGTATCTTTTCCAAGGGATGATTTGGGCCACACTGCAAGGTTGGTTCTTTGTTTTAATCTCTTAAAGATAGTTATCATAACATGTATTACCCTGTAATAGACTGGTGACTGGCATGCCATTCTTTTCTAAATGTAAGTTGTTAATCCGTTGTTTAAAATAAGAGAATAAATCAGTCCCTTTTACTCTATCTTACACAAAAGTAAACAGGTGTGTATGTTTCTTTTATATTTAAAATTTGTGCAACAGAGGCATATGACTTTATGATTAAAGTATTGTGTCATATTATTCTCAGTGTTAGAGCTGTGAAATGTTGAACCATCTGCTTGAAATGTTAAGGTTCTGTATGTAGATGTTGAGCCACAACATTGCAGCATTTTATTAAGAGTAAACTAGTGGAGCAGTCTTCTTGCTGTGTTACAGGCACTGCCATTAGCTCATTAGAAAGAATCCTGATCAGCCAGGTTGGAAATAGGTTAATTGATCAGGTAACCTTCTGCTTCTTGGCCTCCACTGTAGTGCTTCATTAGTGCAGAGTGATATTTAAATATCAGTGTATGTATTAGACATATGACTGATACGGCTTGCAAGCTAAAAATCAATCATTGTAAACGGCTGTGGAACCATTGCTTTCTTTGCAGATAATTAATATGAATTGTGCATATCTGTTTCCTAATCATTTTACTATTGATTTCATTTTTATTATCATAAACTATAATTTATTAATATTTGAACACGTTGGCATCAGTTCCCCTGATGTGAAATGATCAATAAAACCTGCTTTCAAAATAGTTACCAAAACCTTTAGTTTGATTGTGTGCCATTTGTTTCCATCTTCCTGTATCAGAAATACAACATGATTAATGGCATTGAAACCTGATGCCACACAGAATAATTTTATTGACTTTTTCACTTATTTGTTACTTTTCCTTGGAAAGGTAATTTTAAAGCCGAAGTATATTTAAACTGTTTGAATAAATCAGGATGTGGGCTTTGATAGATCATTATGTCATGTACAAGTATTGAAGATCAACCACATTCTGGTGAGATGGCTCAGGAGGGAAAGGCATTTGCTGATGAGCCAAATGACCCGAGTCTGACCCCTGGGACAGACAGCCTTGAAAAAGAGAACCCACTCTTCAGGTTACGCACTGATGTCTTGTGGCATTCACATGCAAGATAAATAAGTAAAACTGTAAAAAAAAAATAAAACAATTAAAAAATTTGAAAAAACTCTCTGCTTTATGCAACCATTCTTTGTCAGCTATCATAGCAGACTGTGTTCCTCTTCTTTATTAATAATCAGTCTGAAGTTATACTCCTGGCTAGGAATCAGATGATTGGCAGGCTCCTGGTGTCCTCTCCTTTACCTGATAAATTGATAAGGTGAATATTCACAGACAGACTTTACAAACCCTTACAAACTCTGGCATGTTTTCCATCTAAGGCTTTTACTTGGTGAGGCTTCTACACAAGTGAATGGGAGAAAGTGAGTCAATTGCCTGGACAATTAACTTGTCACTTTGGGTCACTTGGGCAATTTCACTTTTATGTAGTTCTCACTCACATGGAGGATTTGTGTGCTGTAATGTTCATGTTTTGTAGTTATGCATAAGTGTGTTTGTGCATGTAAGTCTGAATGTCTCTGTGTGTCTCTGTGTGCATGTATAGTTTCTGTGTGCAAGTATGGATATTTGTGTATGCCTATGTGTAGATGTATTTCTGCATGTGTGTGCAGTGTGTGTGTATGTGAGTATGTCTTGTGTTGAATTTTAACCATTTTTCTAGACTAAGCTTCCGGACAGCCTGACAAAAGAACTGCACGATAATTTCACATTCCATTTTAAGCCCCTGCTTTGTCATCACTCATGACATGCTTGATGTTACAATGCTCAGATCTTACCATATTTAATTAAATATGAGCTTATCTATTATTTTCTGTCAGAAAATTAAATTTTGGACAGAAAGGACAAAGCACAAGAGAAATTAAAATGTCTTCATACTTGAGTCCCTTAAATTTGTACTATTATGCTAACCCTGACACTCCGTTTCTAAATTCTAATATATACACAGGGGTCATGCAAAGATTATGTAGAGAAAATATCCCAACCCACAAGAATAAACAGGGTCTTTATTATTGGAGTAAAGAGTATAAATTAAAGGATTTCTTGTAGCCAATAGCTCTCACTCCAAAACTCCCATAAACTAAAAACCAAGGAAAGAATGTGACACAATTGTGCAAAGCCTCTTTTAATTAATTGTGTCTTAATATACACCAGATTCATTAAACACCTTCATCCAAAAATATTATCTACACCTGCAGCACACCACTTAACTCTGATTAGAAAACTTTACTTTAAAAACATGAAAAATGGACGTGAAAGGAATAAAATTCTAAAATATCTGTCATTTCCTACATAGTGGCATGGCTTTGTTCTGTTTTGAAACATTAAAATTTAGGGCAGGACTTTTGGAGTTTGAATATTCTTTACAGATATTTCCACATTTAACTTTTTAAGATTTTATTTTTTTATTTATGTCTCTGTGTGTGTCGACTTCTGTATATCATATATAGTCAGTGTCCACACAAGAGGGAATCAGATCCCCCTGGAACTAATTTACCAAGAGTTATAGCAGCTGGGTGTGGGTGCTAGAAATCAGCATATATAAACACACAGGAGTAGTTAAATCAATAATTGTTTTATAGAAATGTTATAGGATTTTCTTAACAAATGTCTGAAATATTTCTCCACTGTTTGGGGAGCATTCTGTTGATGGTTTTATTCCATATTAATCTCTATGAACTATTTAAAATCATTTGGGTAGATTTGTTTCATTTGGAAGTTAAATCTTTTGGGATAGGACAGTTCTTCTGTGTTTTGAAACACAGATCTCTTCGAGTAAAGGGACCTCTCTTAACCCAGATGGCTTGGTCCAGAGACCCAGGCACTGAACAACCAATGGTCCCTAGAAGTCAACCTAAGATATGAGGGTTTGATTTTGTTATCTTACATTGATGGGAAATGGCATGATTGCATGATGAGTGGGAAAAGCAAAATCAGACTAATGAGGAAAGTTAGAGTCTACCTGTGGAGGCATAGTCCAGCTATTAGTCTAGGGACATTTTATAAGACTTATGCCAGAAACTAGACACAGATTAAGATTTTTTTAAGATTTGCTATTTCTCTGGGCATACCACCACCCAGCCCAATGGGGTTCATGTACAAATTTAATCAGCTGTAATTAGACAGAAGGACATGAAAGAGCAGCATTGACTTCTTCTTAGAAGTCCCCTAAGAGGGGACTTCTTTGGAGCCCATGGCTGAGTTATTTCTTCAGAGCCCTCTACTTCCACTTACATGACCAGCATGGCTGTCAAAAACCAGCTTTGTCCTGTTTCTGTTTTAACCCTAACCTTCCTTTTAACACTGAAATTTGTTTTCACCTCAACATTCTGCATGGCATATTTGCATTCTCAATCTCTCACTCTAAAACATAGTTTATAGGTTGGAAATTTATAAATTGAAAGCGTGTATGGTCAGGCTAAAGTACCTGAAAGGCAAATACTTGGTCACTGGCCCATGGCAACCCTGAGAGGAAGTGTGACTTTTCACATAACTGAGATCTTGTAGCCCCTGGGGCATGTGTGGAATGAAAACCTCATCCATATTGAAGTTGCCCTAGTGGAGAGAAGAGCAAAGCTCAGGTCTCTGAGTGAGCTGAGATAGAGGCACAGAACTGCTCTTGGGACTCATGAGCATTCAGAAGCTCACAGACTTAGAGTACTCACAGGACCTATCCCCAAGGTGATATAAGCAGGAAACAGTTCCTGCTGGAAGCAGATCCAAATTTTTGGTGGCATTGTCTGCTAGGTGTTCCAGGAGCTTCAAGGTATAACATACATGAATCTTTCTCCACACAGGGGTAGGGTTTTGGTGATTCTGCTGGCATTGAGTCATTCTCCTCCTGGAAGAAACCTCAGTGAACACTGGACCCTGCGCTAGACCTGTTGTATCGTTTCTTTGGTCTCCCAAAAATGCCTTCTCTGGGTGAGGAGATGTTTGTTGGTTTTCCTCATGGAAGATGACAGTAGTTGCACCCTTTCCTGTTGCCAGTTCACCTCTCACTCCATGAGGTGAAGAACTTTCTCCACCAGATGCTCCTTGCCACACACCCAGAAAACCATGGGCAGAACCCACAGAACTATGAAACAATAAGGGAAAAGTTGTCTTCTTCTAAGCTATACTGTCTCAGAGGCTTTATTTTTCTCACCATAATGAAAATGTGACTGTCACAGGAGCAAGGCAGTTTTACTGGTCTACTAATAACATATAAGACTGAAAAAAATCCCCACATTGGCAGGGACAATCACAGTGATGAATGCTTCCCTGTCCATGGCTTTAGCATCTAAGAGGCCTGCAGTTTAAAATAGGAGAAAGATCCCAAAGAGAGGTTTTTGACTCAGCTCAGCTCCTGTAGCTTGTGGAAGCATCATCTGCCTATAAAGCTTTTCAAGAGAGTGACAGTCTTTCAATTCACTGAAAACTTCCATTCAAATCATTTCTTTTTCATTCTGATTCTCTTGCCCTGTCACAACCAGATAGATAAGGTGCCTTTCAGAAAACAATCTTGCACAAAAGTGAAGAAACTGTGGTTATTTGCAAGAAATATCACTGTGTGAAAGGAACACCTGAAGTAAGAAAAAAAAAAAGTACAGGAAACTGAAAACACTCCATTTTGTAGCACGCAGCTGCTTTTCTTGGGGTCTATTCTATTTGTTTCCTTCCTTTCCAATGGTTTTATGTCGTGACTGTGCACACTAAAAAATTGCATATTACTGAAATTGTCAGGTAGATAAATATCTCAATATCTGTCTATTAGAGTCACAGAATCACAGAGAGAAAACAGCTTTTTAATGGCAAAATGCAATACAAACCCAACACAGTGGAAGTTAAAACCAATGGCCACACACCTCTTTGGGATAAGATAATGGTTGGGGAATTTCTCCTTTAAAACTCTAAAGCCATCAGTACAAAAATTGGTTTTAATGCAATCACATAAGCCACATAAATACATCCTAATCAGCCGTAAAATTCAAATCGTGCTCTTGTTACATAAGATGATAGGATTTTTAGCTATGTAAAAGCCTGTTGTATGCACTGGAAATGTGATCTCTGCTGACAGTTAAATATTTATGACCAAATGTATCTCAGCAGTGATGTGACCACAGCAAGAACAAGCAACCTTACCTTTATTTGACCTGTGTGTCTGAGTTCCTTCAATGATGCTCATGTTTCAATAAGAATTTTGCAAAATGTGTTAATACTGCCTAAGCCAAGTTTGTTAAATGTCAGTACTCCAACCAGTCACTTTAGGAGACTGTGAACAGACTTGATTTCTTCAAACCTAGATAATAAATTGCGTTGTGAATGTGCTAAAAATGTCAGCTTTTACAGAAAATCCAACTTGTTATTAATCTTAAAATTTATTGCAAAAGCAATGCTTCTGGACACCAAAAAGGACTTAATAAAGGCAAGTTTTTCGTTTAAATTATATAGTTTTAAAAGACAAAAATTTATATAATTAAGTGATGTTCTGTATTCTACTCCACTCAATCCATCAACAGATTTCTAACTTGTATATATAATTTTAAAATTATTATGTTAATGAATTTATCTGACATGTATGCTTGTGCATACACATATATGTACATGTGTGTGTCTATGTGTTTATACATGCTCTCACATATGTTCGCTACAGTACCCCTGTGGAAGTCTGAGAAATGATAGATTTTTTTTTTCTTTTCTTTCATTGCGATTATCCCAATGATCAAACTCTGGTCATCAGAGTTGGTGGCAAGCACCACTACCCACTGAGCCATCATGACAATTTGAAATTATTGAACCACCAGCAAGAAATAAATGAATGACTTACATTCATTTTTAGAATGGTAAATCACAATCCCAGTTTGCTCCTCCTTGGGATCATAACTACTGAGGTAGGAAATTAAATTCCAAGAAAAGCTAAACTTTTCCAATTAATGCTTTGGACATAACTGTCAGAGATCTACAGAGAAAGGAAAAATGAAAGGAAGTGTGCTGTGGACAGCTTAGGAAGATAATATATATAATCTTATATCTATATAATATATTACATATTATATGTGTATATATACATACACACAATGACACACACATACACACACATCTATATGTATATATATATCAGTATTCAGTGTATATGTGTTGGAGTGTGCCCATGTGTGAGAATACTAAAGGAGCATTCATGGTAATGAGTTTGCATAGGTTCTCTTTCCCAAGCTCTCATGGTAGTTAGGTGGTTCCTGCACTTATGTCCATTGGCATCCCTGCTAACCCTGCACTGGTGCCTGGGGCAGTCAGCAACTGACAGTCTAGCTAACAGCAATTTAACAGAACTCTCTTATAAATAACAATCCAGACATCAAAGTGAAGATCCCACAAAAACAATTAAATAAACAACTATGGTTTTAAGCCATATGATATTACAAATAATACAAGGTAATGTATATGTCCCAAACCAGATTTTAAGTGAAGATTTGTATTGGAACAATGACTTGAAGAATGGATCACGGGGGTCTTAAGTTTCTTTTATACAAAGACAACTGGGACAACGTCATAAGGTTTAGTTCGTTTTGCTAAAGTGAAGTAAGAAACTCAACATATTTCTAAAAGATTTCAAATTCAAAATCCAAGATTCTGTAATGCTTCTGGAATCTTTCCCTATACTTTGTTCAAATTAGTATTTAAAGATTTTTTTTGTAGTGACCTTCCAAAGCAGTACTTATTTTACTAATACAGGAACCATTTTTTTCACAATATGAATAAATCACTTGACAGAAAGTTTAATTTAGTTGCCCCACTGTATAGTAGGATGCTACATGGAAGCAAGGTTATTTTTATACAGCTGAACTCAAGGCAGGGACATGAGTGCCTCTCTGGTACTATAGGAGTATTCATTAGCAAGCAATATCAGTAAATAGGGAAAGATGATGAAATTTGGTTATGAAGCTTACAATGTAATAATAGTAGCTATTTATTATCTACTTAATGATTGCTAATTCCTAAATGCATTGCTAAGTGTGAAATTCTTAGAACAATTTGGTAGCGTTCATTTGACGAATGGCATACATAAAAGTTAAAACAGAACAAAACAAATTTGAGCATCAGGAAGCCACTAAACCAGAGCTGGCTCCAGGATCACCCTTTCACAACACTGAGGGAAAGTAGGACTGAGAGGTAAAGGTGGCTGCCTGGGCCGAGCTTAATTAGTACTCTGGTTACAGGCTTCCTGTAGTTAACCATGAGCTCTGTGATAAAATGGTATAGAACTTTGTTCTGTTGGGTCCAGGGTGGGAGCTTAATTCAACTCAGGTAACAGCTCCTGTCTCTTGAGCTCCTGATCCTCTTATGACTCCCTCCCAGAGGCTGAAATTACAAGGCACGAACCATTGCAGCCAGCACACAGCTTTGTTTAAAGTTGGAGCAAATAGTTTTCAAACAGTCCTGCAGAATGCAACCTTCCTTTCCACTCTCCCTGCTAGGCTTGTGTCACTTCTTGCCTTTCTGCCTTCCTCCCCTGAAGCACAGGGACCATGAACACTCTGGTTTCTGTGGGCAGATTCTGTAGTTACCCTCTCGTAATGCCTCTAACAATTTCTCCGGCAGGGAGAAATTCCTCTTCGCCTACTTTGTTTTGGAAACTCCAGAAGAGGATGTCCCAAAATATTGCAATTGGCACTTTCCAGATCCTTCCCATCAAGAAGACACTGGGCTTGCCTTTCCCTGGAATGTTCCTTTATCCATGTGCTACAACAGCTCAGCCCACCTAAACCCTACTGTGTAGGTTGCTGGGTTTCTAATTTAGGGGTCTTAATTGTGTTTCCATAACCCATCTAGTCCACTATGTAATGTGTTTAGGCTCCATTTATGATATTAAGTTATGCCTGCCAGGCCTGTTTTACCAGTTGGAGTGAGAATTAGGTTAAATGGTAGCTTATAACTTTTGAATCTATGTTAGAACAACCATGTGAAAAGATCTTGCTGCTTGTTTTTAGTAGGATGCAGGTCCAGTTGGCACACAGAGGAAGGCCACAGAGCTGGGCCCTCACTGTACTGCCTCCCTTGTCAATCCCTGTTAAGACTTTCTTCACCCAGGCCAAGTTCAGAGTTGGCTGTTTTCCCCAGGGGCAGAAGGCATGCCAACAGTCTGTGGGGTAAACATATTCTATGGTGGCTTATGTCTAAGTGCTGCATCCAAAGCAGTAGGTCTTACTGCTAGCTATTTTGTTTCTATTTTCTTATTGAAATATTTTCCCAATACAGTGCATTCTGATTATTGTTTTCTGTCCTTGAACTTCTCCCTGATCCTTCCCGCCTCCCTACCCACCCAAACCCACACCCTTTCTTTCTCTGTCTCTAGAAAACAGGCCTCAAAAGACATAATGGACAAAAGACATAATGGCAAAAGAGCATCAGCAGAGATGCAGACACAGAAGCTCACACAGTGAGATCTTGCAAGGACGCAATGTCCGGAATTAGAACGTGCTGGCAAAACACCTGTAGAGAGAAACAACAAAATCTTTGTTAAAGGATTGCGAGACAAAGATGCCCTCCCAAACTTCCATGGAGTGTGTTTCGTGTGGCCATCGACTGCTGGGCGTGGGGCCTGCCCTTAAGAGGGGCTTGTGTGCCCAGTGAGACTCCACTGGGGGAACTAAGTTTCTCTTCCTGAGCAGCTGGACAGCGATTAGAGGTAGATTGTTTCTAGCCTACTTATTTCAAACATATTAGAGAAGTGGGCAGGTTTTCTATTTTTCCAGGCCATAGGTATTTAAACGAATCACAGTTGGAATACTGAATAAGACTCAGAAAATCTTGTATGCTTTCTTTCAGATCCAAGTGGAGATTAAATTTATGTGTACATCTGTGTTCATGAACGTAGAGAGAAGACAATTAGAAAGAAGGAGTTCAGGCTCAGGCAGGGACAAGACAAGATGGTGGAATATAGAAAGCAAGAAAGCAGAGGAGGGGGTGTGAGGATCAAGTGAGCAGCCAAAGAGGATAAGGGAAGGGGCAGGGCAGTGATGGAGAATAAGAACAAAGCACAGAGAGATAGAGAGAAATTAAAATAATAAAATACAGAGATCTATAATTCTGTGAATGTCGATTTAAACAATTGATTTCACTCCAAGTGTAATTAAATTCAAAACTTGGTTTAAGAGTAAACAAGCAAACAAAAAGAATAAAAGAACAGTTGAGGACTGGTATGTGTCTCTTTCACACAGTTTATCACTCACCTTTGACCAATACCAAGAACACACCTATTCAGAGAAGTTAACCCTAATATGACTGTCTGCAAGGCCCCATGCTAGCCCTGAGCAGTTGCTTTCCTCACATGACCACCGTGCCGTGGCTGCTGCCAGGATTTTCTCTAACAGGAGCACTGGCTTAGCAGAGACTCTCTTCATAGCTGTTGAGTGGGGCCTGCCCACCACACATTGCCCTATGCAGAGCACTGCCTGACTTCCATGCAGGAAATGATTGCTGAGGGGCACGCTGCATCACAGAATGTCGATGCTTTCTCTGCTAAGCATAGGTCTCACAGAGCAATCAGAACCTTTGAAATGTCTCCTTTTAAAAACTCAAATAAATATTTTTAAAGCACAGAGTATTAGAGTGAGTGATAGCCTGCATTCTCATATTTACATTCAGAATCTTAATGGCACTCGATTCTGAAATCATTTCAGCAAAGCGGAAAATTAATATTTTAATATGTCTCCCACTGTAGCAAGTGGAAATAGGAAAAGTGGGGTTCATAGCAGAGAAGAAATGTTTTAGTGTTAACTATCCTCATGAATATTTATTGCCTTACACATCTTTCTTCCAGTGCGCCCACTCACTTAGATATACCATAAATCACCGCAGAGCTCAGGAGCAATTGTTTCACATTTTATAGAAAAGAGGGCAACGATTTCCCTTTAATACTCTTTTGATTAGATTTTGTCATAGTTTTTTACTGAGTGAATACAAAAGAGTGAAGCACACCTAATAAAAGCACAGACAATGGGTTTCCAGACTCTCCTTATCTGCCAAGAGGACAGCAAGAACTAGAGGCAAATTTAAAGGGACAGGGTTGGGGTAAACTGAGGGGAGCCTTGCTTACTGGAATGCTGTCTAAAACCAGTTTTCCTCTTGGATCAGTCATGACATAATTTGACGCACATGAGACTACTGTGATTACTGTATGTCTTCATTTGTTTGTTTGGGTAAGAACAGGGTAGCCAAGAAATTAATAAATGAAAATGAGTTACAGGTAAAATAGATTCCTCATTGATAATTCTTAACAGTACAAGTGGAACTCAAATTGTGGCTCATGTAGGCAAGTATTTAAATCCTTAGCACTGTTTTATATGGTCCACCACACAGCACTTTACTTTAGTGGCCAGCAGCTTTCAGAAGTGCGGTCAGAGCTTGCTTGCCTCTCTCCCACTTATATGTACTCACACATGACTCACATGCAATGCATAGAAATGCAGATTTACTTTCAGCAGACTGTCTATTTTAACAACAACAAGAAAAATACGTACAGAGTCCTGCATTTTTTCACTGTTGGTATTTTATTTGTTTAAAGAGAAATACTTGTGTCCTATAGGAAAATAGTGCCACCCTAATCCTGTAGTTAGGACTCAAAAACTCTTCAACATGCTTAAATATAGGGAGATTTTTTTACCAAAATTTCTTTAGGGAAGCCCTTTACATCTTAGATTCTAAATCTCACTCTAACCAAAGGTCTCTCTACTCCTGTGGTCAGAAAACCAATGCTCTTTGGGAGAAGATTCAGTGTCCCAAATTATACTTTCAATGCTACCTTGGCTTTCATAGAGATAACAGAAAAAACAAAACAAAACAATTCAAAAAATCTAATAAGTTTTACAGAGAAACTAATCCATGCTTGAAATATTGAGCTCTGTCTATAAAGAAGTCTTTTAAAAGTCAGTTTAGAAATGTACAAGAGCTAAGAGAAGTTTTAAAAATCACAAATAAGGACACTCAGAACTAAAAGGGAGAGAAGCATCAATTTCCACCATCAGCTGGACATTTAGGCTGGTCCCACTTCTGTGTAAATAATGCAGCAGTAAAAATGCACAGATACTGAAATGTGGTTCATTTGCACATGGAAAATGGCACCTTGGTCTGCAGGAGAACTTTCAGAGCCTCCCTGTGTATCTTTAGGTAGCATCCTCACGCTAGGTCAGCAGGCAGAGTAATGTTTAACCAAGACTCCCTCTTCGCTAGACAGACATGTCTGGAGACATGTGCCTCCTATATTACCAGGCAACAGATGAGTTATAGCTAAGCAACTCCCCTGATCTCTCTGGCAGAAGAGAGAAGATGTCATCAAAATTGAAAAAAAAAAAATAAATAAAATACAGGAAAACATTTGTTGCCTTGAAGAAATCAGGTCAGTGAAGGGTAAAGAAACCAGACCATCTCTTCTGCTTCAAGGCACCAAAATTGAGTAGCTGACACTTTAGGCTCAGCAGCTACAGTTATCAACTATACAATGTATGCAAGTATGTGTACTCATATGTGTTGTGTCTTTGTTTGTGTGTATGTGTTTCGTTTTGATTCCATACCCAGACAAAGATAAGTAACCAGTACCTCAGTTTCCATTTTCAGTTCAGGTGGCCACACTGTAGCATCTCAGGATAGCTGGTGTCCTATTTCTCACGCAGGCAACTGTTCCTCAACTGTAAACTTCTCCAGTGCCTGTCTGGATACACATTCTTATTCCCTCCTAGCTGCCATGGAGAATTAGGTTCTCTGGAGTTGAGCTGTTAGCAGTCTCCTAGCGAGATGGCTACATGGTTTTACTGTCCTTACTTATTGCTTTCAACAACAGGCAAGAAGGTCCTCTGAGTTTTTAAGGTACCATAAATCACTCAATGAAACAAGGAGAGGGCAGAAAAATGCTAGCCTATCAGTGAGACTTTATAGCACCCTTCAGCCTGACAATATGAGAACCGCAGAAGAATTGGAGCCAGATGGACCTGGGCTTTAATTCCACTTCACCTGTGTCTGCTTTAGGGCTTTAGTTACTTCTCTGAGCACCAGAAAAATCTTCTTGGTAATGCAGTGATTCTGTCAGTAATCACATAACAAGCCAGTGAGGACCAACATATATAAAATCAATGGCACAACTGAAAATGTGTGTGCTTCATCCAATAGCAGAAGCTGTTATCACTATTAATAACAATGACTGTAAACTGTAGCCTTTTTTCTACATGAGACAAACTATAAAGACTGCATTGACATAGCACATGGTAGCTCAGCTTCCAAGTGGGTACCCTAACAAGAGGAACAGGGACTATTTCTGACATGAACTCAATGGCGGGCTCTTTGACCTCCCCACCCGACCCCGAGGGAGGAGCAGCCCTACTAGGGCACAGAGGAGAACTTTGCAGCCAGTCTTGAAGATACCTGATAAACCAGGGTCAGATGAAAGGGAAGGAGATCCTCCCTTATCACTGGACTTGGAAAGGGGCAGGGAGGAGATGAGGAAGGGAGGGTGGGATTGTGAGGGAATGAGGGAGTCGGATACAGTTGGGATACAAAGTAAATAAACTGTAACTAATATTTAAAAAAAGAAAATTACACACCAAGCAGATGACAAAATTATTGAAAAGCTATAATTGTTTTTCTCATTTCTTTGCTTCTGCATGCTGCATTTCATTGTTTACTGTGTTCTGACTTCAATGGGTTTGGAGAGGGCAAGTAAATTTGATACACTCCTTAATCAGAGATTTAAGTGAAAATCAGTTCATATTAAATTTTAGCCATGGTAAGTATGGTAAGAGGTGAGTCGGGAAATGTATAGTCCATTCACAACTGATAGTTTATCTGAAAACACCACCACCACTCCCTGAGACACTGTGCTGTAAGTACCATTTTACATCATTACTTTCAACACTTGAATACTATGATTTATACTATGATTTTTGAAAATATTATTGAAAATGTCTATGTCTTTAGAAAAGAAAAATGACTAGCATTTTTTCTGTTCTCTTCTTCCATTCGCATGTGTGGGCTTTCATCTTTTTGAAATGAACCAGTGTCTGTGTTCTATTTCTATCCGTCATAAACGACAATGAATCTGATATTTTTTGCTTCCCGTGTAGATTACCAGTATTCAAAAACTCACAGATTAATTTGCTCCTTGTCTGTATCCACACACAAACGGGAGATGGTGAAAGTGGTGCAGTGTTTTCCAAGAATCAGTTCAATCAATGCTCATTGATTCATGTTCGCTGATTATGAGGAAGCAGAGATTCTTAACAGGAGAGCTGAGCTGTGGCAGGGCTTTCTGCTCACCCACCATTTTATAAAGGAAATCCCTGGTGTGAGAACTCTGGACGTTTCCTCTTGCACTTACAGGCTTATGTTCAGCCTATAGGGTACATACCCACACTGTATAACTGCAACATTCCTCAATAGATTTGGGGCAAACACACAAAACTCACTTATTTTTCTATATGTACATAAACTGAATCCATCATTCATTCACTTAGATTCCATGAAAGCAGTGTTAACACTGGCACTATCTCGAGGTTGAACCTTTTCATCAGAGACCAATGGATATCAGTGCATTTGAATAAGGAGGGATGTCTGTTGTACAATTTACTTCTCCCGATTTTCACCTCCCCATATTTTCTTTATTTACTCAATGTACATGAGCAACTTCTGAAAATGAATGTGGCAATCTTGTGCTTTGCTAATTTGTAATGTTTTGTTTGGTTACTTATTCAAACCTGCTTATGCGCCGTGCATAGGTTTTGTGATATGTTCTTCAGGGTACAAGGATGCTGGGTGAATTTTCAAGAATCTAATTACAAAAGAACTTGATTGTTTTTAAGCATTGTGTGTGTGTGTTACTAACTTTTAATTCTAAATGCCAAAAATACATGACTTTGCAGATTTTACCAGAACTAGATAGTGATTATATTAAAAAAAATAGTAATGGATACATTATAATGTGAAATGAGAAGGGGGACTCTAAGTTGATACAAGACAAATGCCATGTGTTCATGTATTGATCAGTACTTTGAACTTGACATTTGGCAAGCAGCACAGTTTAAAGCTGTTGTTTGTGGGGTACTTACTATTTTATGATTTGTCAATCAGGAAAGAATACTAAAAAGGTGAAATTTTATACAGAACATAGTGCAATAAAATAATTAGCTATTCAAATCCTAAGGGTAAAGTATCCAGGAAGAAGAGCTGGGGTAAGCACACACTGTGTGCTGAAGGGACAGTAGCAGATAGTTCAAGCACTCTGCCAGAGAGTGACAGGTGTTAGATGATGCTGAAAGTTCTCTCGAATGGGAAATATTTAAGATTGTTGTTTCGGTCAAAGCAGTAATGAGCTTCTAGAGGATTTTGAGAGGAATAATATGACTCCTTTTCTAATTGCAAAGAAATGCTTTATGTTATAACAAGGGGAAGAGCATGTGGAGGACAACGGACGTCTCCTTCTGCCCTGCAGACGAGGGTGGTGGGTCTTTATTTCTAGATAAAGAAGCCTAGCCAACTTAAAATGCCATGACATTTAATTTTCTACTACCTGGACTGTGACATGTCATTGAGTAGGAATCCATAAAGGGCTCACAAGTAAACACAGAGGGAAGTACTGACTAGATTCAAATGGAGGGGGGGGGGGAAGAAGGATAAAGCTGAATTTTCTCTACGTGTTACAATGAGTTTTATTTCAGCATAGTGAGGAAGAAATGCTAGGCTAACAGTAGTGTGATGACTTCACACAATGCAGAACTTGAGTGTATGAAAGCAAACGAAAGCATTTCCTCTGAACACTCAGTACACCACTCAGTGTTAACAGCAGTGACGAGATTTTCATACAACATCGGTGCAGATGGAAAGAACATACAATGTATTAACAAGGTAGATTTATCTATCTTATGTGTATTAGTGTTTGGTGTTTTCCCTGCCTATGTGGAGGTGTAACATTTGTGTGCCTTGTGACTGCAAAGTTTAGAAAAGTGCGTCACATCTGAAGTTGTGAGTGGCTGTGAGCCCTCATGTGGCTTCTGGAACCTGAACATGTTTCAGAGCTCTTACCCACTAAGCCATTTCTCATGCATCCATGACTTACTTTTAATCAGCACTTTTTTGCATAGGTTTTTTAATAATGTCAAAATATATTTATAAATTTTATTAAAAAATCCGCAGTCAGGCAATAGCTTCAAGTATAATCTCCAGTTGACTGACTTCTGAAAAAAAAAATTGCTCTTGAGTGATCTAATATTGGATTGGAGATTACCTTTGGCTGTAGCAGCTAACTCTGAGGGTTCTTATGAGACAGCTAAGGGGCAAAAACATTTTAAGAATTTCAGTGGGCTACAAATACATATACTACCATTCAGAGAAATTACAGAGTCACCATGGCATGGATAATGATAATTTATTCACCTGGCATCTTGTTGTTGCTTTTTATCTACTTCTTGATTTTTTCCTATAGGAGAAATATATTTTTAAAATTTATTTATTTTTATTAATTACAGTTTATTCACCTTGTATCCCAGCTGTGGCCCCCTCCCTCATCCCTTCCACCCCCTTCCCCCTTCCCTATGCCCCTCCCCCAGTCCACTGATGGGGAGGTCCTCCTCCCCTTCCATGTGACCCTAGCCTATCAGGTCTCATCAGGCCTGGCTGCATTGTATTCTTCTGTGGCCTGGTAAGGCTTCATGTCAGAGACAGCCCCTGTTCCCCTTACTAGGGATCCTGCTTGGATACTGAGCTGCCATGGGCTACATCTGTGCAGGGGTTCTAGGTTATCTCCATGAATGGTCCTTGGTTGGAATATCAGTCTCAGAAAAGACCCCTGGGCTCAGATTTTTTTGTTCTGTTGCTCTCCTTGTGGAGATCCTGTCCCCTCCAGGTCTTTCTATCTCTCCCTTCATTCATGAGATTTCCTGCATTCTGCCCAAAGTTTGTCTATGAGTCTCAGCATCTGCTTTGATACCTACAGGGTAGAGTCTTTCAGAGTCCCTTAGTATACTTCTTGAATTTTTGTCTGGTTGTGTTTGTGTGTAGGCAGCTACCTATGTAGATCAAAGAGTAGCCAGAAATCTCCCTGAAACCACAACAGTGTGTTTCACCTCTGAATTTTAACTTCTCACACATTCTCTTATGTGAATTTTCTGGTATTACAGTCCACATTTTAAGAACTACTTCTTTTGGATAATAACTATTAAATAAGGTAAATAATTTTTTAAAGATGAAAAGATGGCTTGCTGTGTTTATTGAAATAAGTCTTCTCAATCAACATTCAGGAGAATATCTTTGGAAGTTTTCATGATAACTTGATATTGACCAAGGAAATAAATACCTTAAAAAGAACAAAATTAAGCATTTGCTCACATGTAAGTTGGAATACTTCTAAGAGTGGCCTGCCTCCTGTTTGAGAGCCACCTTGCTGGAGCTGATAGACATGAACGTAAATTCTAAGTGGCAGAGGCAAACCCACCTCTTCCTGGAGTTGAACGTAGAAATTACACATCTGCCATTTGTTTCATTAAAATCACCGAGGTATTAAATTATAAAGTGAAGTGTCAAGCACTTGGCATTATTTCTTCATTCGCAGAAGTCAAAATCTTTTGAGTGTGGCTGTACTTTTAATGATGACTTCCCTGTGTTTGTTGCAACCTAACAATAAATCAATCAATAATTACTTTAGGGCGGCGGGAAATTCTGTTGAGAACATTTCCTACCAAAATGATGATAAAGAACACAGAATCTTTAAAAACAAGAGGGTCATGTAAAATGGATGGGTCTTCTATGATGGCCCTCTCTCTCCTCTTTAAAATAATCCAGGAAGAGTATGAGTTATAGCTCAATATCTAATTCCCATATTGAAACTTTCTGTAGACAGTATATACCCTGTCTCTCCCTGATGGTGCATCTGCCTGTAAGCTGGCAGTAAAGAATGCCTTCTTATCATAGAGATGTGACAGGATCCCTCCCCAGCTTCAGATTAATTTCCACGTGTTTATATGGCGAAAAACAACTCCCCAAATTCTAAAACAACTGACCAAGCATCTCCTCGAGTTATGCCACTTTTAGAGAAAAAGAAAAGTTATATGCCCAAGAATTACAAGTATAAATTGATATTTAATTTTCACAGACACACAAATGTTTACATAGCTGTTGTCTCTAAAAAGAATTGTGCTTCACTGTGTAGTTCTGCACCCCAGGCTTTCTATTAGTACCTTATCTGTGTACTTATTATTTTTATGATGACCAATAAATTTGGCCAGTTACTATAATCAAGACTAGCAAATGAGTTCAGAAAACACAAAGTGGAATGGAACAATGCAGAAAACCTTTTATTCCCCAAGGAGAAGAATGGAGCTAAATAGTCCCAGGAAGATGTGTTTTGTCTGCGTTTCTCTTCTGTGCTGGAATGGGTTTGTAACTGTTAATTTGTTTGAGCCTTTGTCAGTGGACATAAATTTCTGAGGCTGCTACACATAGAATACTGCCTTAGTTCCATGTAAAAGGACATGTTTTCTCCAGGAGAATGGTAATGCACCTGAACCCTAAGTCTCTTGAGTGCGGGTCCCAGCCATAAAAATGAGCACTTAGATAACAAGAAAACTAAGGAAAAATATTACCAGATGTCATGAAGAAATTTAATATTATTCTCTCCTTATAGATTTTCTGAGTATGGAGGTGCCATTCCCATGTGCCCCAGCGTCTTCTCTTGGCTTCTGAGTCCCTTCAGGAAGGTATGCCTGCTATTTGTGTTCCTGAAAAGGCCTTTTCCCCTTGGAAAGGCCTATCCAATATGGAGTGTGTCTGCTCCATACTGAATATATGAGTTTTATTTTTCACTCATCCAGTGGTCCTGGGCATCACATACAATACCAGAGTTAGAGGATGAAGCGTGAACATTTCAGTGACTCAGAAGATTCCAGTAGAGCTGAACCAAGTACTTCTTAACTGGACTTACTTCTCCACAGGTGACAAACCAAACCTCAGAGAGACTACAGTGCATAAGTGGTTTCTTCTAAATACCTTCAGATTTTTGCTTTCAAATTCATAGGTAAAGATGACCTTACTTGAAAATAAAATAAAACATTTTTAAAAAATTAAAATGCCATAATTCCCTGAATACATTGCTTATCTCCTACCTAGTACTGTTAAAAAACAAAAGATTTTGAAGTGTGTCCCCAGTGACTTTGTTTTTGTTTTTTAAAAATTTTTAATTCACTTTACATCCTTGTTGAAGCCCCACCCTTCCTCCCCTTCCAGTCCCACCCTCCTCTTCCCTTCCCTCCTTTTTCTCAAAAAAGAAGAGCTCCCTTTCCCATCCAGCCCTGCTCATCATGTTGCACCAGGACTAAGCATTTCCTCTTCACCTGTGGCCTGGAATGGCAGGCCTATCAGGGGGAAGTGATCAAAAAGCTGGCAGTTCAGTCTCCAGGTGGGTTCCCTAGTAAGGGGAACAGGGGCTGTCTGTGACATGAACTCAGTGGCTGGCTCCTTGATCACCTCCCCCTGAGCAGGGGACCAGCCTTACCAGGCCACAGAGGAACACAATGCAGCCAGTTCTGATGAGACCTGGAAGACCAGGGTCAGATGGAAGGGGAGAAGATCCTCCCCTATCAGTGGACTTGGGGAGAGGCATGGGAGAAGAGGGAGGAAGGGTGAGGTTAGGAGGGGACGAGGGAGGGGTCTACAGCTTAGATACAAATACATTGTAATAAATAAATAGTTTTTTTTTAAAAAAAGCTGGCAAGTGGGTTCAGTTAGATGCAATCCCTACTTCCCTTACTTGAGAATCCCCATAAAGCCTAAGCTGCCTATCTGCTACATCTTTGTAGGGGCCATTCCTGCATGGGTAGCAGAGAGTGTTGTAAAGGTTGTGGAGGGATATGTTATAAGGGCCTGGAGGGAACAGGGGCTCCACATGAAGGCCCACAAAGCCAACAAATCTAGGTCCAGGGAGTACTGCGGAGTCTGATATACCAACCAAGGACCATGCATGGAGAGGACCTAGACCCCCTGCTCAGATGTAGCCAGCAGACAGCTCAGTCTCTATGTTAGTCCACTGGTAAGAGGACATGGACTCTATTGCCTGCTCTTTGATCACTTCCCCCTGGTGGGGCAGCCTTGCCAGAACACAAGGGAAGAGGAGGCAGGCAGTCCTGATGAGACTTGATAGGCTGGGGTCAGATGGTAGGGGTGAAGTTTTCCCCTTTCTAAGGACTAGAGGAAGGGGAATAGGGAGAATAGGGAGGAGGTAGGATCAGGAGGAGATAAGGTAGGAGCCTATAATCAGGATATAAATTAGAAAATTATTTAAAAAATTAAAATTAAAATGTATAAAAGAACTTAGTTTATATGTTATTTGGCTTTATTTCTCTCTACTTTGAAAATAAGAAATAAAGACTGTAAACATATTTTATTCCTCTTAAATTAATTTCTTCTGCACTGAAGACTGGGAACTTCAAGCTCCAGATAGGTTTAACTATTTTCACGTATCTACGCTTTCTTTGCTTATATTTTACTTAATATAAAGGGGCCTTAAGGTGACTTGCCAAGAAATTAGAAGAATATTGTCTGTAGGACAGAAATGAAAGCAATTATGGCAAAGAAAAACCTAGAGCAGGAAACATGAAGAAGCATGTTTCTGTGCTTTCAATGTTCATAGGAACCTCTGGTTTCTGTAGATGTGAAGCTTAAGTGTGTAGCCGAGTGTCTCTGAAACAGCAATAATAGAAACCAAAAATTACAAGAAAGGCCGGTGTCTGTGTGAGAAAACACACTGGGTTCTCAAGATAGCCATTGGCACTGCTGCTTCTGACCCAACACAGCCTTATGTCCTTGGCTTTTCATGTGGCTACTTTTCAGCTCCTACAGATACGCATTTGCCAAACTCTGTACGTAAGGGAGAATAGGAGCCAGCATCCTATCAAAGTTGGGATATAGCAGAAAACGCTAGATAATGTATGAGGACCATGCAATCCTGATGCTGAAATAAAAGAAGAATTGCAGGAGGTCACGTGGAAATTATTTCCTGAAGTATGATTAAAAGAGTTGACAGCCTGAGAAAAGAAAAAAAAAAAACACAGGAATGGAGAAGGGAGAACATGTTTGCAAAATGTTAATCAAAGAAGATGTCTTGGTTTCTTTGACGCAGCTACTTAGGTTCAGTAGGAACTTAATACAGATGTCAAAATATTGACAAAGGGAATGAGCTGAAAGTATCATTTAGGCATCATGGGCTTGATAGCTTTGTAGTCATAAGATAAAAATTATTTTTCTTAAGCTACATTTTGAATTTTTACTTAGCTTCGAAATACCTTTGAATATAATTTTTGATGTATTAAGTCCACGATGCTTAAATGGTACTTTCAATCCTGCCAACTCAAATTTGGGAGGAAGTCAATGGATTCATGGTGGATATAGGCTAGCAGAATTGTTTCATGGTTAAGAGGGGACTCAATGTTCATTTCATGAATCAAGAAATCTTATATGAGAGAAGTGATTTTTTTAGATGAAATTGAACTAGGAATTATTTCACAAAACTTTGCTATTTTGGTATATAAAATTGTCTTCCTTTGTCAAAATTTATAACTTAGCACTGACTTTACTGAGATTTATTTTTAGATAATATGCCAAAAGCTATGTTTTTTCCTAAAGCATGTTTTATTATTTGATAAAAATACCTGGTGGGAATGACCTGATACTATTAAAGTTTATCTACTGATGAATTTAATCAAAGTAAAAACTAACTGTGAAAATGCATTTAATTTTTTAAAAAATCCTATAGAAAATATGAATTAGGATAAATTAAATTCAAATCTGAGTTATTGAAATGTTTTATTCTAATGCCAGACAAATTAAAATTTTAATTTCAAGGAAACCTTGAATTGGGTTTTTTTTTTTCTGTCCAAAAAATTTGAAGTGAGATATTTTGAAAACTAAACAAGTGAAATTTGTGCATATAAATATTAACTTAGGCATAAAACTCATTTTCCAGGGCCCTGGAAGAGTGGACATGTTCCCCAATTAAAGCCACTTCACTTTCAACAGATGACAGGATTAAGAAGTTATATCTTTCTGTTACAATCTAGAGTGTAATGTAGGACAGGTATTAGTTACTTTTCTGTTGCAGCATAACTAAAAGCGCTTTAGCTAGGCCTGGAGCTTATTTGGTTTACAAATGGCCTGTGGTAGCTGTGAGAATACCGCAGGAACAGAGCCAGCTTGAAAATCAGAAGCACAGAGACCACTTTCCAGCTGTTAGAAGCAATCAGGGAGATCAGAATGAGAAGTAGGGCAAAGGATAACCCCAAAGACGTCCCCCACCGCACAAGTGACCCAAGACCTGCCCCCAATGACCCAAGACCCATCCTCAGTGATGCACTTCCTCTAGAAAGGTTCCACCTCTTAAAGTTTCTACAAGTTCCCCAAATACCAACACCAACTGGAATCAAATATTGGACCACATGGGCGGATGGGTGTCATTTTCCTTGCAAACCTCTACTGATAATTTGGGGCCAGTTTGAACTCTCCTTCTTCAAAAATAGCAATTGTTCTGAACCTGAGTCCACAGCCTTTAAGAACTCTCAGCTGAAACTCTTAAGAGCAAGGGTCATGGAGACTGAAGAGGACATGCTCTAAGTAGACAGGACTCTAGTGGAGGGAAGGAACACCAACCCACCCACAAAAAACTCGACCCAAAATTTACCTTACAAGATGTGCAGGAATAAGGACAGAGTCTGATCCAATCTGAGACCCACCCCATAGGAGAGAGCCACTCCATTATGCTATTAATGATGCTCTGCATGTATGCACAGACAGGAGCCTAGCATAGCTGTGCTCTGAGAGGCTCCACCCAGCAGCAGATTGAAAAGCTGCTGAGACTCACAGACACATCAGACAATGGGCAATGTGTAGGGAGTCTTGTAGAATAGCAGGAGGAAAGAGAAAAGAACCTGGAGGTGCCAGGATCTCCATAAGGAGACTAACAGAGCCAGCTAACCAGGGCCCACAGCATCTCGTGGAGACTGAAGCACCAACCAAAGTCCATGCATAGATACTTAAGTCCCCTAAGCAGATGTACCTGATGGGCAGCTCAGTCCTCATATGGGTTTGTAATAAGGAGAGCAGGGTGGGGGCTGTCTCTGACATGGACTCTTGCCTGCTCCCACTCTGTGCTGGCCCCGACCAGGCTACCTCATCAGGTCCCAGGGAAAAAGGAGGAGCTCAGTGCTGATACAACTTGATGAGCTGGCATGGGCAGATAGGGAGGACCTCCCCTTATCTGAGTAATAGGGGAGGAGGGAGGGAGGGTAGAAGCAGAGGGAGAGAAGAGAGGGTATAAACTGAATCAATAAATTAATTAATAATAAAAAGAACTTCCATACATGTCTTGAGTGTTGACTTCCTTCAGGCTAGGTGGGTATTTCTCAGGGAACCTACTGAAGCATTTTCTTACACTTTGCTGTCAGCAAAGCGTACTAGTGGATAAGCTGCTGAGATCCTCCTGTTCTTTTCCCATGCAGTCTCTTAAACATTTCCAAACTGTGTTTGCTCTGCATTTCAGCCCTTCATTCCATCACTCCTTCCTTCATGGCTATGGAAAACCGCAGTTCTGCACAAGTGCGCCCCTTGCTGGTGCCACCATATGAATCACAACCGTCTGCCTATTTTCACAATTATTCTTACCACAAGAGTGTGTTTGGGTTTCTGATAAGTACAACTCTGCTTGTTACTGTTCTCAATAACCCAGAATCATTGTGCCTTTGAAGCTCTTACAGAATAGATGGGAGGGTTACGTGGGCAATGCAGTGTGCACACTGAGTCTTTAGGAGGAGGAGGAGCCCCAGGACTCATTGATCAGAAATTAGTTGGAAAGTACCATTCTTGGAGTCTATGTTTTCATTACCCAAAAATAGCTAATTGAATGGATATGACTCTATAAAGGCATGTTTTATAAAAAAAAGTTAGGATTTAAGAGTATGCACAAAATCCATGGTACACAGCAAAAACCCATGATTCTGATGCAATCACGTTCTCTCTTTGTATTATAAGAATGTTGCAGATCCAGACAATCCTGATGAGACCTGATAGCTAGGGTCAGATAGAAGAGGAGGAGGACCTCCTCTATCAGTGGACTAGAGGAGAGACATAGGGGGACAAAAGGGATGGAATGTGGGACTAGGAGGAGAAGAGGGAGGTGGCTACAGCCTGGATACAAAATGAATAAACTATAAGAAATAATAATAAAGAAAAAAGAATATTGCTACTTGTTTTGTTTGAGGATAGTACTGCCGTCTCTCACTGGTCAGATGTTCACCCAAGCATCACCTTCTATCTTCTGGAACCCTCCCCTCCTGCGAAATATCAACAACATGGAAGATCAGCAACACGGAGACTGAAAAGTAATGTACTTGCGTTCCCTTTGTAATGCAAAGAGCAGCTGAGTGTAGAGTGCTGTTTGCTCTTGGCCAATGAAGGGTGACTCTGAGACATGAAGAGTAAGCAGTGAGTCAGGAAGTCCCACCCTAAGCCTGCCCTTGTCCATCATATGGTCTCATACTATTTCTGTTGAGAAAATGTTGGGTTCATTCACTGCAATATGCAAACCATCAGCTATAGCAGGTAACATGTAAATAAACGTGGGTGGATCTCTTTTTTTCTTTCCAGTTTATGAATTTTGAAATAATATTTTAAGGATTTATAAACAAAGTTGTGTATACCCTTGTTCAAACCCCCACTTTGTGCACATTAAATGTGAGCAGAGGTTGAATTTTATAGGCTTTCCTCATTTTGTAAGATAACATCTTTTGTAGGCACTTTCTGTTTATTGTTTTTATTTATGTGGTTTCAAGTTTATTTTATGCATTTTTATTACTCTTCAGTCATTTTGTGTAAACATTTACCTTTTCAGACACTCCATTCCATCAGTATCAACATTTAAATACCACATTTTCTACTTTTAAAACCAAACATCACTTAACTCACGTTCTGGTAAGAAGTTCACAGAATGAAGCACAGCCACATATTTTCCCCTTTGATCATGCAATCTCTTTCATACTACTGCACTCTAGGAGGCTTTGCCTAGGACTAGCTGGGCTGTGCCAGCATGAAGGAGTTCTAAAAGGGACCCTTTAAAGACAACACAATGGGGAAAGGAAGCTGGAATATCAGAGAAAATAAAGTCTCCAATACCTTTGGTTACAGATGTTTACATTGGTGCCATTTCTCCTTTTACCCTTTAAAAGAAAAATATAAGCATACTGAAAAAAAGAAAAAAAAACCTTCAAGTGTAGCATTCTGATTTTTCGACCCTCATAACATGAACAGGTATTGTATTTAGTCGCTGCAGGCTGTTCCCAATGCTGTCAAACTGTGCATGAATGCATCTCATTTTATGTTATTTGGTGTAATGGCTCCGAATGTTTTCTGATTCCCTGGTAAGACATGATCCTCTGTTTAAAAATAAAAATAAAACAATTTTAAGTGATTTCTACTTCACTGAGCATTCTCAAGCTCATTGTTTCCATGTAGTGATCCAGTTCCTCTCATGAAGTAATTGTGGTGTCCACCCTTTATCAAATGACCACTCCATGATCCATTAACCCAATGATGAGTAGTGTTTTGACTTAATAATTACATATGCAGTTAAAGTTTTATCAGCATATTTGAAGGCCCACTTGATTCAAAGAGGCAGATCCAGACTATTTGTGTTCAGACATACAAGTCTACACACAAAGGTGTGTTGGTTAAGAACATTAACAACATAACTGAGCAAGCTCTGCTTGGGGCAGTCCTTCAAAGAGCATTGCTGTGGTGTTCTAGATGCCCATCTATACCACTGCATGCTTCAGAGGAGTTGGCCTTCCCTCAGCTTCTGTGTAGCTTCTAGACATCTTCTTGCAGCCAATATAACTAACCTTTCTATGCTTTCCTTTCCTACTGGCTGTAACTCCAGCCAAGAAATGATAGGAGTTCAAGTCCCTTCAAACACACAGTAAAAAGGAACTCCTTAAGAGTGGTTCAGTTCCCTCCAGACACACAAAACAAAGGAACTTTTTAACAGATGCTGAAATTCGATGGCCATGCCTGCACGACAGCCCAAGTGGACACTGCCCTCCCAGCCAGCCATTGGTTCATGGCGAGGAAAAAGGATGTTCCACCATAGCACTCCAGGCAGGGCGTGCAGTAAGTGTAGAACAGGCAATGTGGACTCTCTTACCTGACTAACATGTTCTATAATATGCTCTAGAAAAGTCAAAAAACTCATTTCCATCCCTGCTGGAGAAGCTTCTCTTTGTAAGAGATGGCCGCTTAGCAGGGAGTGCTCCCTCAAGGTGGCAAGGATGCAGGGAACAAACGACTGCCCTACAGCTCTGAATTTAAAATTTGTATCATGCCCCAAGGCTCAGTTATCTTTGTGGAAGAGGAAGCAGAAAGATTCTCACAGCTGGGTGGTAAATGACTTCAAGGACAGAGTGTTTTCCAGGCAAAACCAGACACTTGCCCTCATGATCTCCCAGAGATTGTGACAAAATGCACAAACTTGGGACAGAGGAAATATCTGCATGGAGGATGAGGTAAAAAGGTAAACTACCATATCAGAGCTACTGGGAGAGAAAAGGTGAGGTTCCTAAGGTATGCTGAATGGACTCTGGGAGAAAGAAGGAATAGGAAAAAAAACTAATCTCAAAACTGAGTGAGAAGGAACTGAGCTTGGAAAGGGTGATACTGAGAAGACATGTAGGGTGACTATCTTAAAACTACACGGGAGGAAAGTCTCACAGAATTAATAAAACTGCTGGGAAAATCAAATTGCTCTACAACCTTGCAATAAAAAGTCATTGGTGGGGAAAAGTGGAGCAAGCCTTTTCATTTTTCCTAAGAAACAAAAAGAGAATGCAGAGAGATGTAAGGTTCTAACCTAAAGAGCATTCCCTGAGAGATTGCTCAATGGTTAAGAGCACTGACTGCTCTTGCACATCAAGCTCACATGTACACATAACTCCATTTCTGGGGAATCCAGCACCATCATCTGCAGATGTCCATGCATTTGTTGCATACACATGCAAACACTCACACACATAAACTAAATTTACTTTTTTTTTTTTAAATTCCAGCAGCTCCTATAGGGTTTACTAAGAAATGGGAGAACAAACCTAAAATTTTATTCTGGACTAAATGAATCGCCATCCCCAATTTCTAACCCTCAATCTAACTCGATTATTTTAATTATAAAATAAAAGCTAAAATACGAAAAGCAAACTCTCAGATATGATAGAGGTAGCAACTACAGCAACTAGGATATCATATTCTGGTGAAAGGAACAGAGGAAAGAGGAATGATTATTCAAAATTTAGAAGCTTGAATATGGTCTCAAGAGCAGAGACTTTAATATGGGGACAGTGTGGGGACAGTGTCAGCACATCTGAGTTTGAAGGACACCTGGAGTCTGGGGTGCAGGCCTGAGGGACAGGCCCTTGCAAAGGGTGCTGGCATCTCCTAGCAGCCAACCAGTAGTATGTGTGCTATATTTTGGAAACCTTGCCATATGCACCATCGCTGCTAATGCCAACAGGGTGAGGGCTACAAGAACAAGAAGTCGTCTAGAAATACACAGGAGGAAACTGAACAAATCAAATCTTCTCCAGCTGCTCTCCATGTTTCTTACATGGGAAGATCTTAAAGAGGAACTAGGAGACAGGAAAGAAATTCTGGTGGAGTCTTGGCCTCCACCAAGCACAGGCGCAGGGCACAGCATGCAGCTCCCTAGAAGCCAGGGAGCCACTCCTGGCCTTCAGGTAGTGTTTCACAGTATACTGCAAAGTGGATCTTAACCTTGTCAGGAAGCAGCTCCCTGACAGCAGACCACTGTTAGCCCTCCCAGGAGAGATGCTAGCACCACAGGCTCATTGGCAATGAAAGATCCCACTTACAGATCTCAACTAGAGGCTACAGAGTCCATTTCCCTATAAATAGGCAGGGCATTCAGGAAGCCATGCCTTCCCTGCTGAATCCTGTCAGAATCGGAGATAGTCTTTCTAAGTACATTTCTTAGTGGATAATGGAGACCAATAAATGCCATGAATAATAGATAATAATAAAATTCTTTTTTGGAAAATACACAAAGGATTTTGTATTTTCCATTTGTAACTTTTTTCCAATAAGTACTACTTTATAATTTTACCACATTACATTAGCAAAATACGTGAATTACCTCTGTGTTACAGTTAAAAGCTTGGAAGGCATCTGCTCATCTGCTCAAGTACACTAGCCATCTTGCCTACAGGAAACAATGCCTCTGGCCTGAATCTTGGAGAAGAAGGTAAGAAGAGTCTCAGCAACTGAACACTGTGTCCCCACCTGGGTCACCTAGGTTATCTGTCATCTAGACACAACTTAGAAGCATCTGTAACCGAGTCTCAATAAAGGATTGTCTATAGTAGGTTGGACTGTGACCATGTTTTGGGGGTGTGTAGTTAACTGATGTAGGAAGGCCTATGAGTGGCACAATTCCTGGACTATATTAGAACAGTAAAGTTACCCAAGCAGCAAGCATACACACATTCCTTAATCTCTGCCCCTCCCTGTGGCTGTGACATGGCAAGCAGTTCCAGGTTTCGGCCACCATACTTGTCCCACAGTAGGGGACTGTCACTTGGAATTATGAGCTAAAAAATGCATTCTCCAAAAGATTTATTCTTTAAGGTATCTTATCACGGTGGCCAGAAAAAAAAAGAAACAAAAATAGTACCCCTAGTCCATACATGGTAACGGGAGGCACAAAATTTGGCAAGTAAGTGAGGATAGTCCACGATGCAATGGGTACCTCTGTAAGAAGTAAGTGAGCCCTCATGCAAAACATAGTCAGAAAGCAGCCATTTGCAAACCAGGACCAGCAACCTCACCTGACAGGGAACATGCTCCTGTCCTGGGTGTTTGGGCTTTAATGCTGTGAGGACAACATCTGTCACTGCAGGCTCACAGATCATGGCACCCTGCTACAGCAGCTCAAGCTGATGACAGACAGTCATGGACAGAGAAGAAACAACAGTAGAATTTGGAATCCTATTGGAAGCATCCTTTCAGTTAATATTTACCAAGTACCTTGAAAAAAGCCCATGATTTAAGTTGATTTGATTTGGCTTTGCAATGATACAGTTCCAACTAAAGTAATTGTGCCATTCAGGAAAGAATTCACAGAAGGAAGTCTGAGGTTGTTTAGTCATCTTCAACTAACCATGTGACCTGCTAGATAATATATTGAACATCAAGGTCACCATACTAAGGAGCCTTGTTCTCATGGTCCAGAGTGGTGGGAAATTTAATTCTGGATTTGAAGATAAAGAGTGAGTGAAAAATTGCTTCAATTCCATCTAAGGATTAGAATGACCATCTTAATAGACATATTGCCTGGAATAGGACAAACTTCACAGTAATGAACTATGCTTTTTGTTTAATACTGGAATTGACAAGATTCAAGTCTGCCCAACTTTCATATTTCTACCACATTCATCTTACTGAGGAAGAGGGTGCACAATGTTCTCTAATCTTAATGAGGAAGATGGAGTCACACTGTTGTCTAGTCTTAGAGAGGAGGATGGAGTCATACTGTTGTCTAGTCTTACTGAAGAGGATGGAGTCACACTGTTGCCCAGTCTTAATTTGCATGGAGGGATGGGGTCACACTTTTGCATAATCTGACCGCAGATGATGGAGCTTACACGGCTGCCCAGCTTTTCAAGTGATCCTATGTGACTAACTCAGCTTCTAGGGCTACCTATTTTGGAAGCCCATTGTCTCAGATCACTTTGTTTTCTGATTTTATTTACACTTTAAGAATCAACAATTCATTTTGAGACTATAGACACATTGATATCTGACAAGGAATCATTAATTGCTACAGTGCAAGTTGTGTCTTGATAAAACTGATCTCCATGGCCATAACTAAACCCCCAAAGCTTTTGAGAAATCTACACAAATTTCCTGAATAATTTTTGTCTTCTCCTTTTCTGCACTTTCCAGTACATCCTTCAAGCTCCCAATATACTATTCACATTACAACTTTTGGGTTTATATTTGCTGTATATAGTAAATAAAGTGGAAATGAAATATTGAGATTCATCATTTTTGCCAAAACTAAAAATACGGTGTTGGGAGCTAATTCTATGGTAACAGATGAGCACGTGAGGGTGGACATCCAACCCCTGTGTCGAAAGGCAGCAAGACCACAAGCTTGCCTGCATCTCTGTATCATAGATGGAATGGAGGATCCTGGACAAGTAAGGTGCTGTTCTGAGGAAACTATGAGCCGTCTTTACTGGGGGATCCTGATCAAAAAGGAGGCAGGGAATGATAGAGAAATAAAAAACAAAACAAAACAAAACAAAAAACTAAACTAAAAAACACCCAGTAGCCTCAGACTTCCAAATGTGCATATTCCCCAGGCACGTACTTATGCACACTCACACACACTCACAAATGGAATGTTCCAGGACGCTCTATGAGTACCATGTTTCCCTAGTTCTGCCATGAGGAGACCATTTTCCTCCTGAGGAAGTTGCCTTTAAATGAAGACTAAGAGTAGGGTAGTGTCATACCCTTCTCTTCCTTCAAGATTATGATTAAACAAAGTGACATCAGTGTAAAAAAAAAAAGAAAGAAAAAGAAAAGACAGGACAGAGGAGTCCTCAATTACAGCACCATTTTCTCCATTTTCTGTCAAAACATTCTAAAATTTTGTCTCATCTCTTACCACCAATGTAATTAATTTTTCTGTTTCTAGCTTTTTCTTAGTAACAAAATTTTAAATTGATAATTGGAAGCCATTTTTTTATGTTTGTCTATGATCCTCAGTACTCTTTTACTGCCCTTAACCTGGCATTCCTGGAAATTAATTTTGAAACACACACATACACACACACACACACGTATTCTGAACCATACATATGTATATATGTATTTATGCCACACAACTTAAATATACACCAACACAAATTGATTGCAGGTTGCCCAATAGTCAGAATTTGTATAATATGATGTGTGATTTCATAATATTGAATAATTTTCATAAATTTCATAATATTGTTGGGAGGCGCTGATGACCTTCCAGAACATGTCTCTGTACAGGAACTGCTTGGTGTCGGTTTAAGAAAAGTGATGAAAAAGTAAAAATTTCTAAGAAAGCTCCACCCTGAATCTGTCTTTTAATTTACATTTCTCTTTCGGTTTTCTTGTCTTTTTCTTTATTGTTAGCCTAAACTGTGTTCATCATTCTTATGTTTTAATTACTACATTCACTTTCAGTTTTAATATTAGTTCAATTTGGTTTTAATCTCTACAAGTTGCTGCTATGTTTTATTTAGACTCCACGAACTATATTTTACTGTGTTTATTACCACAGCTTCTACATAAGAATCTGTGTTGTTTCTAAATTCCTGTTCTTGTAAGCAATGATACATTGAGTATCCCCAGAGATGTTCAGGTTTACAAGTGTGTGAGATAGAAGTTTATATTCTGTGGTATTTGCCCCATTGTGATCTTTCCCTGAATATATTACAATGCCCAGCAGATAGCTTTGTACATGCAAATGAGGGGCCCTAAATTAGAAAGATATTATCATATTTACTCAGTGGGGTTAGTATAATGGCAGGTATTCATAGAGGCACTGAGGTTTCTCTTTATGGCAATATAAGAAAACTCAGATGTTTGAAGCAGAAGAATTCAATTGTTGTGCTGATTTGAAGGTGAAGTGGTAAGAGAAAAGGGAATTTAGTCAGAAGAATCCACGTGGCTAAATGATCAGAACAGTTTGAGTGAGGCTAGAACAAGAACCAGAGCAATACTGGAGAGTTTGCCCTCCTTGGTCGTTTGACTTCAGACTTGTGGGAACCTCAGCACATGTATATTTGATAAAATAAACTTGTGCTTTGGTTTGTTAGACTTTTAAAATTAAATTAATATAAATTGCAGGTAAAAAAATCATGTCGGAGCATCTCAGGGGGAGCAGTCCCTGTTTAGATGCTGTGTACCATGCACAATGCTTAAATCAGCTCAAACTTATCTACCACCTCAAATATTTTTCCATGTCAAAACTCATAACTTTTGAAAAGCACGTTATGATGCTGTGAAGTATCTGCCATGCACCAGCACACAGGGCTTCCTGCTTTCACCCAACAGCAGCTCAGTTCCCATCAATCAGCCTCTCTCCATCTCTCCCCCACTTCTTTCCTGCCCTCTAGATCCCAAGAAGCATCAGCCTACTATAACATTTTATAAAATGAACACTTTTAGTTTTCTTTTTCAAATGAGATCATATGAATCCTGTTTTTATGTGTCTATCATATTTATCATGTCACAAAATAGAAATCCATTATGTTTTATATCTGAGTACATTCAAATCTTCATAGTGACATGTTGTTTTATCCATTATTTGGTATGCCATACTATGTTGAGGAAACAATAGGAAAGAAACACAACATAACAGTTTACCTTTGAGAGAAGCTATACTGAGACTCAACTGTGGCATTCACGGTGAGGTGTTAGTTATCACTGTAGAGATTTGTTCCATCTGAAAATATTTCATGTATTTCCAGGAAAATGAATGAACACAAAACTGAAATTTATAAATGATGAGGACTGAAGGGGAGAGTTGCATAAGAAATAGGGCAGGAAATCTAATAACGATGCATTAACAGACCTGGGTACATTATAACACAAGAAATCAATAGCTATTATTTCTGAAAATGTAACAATAAAAATGTTGTACTGAAGAATGATCGGTAGTGCCTACTTAAGAAACATTATATTTGAATAATTAGAAAACATAATTTGTTTGGGGAAAAAACATTTTCACAGTGAAATGCTATTAGAGGGGATCAATAAGACACCATAATCACCTAAAGGCAGTAGATTAATCCATAGTACAATTGATCAGTTCCATGAGGGATGCAGAGGGAACAGACATTTTTGATGTTCTTAGTAGAAACCATGTGTCAGCAAACTCAGAAGAAGTGTTATAAAATAAAACTAGAAAACAAGGTGAGTGGCTTAAAGGGGAAGACTGGAAAAGGCTATTATTTCCTCTGAGAAATTAACCTTCAAAGGTGTGACAAAATAATTGCTCACTCAAACTGTTATGAGGTGAGAGGGAATGGCAAGAGACTAGGGCTGAGCTCACCAGGGAGGTTCTTATATTTCATTCAACAACTCAGCGGATCAAGAGTCTCAGAGGATACTTCTCAGAGAGCCTCCATGAAGCAACAAAAGCTGGGGATTTGCCGAGGTCTTGAGATTGCTGGGCAAGGGGATGATGTGAACACTCAGAGAACACTCAGCCCTAAAGTGCTAACAACTTAGCAGACTAAATCATCCTCTATCTATGCCACAAGTTAGTCTCTGCCACCTGGCTCTGTTAACAGTACTTTCTCCAACTGACATGGCTGTTTCTTTGTGTTTGTTTATTGTTCTTTACAGTTTCTTCATTGTATAGTGTACAGAATTTCTGTATTAAATCATTCCAGATTGGGGTCAAATTTATTGTTATTATTATTATTATTGTATAAGCATGTTTTCATAAATGTAGCCAGAACTTTTGGCTATTTTACTGAATATTTTTGTCTGACCTTTCTACACCACCCTTATCTCTTTCAACCTCCCAGCACTAGGTAGGAGAGAAAGAAGGACATAGAGAAAAGGGAGCATGAATCTCTTTAGACTACTTCCTGCTTATTAGGGTCATAGAGTTCCTTAGGTCAAGTCCAATCTTTGTAGTCAGGATATCTCCAACCTGCAACCAGGAATCCAGCAAACAGCAAAGGGCAATCAGCAAACAGCAATCCACCAATCAACAGCAAAAGCAGCTGCAGTAGGGGCAGTAGGGGTAGCAGCAGCTTCCAGAGCTCCTCTGGGGGCTCAAGAATTATATAACCTCCCAAGAGTCCCCAAAATCCAAAAGTACTATCTTCAGCTGGTATACAATAACGTTAAAAAAAAGTAATGACCAAATATCATTTTCCTGCCATGACTTAGTGAGTTAGATCACTTGTCCATTTGGTGGTAACTAAATAGTAAGCTGACAAGGCAAAGCTTTTGGTTCATGAAAACATCCAGTTAACATTTACAGTAGATCAAATGGCTCAACAGTCCTAGAGAACATTGCTTCCTATGGCTACAGAATGCACATTTTCTGCAACTCATCAAACATGCTGAAGAAAAGGTCATATATTAAGCTAAAAGACAAGTCTAGATATATTAAAAACGCTTGTCTCTAACCATGGTGGAGTGAAACTCAAAGATAATAACAAAAGAAACATCTGAAACTGTGATTCATGGATCCTTAAGACCACGTGAGTAAACAAAAGAAATGAATTCTAAAGGTAAATTTCTGTGAGTTGTAGCCATCCTGGGCTGCAAAATGAGATATTGACTCAAAAATTCCCAAACAAGAATATTTTTAATTTTTAAAATTTTTTTATTCACTTTACATCCTGGTTGTATACACATGCCTCCTCCCCTCCCAGTTATAACCTCCCTCCCTCTGCCCTACCCCCTTGCCTATTTCTCAGCAAAGGGGGGCTCCCTTTCCCAACCACCCCTGCTCATCAAGCTGCAGCAGCACTGAGCATGTCCTCTGCCCCTTTGGCCTGGCAAGGCAGAAGATAGAAAGATATTCCCTGCTCATGGAGCAAACCAGCATATTTTAAATTAACAAATTCATTGTTTATTCTCTTATCTAGGAAAGCCAAGCCCAAACTTAGAAGAAGTGACAAAGAGCAGAAATGAACCAAATGCCAAATAATGTAGGAATTATTAATAAATAAGTTGGTTTAAAAATATAATATTAATAAAACTTTAGGCAGGCTGACTTAAAAAGAGAAATGTCCAGATAAACACAATCAGTGGTTCAAGAAGAGATGTCACAAAGGATTTCATAGACTGGAAATAAAAATTAGTGACAATTATAGGCAGGTAGTTGAAACCAGCTCAGAAAACCTGAATAATGGATGAATATTTGCAGAGAAATACCCTACTGTAATAGAGTCATGATAACGCAGGAATCTTAACCAGGCCAATTATGAGGAAGACTTAAGCAACTATGAAAAGTCTTCCAATCAAGGCAAGGAACTGCTGCAGAATGAATCAAAGTAGAAGAATTCACTGTCTTCCCAAATACACAAGGAATTGCAAGGGATGGGGACCCTTGCAACCTCATTCTGTCAGGTTAGTATTACCTGACACCAAACTAAGACAAGAAATAAGAACTGCAAACAAAATCATGGGTCAACATCACTTTTGATCACAATGAAATTAAAAAACAAAAAACAAAAAAACAAAAATCAGGACAAAAAAAACTAGTGAAATGACTCCTTCAGCAATTTAATGTAATTATTATCAAAAATAAGGTGAGTTTGTCCCCCAAATTTAATGCTAGTTCAACACCAGAAAATCCACAATTATAATACACATTATCAACAGGATGAAGGATGGATATGCAATGATCATCTTTTTAGATGTTTAAAAGCATTTCATAAACTCATCATCAGTCATCAAGAAAGCAATCTGACAGAGCGGATTCTCCAGTTGGGGCCCTGTCTTCCCAAGTATGCCAAGATTAGATATCACATTGAATATCAATACTTCTCTGTCTTTGTTCTATATGGTACAGAGAATGATTTATAATCACTGTGCTGTAGGTTTAGAACAAGAGGATGTTAGGCACAGAACAAGCAAAAGATTTTTAAAAATAGCAAGTAGATAATTACAGAAGAAGCAGAGAGCAAAATATCAGCCAACTGGGTGCCACAGTGTCTAGCTGAAAGGAGCCAGATGAGAGGGCAAACCAAGATGACAACATCAAACCGGGACTTCTAACATACAGCAGAAAATGGCAAGGGAGGCCCTGGAACTGTCACACTGAGGTTCCCTATCAGGATTTCCCAGAACAGAGTTCTCAGCAGAGATGAATCCCAAGTTCTCTCCCTACTCAGTAACAGCTTTGGGAAATGATTCACCTTTTGTTTGTTCCCAGTTACACAACGTTAACACAGTTTTCTTGTTCCACTTCCTTCTGCCATGGAGCTACGGAGCCCTTGTTCCTTAGGCAGACCTACAGGACAATGTGAGAGACACTTTCTTGGGGAGAAAAGGAAAAATCCACTTCCAGTGGCAGCAAAACTGAGTAAAAATGGCACATGACATTTTACGAAGTGCAATGTGTACTACAGTTGCCATGTACCCAACGTTACAAAAGCAGAAAACATTTATATATACTCTAGAACAGGAACAGGATGTCCACTTCAACAACTCTTGTCCAGTTCAATACTGGAAGTTTTAGTGAGGGGTTTTGCAGAAGAAAAGAAAACAAAAGAAACAAACAAAAAACAGTTAATGCAAAAAAGAAGAAGAAGAAGAAGAAGAAAAAATAGGAGGAGCTGAACAAGCTTCCTCATTTCTGAAGATATGGAACAATGCTAAGAAAATCCTAAATATCCCACCACTAAGTAGGTCAGTGAAAATAATGAGAAAATTCAGTGATGCTGCCACTTCCAGAGCAGATGACATATCAACAGAAAACTGATGAGAGAGAATCCATGAAGCAATCCTGTTCACAATGGCTGCAATAAAACATCTGGGCATACCTTTATTCAAAGATACCCATGACCTCTACAGTGAATATTACAATGTTCTACTGAAATAAATTGAAGAAGCCCCAGAAATGGAAAATGGAATGCCCTCTCATTCTTTGAATTGGTGGAGCAATCCTACTAACAAATGCATGGCATAAAATGTGCAGGTAGGGATTTCCAGGGAGGTGTAGCTGATCTGAGGAAGTACACCTGGATGTGGCTGGATTCCTAGGTGGAATGGGGCAAGTCCAATCCCCTTTTCAGAATGTCCCCAACCTCTTCTCATCAAACTGCATCAACAGCAATCAGGAGCAGCAAGGGGGATCACCAACAGCCTTCTTCTTTATCAGAACCCCCAATGCTCTCTGGGCTTTGACATTTACTTGCTCTCCAGAGACCTCAGTTAAAAAATCTGCAGCTGGTCTAGAGCCCCTCTCAGAGCCCACATGAGGTAAATACTTTGCTGCTGTGGACAACCTGAATAAGTCCTGTATCCTATACCTGGGATCAAAACAAATTCATATTTACATCTGCAACATTTTAACCTTTCTGCTTAATATATATATGCGAGACTTGCGGTTGCTTTTTTAAAAGGAGAGAATCAAGAAACGAAATCCTTTTTGGATCAATAATTTCTGGATAGCCTGATAGCTCTCTGCTGATCTTGCCTGGAAAGGATCTTACCTTCTGCTCTTGAGTCTTGAGCTAGGACTCTAAAGCAAGAAGTTACCTTGTATGTCTTTCCTGGATATGCATTCAATAGTCAAACGACCCCTTTTATCACAGCATCTACAAACTCTGGTTCTTGCCGATAACCCAGTGATGCAAGAAATGGCTTGTTCACTTCTGTGGCGGAACATACCATATTTTTCAGAGCTAACAAACTGGTCATTTTGAGTTCTGAGGCTTTTAGGGCTTGGTCAATTTCTTTTCAAGTGACCAAATTTATTGTAATTGAAGCACCAGGTATTTTGCTATCTAAGGTTTTTGGTAGCTACTGGAAAAGTTAATGGCAGCTCAGTTTGTTCAAGATTAACATTTTTCTTCTTGAAATGGGCTTTTTCACTTTAACCATTTAGCCATGTATGGCTTTCTTCTCCTCCCAGCCCCTTGCCTCAAAATGCTGTGGACATTTTGATTTATGATATGTAACCATGCTTTTGTTATAATCCCAAGAGTGGGATTTTAGTTTATTCACAGCTGATTATTACTTAGTGCAGGGGCATGGTCTCTGCCACCTGGAATTAGTTGAATTCTGATGACTTTGAGGGGTATAAATATGACAACCCAGAGGAAGAAGGCACAGCAGCTTGGAGGAGGCAGAGGAGGACTGCTTGCTGGCTTGCTGGGTTGCCGCGTTGCTGGTTACCTGAACTTCTGATGACAGACATTGGTATGGCTCCCAAAAGAATCCTATGCCTCTACCCAGCAGGAAGAAGTAAAGAGGGTCACATCCCCTTTCTCTTCTTTTTCACTTAACTGGGGTTGGGGGTTCAAAGGGAGGTATAAGATTTAAGGGCCCCCCAATAAAATACTGTTTGAAAAACTAGTGCTTACATGAGTGTTGTAGTGGCACACATACCTTAGCAGTAACCTACAGCTCTTCAATTGCTCTTAAGACCAGTTCAACAAGAGGGAAACCATGCCTGGTACTGGAAACTTACCAATTACTGACTACTAGTGAAGTCATCAATCTTGTAGAAAAACCTAAAATCATTATTAATTAAATGGGCTACACTCTAAATAGCTGTCCTTACACCCACAGATAAGTACAGTCCAGGCCTCCCATCAAGGATACTCTTCTCTCTTAGTTTCCTGTTGTGATGTAAATGCAATAGCAGCTGGAATGCCTGCATTCTCATTTTTAATGTTGCATCATCACATTTGCTAAAGAAGAAGGTCTACTTGATCCCTACATGATGGAGTATTTCTTAATCTTGCCATTTGCATCAAGGATAACCTGGAAGCATTACCTTAATAAACCAGACTGAGCCAGGCACAGAAAGGTAATCCTTGCTCACTTCTGAGTAGAAATTAATGATTAAAGTCAACCTAAAAACAGACAAATAATTGGCAGAGATTTCTGTGTGGTGGAAGTGGGTGGGGGCAAAGATGGCCATTAAGAGGAAGGTGAGCTTATTAGTTTATGCAGTATGAACACATTGAGTTACTGCGCTGAGTCCTACTAATATGCACAATTAATGCATGCTAATCAAAACAAGTAACTGAATAAATATTTCTAGTTTCCCCCAGGCTATATTATTCAGTTAAGCTAAAAGGAATTATTGGCTAAGCTGTAATTAAGCTAAGATTTACCTGCTTAAGTATCTTGTTACAATATGCTTTGCAATATTAAACTAATCTCTTTATTTCCTCTGTTTTATGCACTCTGTTTTGCATATAAGTTGTAACTATTTTTCTCCAGTCATTACTATAAAGCAACATCACAAAATGACAGCATTGCACATTTATGGTTGAGAAACTAAAACTTCAGTTGTCATCACACTTATTTCACAGTTAAAAGAGATCCTGCTTCCCTCCATGCCTGAATTGATTCTGTATCAGCCACATTCTCATAAATGATGTCAGCATCTTAACACAGTATAGTTCCTTCATGGGACACAGAACCCGAATATATACAGAGAATTACAACACACACTGCAGGTCTTTCCATCTTAGTTTGCTCTTCTGTTGCTCTGATAAGACACGGTCTGAAACAAATATGGGGAGGAGAGTCTATTTCATGTTACACTTCCATTTCACCATCCTTTATGCATTAAAGTCAGGGCAGAGGCACACAGCAGGAGTCTGGATCGAGGCTGCTCACTGTCTGCTTCCTTATAGGCTGTCCAACTTGTTTTTGTTTTCTCAACACACCCAGAACCTTCTGTCCAGGGTTAGGTGTCATTTGCAGTTGGCTGGGATCTCCCACACTAACAGTCAATCTAGAAAAGCCCTCACAGTCTTGCTTATAGGCCAACCTGAGCAAGCAATGCCTCAACTGAGGTTCCTGCCTCTGGTGTGACTTGAATTTGTAAAGTGGACAAAAATCTAGCCAGCACTCCGCCCCCCCTTATTTTAAATTTAAATTTCCTACTTGTTGGTTTTATTCCTTGGGAAAGGATTGTTTGAAAACAAAAACAACAAACAATAACAAAAAATACCAGAATGTTATGATATTATTGATTGGCTATGATATAGTTCATTACTTATGTTCCAAAATTAACATAAAAATACAGAACCAATCTTTGCAAGTTGAAGATGACAAGAAGGTAATATTTAAATTATATATGGAAAGCCACTCAGTGATTTTGAACACTAAAGTTAGTCTGTAGTCTCCTTAGGCAGAAAACACTATTCACTGCATAATTGTGTGGCAGTGAGCCTCTCCCTAAATCTCTGTAGAGTCAATTCATAGGTGAAGGTGGTAATGACTCTCAAAGTCAGAAAACAAACAAACAAAATGATAAATAGCTTAAGATACACTATGCTATCAGCTTCAAATGCAGAGACAGAGATTAAAATAAGAGTTATTAACAATGCTTAGCAAGGGGCATAGGGAGTCTCGGTTGATTAGAGTACATACCTTCATCTCTCCTATTAGCCCCATAAAATAATTATTATACCATTTGAGCTGAAAGGATAAAGCAATGACCATGAATAATTATTTTTATTCTCCTGCATTTGTTCAACTGAATGAAGTTATTTGTATAGGTAGATCAAATGAAGGCTATCTTAAATTGGTAACGTTAATAGTTGAAACTGCACATTGTACAGGCATAGCTGCAGCAGGAATATTATTAAAGCTATATAAGGATTTAGGATAGAATCATAAGAAGAAATATCATGGGTTAGATGTGACTGTTCTTCTGTGTATCCTTTAAAATGTATCCCTGTGAGAGAAGGTAAACCTCAGTTGATACTGGAAACTGCATCCTAGAGAATCAGGAAAGATTCCAGAAAGAAGGTAATGAGGAACTCCCTTAACAAGCGTTAGAGTCAGTCCTCAGGACTTTGATATTGGCAGGAGTTTTGTCTTATTTTTTTAATTATAAATTACTTCCATCATCATTTCCCACCTTCTTTTCCTCCCTCCAACACCTCCTTTATATCCATTAGGACTCTCAAACCCATGGCCCTTTCTCTTTGTTTTCATATGTGTGTGTGTACAGATAAGTGTATATATAGAGAGATTTGAATATATATACATGAATATATAAATACAACCTTACAGAGGTTCCTTTTAAAAGGTCTAACAATTAAATTTATAATATAGTAAGGACTGACCGATTACACTTTTCAGCATAGAAAATTCCTCTTTACTAAAACATACTTTTATGGTATCCAAATATAAATGACCCCCAAATAGAAGACAATATTGATCCTGAGAGTGTCTTTATATTGTGATTCATATCCAACAAATAAAACAAAGTAGTGAAAAACCAAGCAACTTTCCAGAATGAGAGAGGGCAAAACCTGTACAGGCATTTTCAGGAGAAGAAATGAGATGTCCAGGAAATATGTGAGTGGAATGTATGTGATGAAAACCAACAGAAAAATGTAAATTAAAGGAACAGTAAGTGACTTGAAGAGAACCACACCACCGAAATTGATAGAACTTAAAAAGACTCACATCTACACCCCCCAGTCACTAGTGAAAACTGGGTACCGAGAATTTGAAGTGGTGAGCAATGCCATCGCAAGCAAATGCAGGTGCTCATTATTTGACTGTGCTCCTGAGAGAAGCTATAATTATAGTGGAGAAAGCACAAACATCTTCATGTAGCATGTTTCCTTTATCCAGGAACAAGGAACAAACTCCACTAGGACATTTGTGACTCAGTACGTTGCATATGCCTGTAATAAACAACTACAAAACAATTAAGTGGAAAAGATCTATTTTAAGTAACAAACAAACCACCCTCCAAGAACCACCTCAGTAGAACCTCAAGCACATGAGAAACTAAGGTGACCACATCTAGGATTAGTCAATCACTTGAGGAGAGGGTTGGAATGTTTTTCTAGGGTGTTCATTGTATAAGAAGCCTGACTTAGACACTAGTCACATGAGTGGTCATTTACAAAACATGTTCCTAAGCCATAAATTCAGCATTTATAACAGTATTGAACATACTAAAACTTTACAAACAAGTGATTAAATTACACCAAAATTTTAGGTCCAAGGATCTATAATCCTTTCTATTAGTTGTATTAAACTGCTTCAGACATGGCCGACACACACTCAGTTACTCACTGGTGTCTGAACATATGCCTACAAGTATAAATTTTACTTTATATAAAATTGTTTATATTAAAAATCAGAAAATTGGTAACCCTCTACCATGTGACTTTAGCCTTTTTGAGCACATTGTTACAAATATTATACTGCAAAGTATAAATTCCTTTTCCGTTTTTCAGAGGACAGCTTTGAGGGTAATAGAGAAACTTGTTCTACTTTGATGTCTATTTTAGAAGATAAGGAAGTTTTATAGAGAGGAAAGCTGCAGTAAGTACTCACTTATGCCCACTTCTGTGTAAGCATGCCCTGCCTCCATGGCTGGTAAGGACATCAGCATAAACCTCAGAAACTTCCACAGGCTGTGCACCATAATGGACATTTCATCCAATCAGCCATTTAAAACTCACAGCTTTACCTGACACTTTATCCTTGTGTACTAATGAGAAGCTGAGGTCAGTGGGTCAGGGTGGTCCCGCTACCTGGTCCTCACAGCATAGCTGTATGGGAAGCTCAGGTGCACTATTAGTTACTTCTTCGTGGCTGTGAAAAAATTTCATGACCCAACCAATGAAATGAGGAGTTTACTTGGGTCTCCAGTGCTGATGAGACAGAAGCTCAGCACAGCAGGAAGGCAGCACAGGAGGCTGAGAGATTAATTCTCAAGGAGTTCATGCAGACAGAGTGAACTGGAGGTGGGGTTAACTATGAACTCCCAAAGCCAGCCTCAGCGACATGTTTTCCCCAAAAAGGCTCTGCCCCTTAAATGTTCCATACCCTCCCCAAGTAGCAACACTGACTGGTGTTCAAGTACATGAACCTCTGCATGGCATCTCTTATTCATGTCACCGTACATGCAGCCTGCTTGGTCCATCTCAAGGAAGGGAACACAGCCTCAGCAGAGAGAGGTTCCTTGCAGCATTGCTGAGCCTTTCAACAAACGGTCTCAGTAGCTAAAGATCCCAGGTGTGCTGCTAGGCATTGTGGTAGTGAATCAAGTTTCCACTCCTGCCAGGAAGTTGTACTGCTCTTTCCCTGGGATCCCAGAGGCTCCCCTGGTTGTGCATTAGTCTGGTCTCTCCGTGATGCTCCAGCTGGCTTCCCCAGCCTCCTTCTCCACTCCTATTAGCTGCTGTGGCAGACACTGTGGGGATCTTGGCAGGGTGCTTATGAATTGCTGCAGCTGGAGGAGGGAGGCAAATGTCACTGACAGGTACCGATGGTCTCACTTTGCCTCTACAGATGCTGTTATAATGCTCACCCTAGCTGTATCACCACCATTACTTAGAAGAGAGCATCACTGTGTAAGCAGTGTTTATTCCCCATGGTCCCAAGATGCCAGGATCTGTGCATTGTCTGTTTCTTGTATTTCAGGCTAATTATCTTTGCCTGAGCTACAAGATGGACTTAAAGTATTGAAGGTGAAACACTGATGAGGTTAGCCTCAGGTTTTTGGTTGTATTAGTTTGCATGTCAGATGGATGACACACACTGGGTTGGTACTAACACACTCCGGTATTTTCATTGTGTGAGTCTACGTCATGTCAGATGGATGGCAAACCTGGACATTGGTACTAGGCTCACTTGACCGCTTAAGGGTCCCAGTGCTGAGACTGGTGACAGTATACCATGTATACTCATGTATACCAGTATACTCATGTATACCAAAGCAAAGAAGCTTTCCAGTCTCTTCACTCTTTAACTCAGAATGCTCTATTAGTCTTTAAAGATTTATGACACAAACCTGGGAAGCATATTGGGCACTCTGAATTTATTTGTAGAAAACACTTTGTATCCTACACATTTACTCCACCTGGATTCGTTGAGGACATAAAATCTAAACTCTCTGTCTCTGTCTCTCTCCTCTGTCTCTCTCTGTCTCCTCTGTGGAGGAGGGACTCAGAACCTTACTGTAGAGCCTTAGCTAGCAGGAAACTCTGCATGTAATCCAGGCTGGCCATGGGTTTTTTAGGCCTCCCGAGTGCTACGGCTATAGACTAGCTCCACCAAACCATGCTACGTATTCTCACTCAGTGTGATAAATACAAAAACACTTGAACAAATTATTGTGTAAAAGGCTGAAATCTTCTTGTCTGCAGAACTAGGGAAGTTGATAATTTTCTTTGATTAATTCATAGCTTTTAATTATATCAATAACTATAAAGCGATGTCTGCTTTCCTATTTATTACATAGTGGTTGACGACAGTGGAGCAAGTATGATGTTTTGTGTTTATATTACAGGTTTAATTAAATGACTGACCTGCTTCTCCCAATTTCACTAAATTAAACAAACAAGACTGTGACCTTCTGTAGGAGTACCCCATTGTGGGTGTTGATAAGCTATGCACTTAAGCTCACTGTCACATTCAATTAATTGCACTAAATTGTTTGAAAAATAATAAAAATTTAAAAAATGATTGTATCCTTCTTGGCAAGAACGTAGTCTGGAATATATTTGCTGAACACCTTCTCCTGCTGACTCGTAATGGAGTCAGTTCACCGGCGGAAATTTAATACATGCCATGAATATGAATCTTACCAAGCTGTATTTTATACATAAATTTATGTCAAATTAATACATACTTAGATTCTAAATTAGGACAGGTACCACATTTAATTTTGTGAGTTTTAATAAATATTAAAAATGTATCCATCAAGAGCTCCACTTGTTCAAGGAATGAGGGCAACAGGAAGTTCTGACAGATGTTTCAATAACCTCTGGTCCACACACCGTTGCTGCATCAGAAGGATGCGTTTGAGGAGACCAGAAGTAAAGATTAGAAGGAAGGCCATAGTCTGGTTGCCTAGCATCAGCCAGTTGTCAGTAAACAAAATGAGGAGTCTCCCTATAGGGTAGCTGTTCTCTGTATTTCTTTGGCTAAAGGGCTCTAAGAGAGTTGAGCAAAGTGAGATACGTCTTTCCGGCCTGCTTTTGCCATCAGCATGCCTCCATCCGTGTGTATGTAGGCATTTCACAATGGTATATACTCATATAGCTTGCTGTTTCTACTTGCCAAATAGTGACAGTTCACTTCTATAGTTAACAGAACATGTTTGTGAAAATCCTCATTGACTCTGAAGCTCCGTTTCCTTATATACTCCTGATAATTAGAAATGAACAAACTCTGTCTCGTTACAAGAACCAACCAAATTCTGAAAATGGTGACTGGATACTTGCACCCACACATATCAAGGACCCTCAGCAGCTGCCATACTTCCACTGTCATGTTGCATCGGGACATATCCCCTGTACCACAAACATATTATCCTTATTTAGACTTGGAAATAACTATGCAAAAATGTTCATAGGCCATATATCTCCTTCTTTAAAGGTACACACTTATGTGGTATAATGTGGTTTCAATACCTCGTGTCTGTAAGCAAGAAGTGAGGAAAGAGTTGCTGAGGAGCACAGCCCTGGTGTGTGACCTTTTCCTGGTGAGACAAAACACACACATCTACTCACTCCTGATAGGGAACCCATGATAAGCCAAAGTATGGATACCACCTAAGTCAGATTTGATAAACCAATGAGTTTTACTGGGATTGTTTTCAGAAATATAGGTGAGGATTTACTTACAGGAGCAGAAATGACTCAATGACCAAAGCCCACACCAGCCTGAGTAACAGTTCACAAAGTTGGGAACCTGGAGCATGCCGCACAGCCTGCAGGCAGCTAAACAGGTTGTAGAGTGACTTTTCCAATGGACTCTAGTCTAAACCTTTTCCAAGCAGCCTAGATAGTTTCTGTTTCTTCAAGGCAGCTGTTCTGGTCTCAGAATCTTCTTTGCAGCTTGGCTTGGCTCCATGTGACAGGGACTCTCAGCATTTATTACTTGCTTTGTCAGAGAGGGACCTAGTGAATCTGGTCACTTTCAGGGACTTCTTTAAGCCATTGTGAGTTGTTTCCCCTCCTGCTTAAGGACATTCTTTGCAGGGTGGAATTTCTTGGGAAAACTGCTACACAGCTACATCACAATTGTAAACAGCCTGGAGCCTCTTGGTAGAATGTTATCAGTCACTACAGCCTCTGTGGAGGTTATTTTGATCACGTATTCCCAGGACTATTATGAAGGAAAATGTGTTTTAAAACAATTGAGAACTATTGGTTGAGATTATGGTTCTCAAACTGGAATAGATGTGAACACTGTATGGAAAGCTTTATGTAAAGATTATGTGATAGCCTCACCGTAAGATCGCCTTCTCAGCAGGTGTGGAACGGGACCTGATACACTGATAGAGTTCCAAGCCTTTCTGATGTCTTTTATCTCTATGTGTGTGTGGTGGTTTGAGTGAAGAATATCTCCCATAGGTTCACACCTGAGAACAATTGGTCCACAGGTGATGTTGCTGTGTGGGAAGGTTTAGAAGGAGACATCTGTCTGTATGATGGACATCATCACTATCCAGCTTTGAGGCTGCCCTGTTCTCTGTCTGTCTCTCTGTCTCTTTCTCTGTGTCTCCGTCTCTCTCTCGTTCCTGGGTGTGGATAGAAGGATTATCAGCCACTTTCCAGCTCCAGGTGTCATGCTCCCCTTCCCCATTAGCTGCCATGCTTCCTGCCAGGAAAGACTGTTCTCTGGGACTGTAAAACAAAACAACAGCAACAAACCAAAACACCTTTTAACTGTTTTTGTAGAGCCAGGAATTTCAACTGGCTTAAGTAATCCAAGCTGACTCTAATACAAAAACTAGGTGTAAACTAAACCAAATAAAACTAAATTAAAAAAAATTCATTTAAACCAATAATTCATATCCATTAAGGAGGCAGATGTGAGTTAGTTTCTGGGTTGGGCACTTAGGCTTTTTATCTTCATTATTGGTGATTTTCCTGGGCTGATTTAATTCTTTTTCATGGTAATGAGCAGAAACATATCATATCACTATATATTGAACAGAAATTGCCCTAACAATACACATTGCCTACTTGGGATTGGTATTTTTAAAAGGCAGGTTTCTACTAAATTGTCTATATAGATTTTAATTCCTTTTTAAAAGAAAAAATCAATATTAACTTTCTTGAGTGGTATAATTTTAAGCCAACAAAAAACTTACAGTACTTGAAACGTGAGCATATGTGTTGAATCCTCCTGAAAACACCTGTTGAGAAACAGCAGGATTTCTGGCCTGACTTTAATTATTTCATTGATTTGACAGTGGTTCCTACAGCTCCATGCAATGGCTCCTGTGTTGATGTCTCAACCCTCACAGCAGCTAACTGAACACATGTCAGAGAGGAAAGCATAATAAATCACAGGAAATAACAAGATCCTTATGATGGTGCCATCTGACATCTCAGGATTCTATCCAGTGCTTTGGGTTTTTTTTTTTTTAATCCTTCAGTGCGCATTCCTTTCCAATTTTTCTAATAATACCCCAACTCCTCATTTCCCCAAATAGGAAGAATACCCCATGCTGGCATCATAAAATACCACTGATCAGCACTGCTTCCTGTCCTCTCTCTGCTCCATGTCTGTTTTCTCTGTTGAATCTGGTCCCTTCTCTATTTCTTAGTGAACAGAAATGAGAGGTGTCAATGAGAGGGTGTGGTGGTTTTTTATAGGTTTGTGATTAAGGCACTCTACTTTGAAGTGTGTGTGTGTGTGTGTGTGTGTGTGTGTGTGTCTGTGTGTGTCTGTGTGTGTGTGACAGAGAGAGAGAGAATTAAGAATTTCCTAAAAAGAATCCTAATCAGAAAATAATACTGTGTGAACAATCACCCATGCTCCCATAGTGGGAGATCAGGGTCACCTCCAGCAACTTGTAGTCAGTCTTAGTTTTCTACTGAGGTTGAGAGATCTTGTGACATCCTTGTCTGTCTGTTCTGCTGTTGCTCTTTGCCAACTCTAGTCTGTGTAGATCCATTCCTTTGGCCCCTCTCTAGCCTTCCACACCCTATTCACTAGGGTGCCAGTATGCTCTATTTTTGTGTTTTTCCTTCTTAGTTTTTTTTTTCTTCCACCTTTTGTCTTCTCTCTCTCTTTTTTTTTCTATATTTGTAATCAGAAAAAATAAGCATCATCTCAAAACAACTGGTTTAAAGTTAAGTATGTATCAAAAAACCAACTGTGGTCTGTCTTCAATATTTTGTTTTCTTCCTCATCTCAATTCAGAAACAGAGGTTTACTGAAGGGCCTTCGTAGCTCATGTATGGAGAAATTCAAGAAAATATCTTTCTAAAGTCCTCAAAGCAGACTGTAGTCAGCAGTGCATAGATCTGAGATCTCTTAACAAGTTTTTGTCTTTGTCTAGTTTACCTGAACATAATGTACAAGTCCAAGGCTTATAATTTCTATGACCTTATTCATTATAAAATTATTCAAAACATGGGGAGGGGAATGCTTATGTTTTTCTCCTATGTGTGGTCACTAAGAAAGCAATCTTATCCCTTTCTGTTTCCATTACAGAGAAAAAGAGTTGTGCCAACTCATGAATCCTGAATTGGGCAGCTGAGAGTAAAACATCAAAATCACCATTTGCAAAAAATGTATTCTTACATCCATTAGAGATTTTTATTTTATGGCAGACATTTTACTAAAAGTATAAAATTTTGCATGCATTGTTGTAGGTAGAAAATCAGGTGGGGCCCACAGAGCACTAGGACTATGAACTTCTACAAGCAAAAGAGGTCCATGCTCTAAAACAAACTACAAGACTACAACAGATAAATCCTTGGTTTTCTGAGACATTAAGGAGAGTTCATTAAAGAGACATTAAAGAGGCAATAGGGGAAGAGGACATGCTCAGTCCTGATGCAACTTAATGAAGTAGACTGTATGGGAAAGGGAGCTTTTCTGAGGGACAGGGGAAAAAGGAGGGAGGGAGAGTAGGACTGGGAAGGGAGGAGGTATGGAGCCACAACAAGTATGCAAATTGAATTTTAAAATGTGAATCTTAATTCCAGAGCCTGGCAATATCTTTTCTTCACATTCTTTATTTCTTTCAAATATTGAAGGCCATCTCTTCCAGCAGAAATGGATGCTCATAGTGTCAGGGATTTGCACTCTCCGATAGGGTGGGTCTTTGGTTGTTCTAGGCATTGGTTGAGCATTCCCTCAATCTCTGCTCTATCTGCTCTATCTTTATCCCTGCCCATCTCCTAGGCAAGTTACATTTTGGGTTGAAGTTGTTGTGAATGGGTTGATGTTCCTCTCCATATTCTAGGAGACTAGTCTAGTTCAAGGGTGTCCTCTTCAGCCTCTCCTACTCAGAGTCTCTGCTTGAGTAACCTCTCATATCCTCCAGAAGCCTAACCTGACTTAGGTCTCCAGCTTGTCACAACTATCTTCCCACCCTAAGTTTCTCTTTTCTCTATCATGCTTCTGTCTTGTTATACCCTTGCTCTCCTCAGATCTGATCTCCACCCTCATATTTCTCTATGCCGCTCTCCTACCTGTTCCCCCTCTTTAGACACTACTTCTGTCTATTCTATCTCCCCTTTCAAGTGAGACTAATGCTTCTTTCCTTACATTATCTATGTTGTTTATCTTCTTTGGGTCTGTGAATTGTAGTATGCTTATCCTGTAATATACGGCTAAAATCTGATTATAAATGAGTATACACCATGTGTGTATTTCTGGATCTGGATTACCTCACTCAGGAATGACCTTTTCTAGTTCTATCTATTTGCCTGGTAACTTCATGATTTCTTTTCTTTATTTCTTTTTTTTTAATAGCTGAGTAGTATTCCATTGTGTAAATGTGGCACAGTTTCTTCATCCATTCTTGGGTTTCAAAACTCCATTCAAGGCCCATTCTCTCCTCTGCCTGTAACTTACTGATTTGGTGTGGGCTCAGCTTCAGTTGCCTGCTTTCCTGCCTGCTACTGAAACTCTAAGCGAGTTCCAATTAAATTATTTTATGAGTTGCTTTGGTTGTGATGTTTCATCACAGCAGAAGAACAGTAACTAAGACAAGCTTCTGTGGTTTTTACCCTAATATATTATTAATTTTTATGAGATGGTAGTATGATGCAGTTTAGTACAAGAACTATTTCAGAGAGCAGGTAATTCCAAGAATAAACGTGGTGAAAGAGACAAAGATGCTAAAATAAATTGTTAAGTATGGAGGTCACATCTGACCGGAGGCTCAGCATCATCAAAGTCATATGGTTTTGAGTGTCTCTCATGGTTAGTCCAATCACCTATGAGCTGAGTCAGCTTAAGCTTCTGGAAAGAGTGAAGGATAAGAATACCAACTGTTAGCAGAGCATAATGGCACAAGCCTTTAATCTTAACACTCAGGGAGGTAGAAGCAGGCAAATCACTGAGAGTTCAAGGCCAACGTATTCTACAAAGTGAGTCAAGGACAGCCAAGGCTACACAGAGAAACTCTTGTCTCAACAAAAGAGTAAAATAAAATAAAATAATACCGACTGTTGAAGTTGAAGATACACCTCTAAAACCAAAACTTGCTAGTTTCTTAGATTTCAGAAATTTCTGACCTTTCTACTTGTAACTTAAATTTTGTAGGAATAAAATAAAATAATATCACCTATTCCCTGAAATGTCTGTGGGATTAGAGATGTGTACTTCAATGATCTGGTAACTATTTGGTGATAACATTAATTCCCATTGAGAACTGTCTATTGTTTAGTCCCAACGGTGTGAAGTTTTACTTGTTAGCAATTGGCTCTGAAAATATCTGCGAATGACAAACACCAATTTTTCCTATTAATGTTTCACTTACTAGACTTTATACATATACCATACTCATGGGAGAGAGAGTAGATTGGCTAAAGTATCTCAAAATATTTGTTACCTTTAGAATTTAACTTAAGTTGGAATCATTTTTACATACAAAAACTACATATGTGTATGGTGAAACTAGACCTTACTATTCTGTGTGATTTTGAGTTGGGCAGCTGGTGTATGACACCAAACATGTCCATTCTCACTTGCTAGAGGGTAACTTCAAAGGACAGGAATAAATTTACTTCAGTAGAAGATGTAGACAAGAATTATTGCAAAGAATAAGAACATCACAGGGTAGTTTTTGGTTTTGGGTTTTTTTTTTCTTTTTTTGGACTCTAACACCTTATTCTAAAGGGTGGAACAATTTCCAGAACAATCAGTGCTTCCATTTGGCTTTTCCTTGTTTGTAACCGGTGATTAATAAATATGTTTCAGACTTGTGTAACTGGTGATTTTCTTCCCATGCCCCAGTTCCTGAAATAATGATCCTGAGTCTTTTATGAATAACTGTTTAAGTGATAAGCTTTGGCTAATAACTTATTTTACAAGTTTATTCAACCAGCATGTGGCTGGTTACCTCTCCTCAGTGCCAAATATTCTTCCTCAGAGTCCAGAGCAAGTATCCTGCCTCTGATTCTATCCCAGAATCCATCTCTCTTCTGAACATCCCACCTCCTATTTCCTGTCTTAGCTAATAGGCCATCAGCTTTTTTATTGAATGGTGATACTTTCATACAGTACACAAGATTTTCTCTCTAGACCCTGTGACTAATCTGAGTTAAATTTGTGTTCTGTATTTAATGACTGGCCTTTTTAGCTCATGACATTTTAGCTCCTGGGCACTAGGGCTTGCCCCGCTGCACTGAGAAGAACACTGTGGTAATGAAAGCTTCCAGGAAAGGAAACAGGAGGCATCAGACAAAGAAGAGACTGAAAATCCAACAAGATCTGCAGTCACACGGCTTTGGCACAGCCTGGCTAGGCCCTACCTACTAAGCAGACAGAACCAAGGAATCAAATATTCAGCAAGGAGCCTAAGGGAAATTCATCACCTCCACCCAGACACAGCGACTTGCCCTGTCTTTTGTGACACACTCAGACATTAAGTGTATTTAGATTCCTTTTAATTCTTTGTAAGCTCAGTAGCCTTTCCAATGTAGTTTATGCTATGTTCTAATTTAGTTTTTGAGACTTTTTTTTCTCTTAGTAAAGTAAGTAAAAGGCTCTGCAGTAACTTTCCTTCCTTCATTTAATTTCAGTATATCTCCTTGCACACCAATGAAGAATATTGATGGTTCCTGATGTTTGAAGCAAGGAAACAAGAGGCCAACTGTGAGCAGTGGACTTTTAGGTACAGAATGAGAGGTCACGCAGACAATCTTCTCTTAAAGAAGATTTGGAAAAGGAAAAACTAATTTGGATTTTAGAAAAAATCTGCCATGTTTGCCAGTCATTCATCAACACTCTAAAGTGTTTTTCAAGTGAAAAGTTTTAATTTATTCTTTGCAAGGTATAAGATGAAATGATTATAAACATCCATTTTAAGGTGAAACATGCTTCAAATTTATAATGAGTCATTATTTTGCATTCAGTCATATATTCCTCCAAATACCAACCTCAATGCCTTTTCTAGGCCAGACTTAATTCTAGCATCTGAGGGTTAGAATGTACACTAAAAATGAGCATGCATCAGAGATGCATTTACTCTAGCAGAAAAAGTCCAAACTGAATGAACATAGTCTGGTAAGGGACTATGGTTGGGGTGGAGTACATTCAAAACAGAGGGAACAGCACCTCAAGGAGGTCAGACAAAAGCAAACCATAAAGACAAATGCGAGTGAAGATGCCAGGGAAGCTCTTTACCTTGAAATCAAACAAAATTATTAATTAAAATTTTTAAACAAAATGGAAAAATAATTTGTATCTCATTTTATGTATCATCGTCAAGCAAGTTCTTGCCCCATTATGCATAACCTAAGACAGTTTGAAATCTCAGCTTCCACTGTGCCTTCAGTGTGTGCTCCTCCATTCAAATGTATGCAGAGAGGGAACAAGAATATACTATAAGCAAAATGGAAGCCAGATCTTCTTGGCTTTTGATGATTCAGAAATGGGGGCTTGGGAAGGAAGAACATTCAGGGCAGAAGTGTAAGAATGATGTGTGACCTAAAACTACAAGCTGGAGTTTAGAGCCTGTGTCCTGTTGGAGATGTCATGACATGAGACTACCACCATTCAGGGCTGGGTAACAGTGTTTGCCCATCCTTTGTTTAGCCTCATAGTACTATATAACCAGTTGGAAATAACATTTACATAACATATGAATATATTCACCTTCTCTTTTAATTATACAACAGTTGAAAACTATTAAAGATTAGTTTGGAAAACAATCTGAAAGTCACAACATTATCCATATTGTTTAAAAAAATCAGTTCTAGATTTCAAACAAATGACCAGTCAAAAACTCAGAATAAATTGTTTGCTGAATTGGAAACTGCTTTCCACAGAGCTACTCTTTAGAATTCTGGTATTTACAAGAAAAACTTGTGAGCGTAGGGCCCCATAAACTCATACAAACGGAACCATCTACGTTGAACAGCATGACTGATTTACCCTAGAGTAGTTAAAATAATGGACTGCCAGGTAGCTATTTCCTTCCATGTTTCCCCTTTCAAAATTTATTTAAAACTGTATATTCAGGAATAAAATATGAAAATGTAATGTCAAGATATATTGTAGAAAAGAAATTAATTCATGTACATTACCAAATGGAAGTCCTGGATGCTTAGACCCTTTCTGGAAAAGGTTATTTGTAATGACCAAATTCGTCACTGTTTGGAATCTTGGAAAGGTCACAGAGAGAAGGTTTTCACTTGTTTTAAATAAAATTCTATATTTTAAAAATAAATATGCCTTTCTTCCATTTCATAGAAATATCAACGCTGTTTGCCCTATAATTTACTTTTTGAGCCTTTGACATTTACCCAGCTGACTGTCTTTGGAGAGCAATCTCTTGTTGAAGAAGGCTTTAGGTAAGAAAACTGTCAATTACAAATTGTTCTTGATGCATCCAAAGTGCAGACATTTCCAGACTTAAAGACCAAGCTCGTTAAGTGCTTCCAAGTCTCTACCTGTAAATGAAGTCTGCATGGCATATCTGTTCCATTGCAGATCAGCTTGACTAATAAAGGTGTGCCAGGAAAGGGACATGTCTTGTTTAAAGAATAATTGTATTATAAAGCTAATGATAGAATGTTTTTCTAAGATTGATGAATGTTAACTCAGACCTGAAGTATTTAGAGGTTCTTAAAATTCCACACATACCTTTTTATCTCATAGACACTTTATTGAGCATTTAAGATCTTGACTCACATGATGCACACAGATGAACACACAACTTGGATTGGCTCTGGAAATGATATTACTTTCATTTCACAGGAATGAGCATGTCAGGGTTAAACATATATCTGCCATTTCTTCTGAAATATACTTTACCACATACATATCACCAAAAGCTGTAGTCTGTAAAAGTAAATATTTTCTAAAAAGTGACTTGAAGTGACTTCCCCAAACAAATGAAAGCCATTGGGCCCGTAACTGATTTTTCCAAAAGGAATGGCTTTCCATTTGTAGCATGCAGCATTGTGAAATACATATTTATGGGTATGGAGTGGTATGGAGAAAATACTTATAGACTTAGTGTCAAGTGCATTCCTAGCTTTCAGAATTGTATAAGCTTGGGTTACCAGGATGCTTTTGGAGAGTATTGGATATTTCATGACTGATGCTACAACTTTTGCTACAAAAAAATAAAAAATAAATAAATAAATTCACCTTTCAGTAAATGTCAGTGCTAGATTGAAAATGAATGAGATGCATTTATTTTATATCCATACAGCAAACATCTCCAAAGAAAACAATCATATTCTGTTCCCTGAGTTATATGTCACGGGGAATTTAAAAAGCTGTGTTGACTTAATTGGATTATAATTTTTGTCTTAAATACATATCTCTTAGAACTTTCATGTTTCAACTTAGGGTGAAATAAAATTTGGTTCAATCATACTTTATTTTCTTACACACATGTTAGTACATATGCTTGATATATATATATATATATATATGTATATATATATATAATGTGTAAATATATTACAAGCACATTCATTGCACATTCACATGCACCAGCAAACGCTGAAATTGTCCCTCCTTAATGCTTAAATTTTCTTCATCCTGTAAATATACTATAATCAGTATTTTTAAAAAGAAATGTTCAATTCCACCTGATTTGTCCAACCCAAAAAACAGGAGTGTTATTTAAGTATAATATACAAATCACTGTTTATTTTCTGTTGTTGCTTTTATGTGCTACTTGTTATCAAATCCAGGTATCATACACACTAAGCAAGCACTCAAACACTGAAAGACATCCCAGCCCAGAACTATTTTCATAACAATTGTAGGCATTCATGTATACCTTCACTAACACACTCATCTAAAAATACAACTACATGTATTAAATTCTATACTATATTAGATGGAATACCATGAGATGCAATTTCCATGTAATCCAACATGTCTATATTTGTAGAAGTTATTTTCCAATTGATTCAAGCAATAAACAAACAATTCAAATAGGGTGTGAGAAACTGTATATTGGTAGTAAAGCTATAAAATGAGAGCCAGTCACGAAGTCAATAGGGAAGTTGTGAGAGCACAGAACTATTGGGCTGGAGAAGAGACTCAGCCTGTGAAGAGCTTGTCGTTCCAGATTTCAAGTTCAACACCCATGTAAATGCCAGGCAGGTGCTACACCTGCCTGTAATTCCAGACCTTCGGGGTCACAGAAAGAGGAACCCTGATCTATAACTAACCCTATCATTGTGCTCCAGATTCAAGTGAGACACATTATATATGTATGGTAGACAAATCAGTGAATACACCTGATGTCAACATTAAGCTTGAACACACATGTACGCACACACATATATAAATATGTGTGTATATATATATATGTGTGTGTGTGAGCATGCATGTAAACACATGCATATCACACAAACACACACACATATGGCCATGCTTACAAAATAGGAGTGTCTGTCTCTCAAACTAAGTGGTAAGGCATTGTGAGAAGATAGCCAAGCAAAGGATGGTTGATACTAAGGCTGGCAACTATGGTGCCAACACCAGCACTAATCCCTTTGCTCAGGAAAGGTTAACCAGAGCCAACATACCATCTGTGCATTCGTGCTTTATATCACCAAATTTAATGTCTGCACAGGCTGATGGAGTCAGGTCACACTTCAGGCCTAGATGTTAGTAATTTCTGCACACTTCCTTATTGGTCTGTTGGCTTCTCCTAGAAAAAAAACTGGAAAAAGCTCATTTTCCATTCAGTTAGTAATTCCTGTTCAGTTCTTTTCAACAGCCATAAAGTGCAATAAAATATTTGGACTGTGATTGAGTAACTCAAAATCACAAAATAAAGAGTCATCTTTAGAGGTGATCACTGGATAGTGTGATAGCCAACCGCAAACTGAAAGTCATATAGCCTCTCTCTGGACATAATTCTGACACACTCCTGCAATCATGCTCAATGCAGTGACCAAACATAGACCTTCATCATTATCATCTCTTCATTGCTGCTTGCTCTATTAACAGTCTTCCCTTAGCATGGAGATTGTGCCAGTCAAAATGTTAAGCTGGAAATTTCAGTACGGCTTACATGAGTTGTCACCAGTCATTCGTTTATGGGCATGATGTGGGGACTTTTCATCTGAGTCAGAATAAAACCAAGAAATCCAGGAACAACGCCAAATTTTCAACATGGTGTCACTGGTCTCCTTCATTCAGAATCTGCCTAATCTGTTTAATAACCAAACTGTTTGGCTCAACAGCCTTTGACACAGATTTCAGTTACATTGATTAGACTCATTTTGTATCAATCGATAAGGAAATGCTTGAAATAGTCCTTGCCACCCAAAAGAGAACAAGAAGCAAAACTCCTGGTTTCAATAAACCCCCATTTAAAGAATGGGATTTACACAAGAGATGGATTTTCTAAGCTAATTTTCTCTATTTCACTTTTGTGAAATAGAAAATTTTCTCAATTTTCACTATTGTGCAAACACAATAGTGTTTGCACAAATTTTCTATGATATAAACAAAAGAGCTTGATTCTGAACACTGTCCCTAGTTTCTATATGTTGGACTATGTAAGGAAACCCATTCACACAGCCTGTGTTCCCCCATTTAAGTGAACAAATGGAGGAACCACTAGGGTTACATGATGAGAGTATTATCTTGAACTACATACATTAGGAAATGACACACTAGCATGTGACTTCACTCTAGCGCAATGTAATCACACTGATGCCCTTCAATATGATGCTTCTGGGTCAGATTACACATCTTCCCTTCTAGTCTAGAACAAAAAATCCATCATCCTTTTTTCTTTTTGTTTATTTATTTCTTATTAATTACAGTTTATTCAATTTGTATCCCAGCTGTAGCCCTCTCTCTCTCTCCCTACTAATCCCATCCTTCCTCCTCCATCTCCTCCCATGCCTCTCCCCAAGTCCACTGATAGGGGAGGTCCTCCTCTCCTTCCCTCTGATCCTAGTCTATCAGGTCTGGAGAGATGAATAGCCAGGTAGCTGCAGAGCATTCCCCTTTTCCATTGATTTGCACCCTCATGCAGAAACTTGCACATCACAGATAGTTCCTGTCCATGGGAACCCATTGCTCTAGAGATTATACTTCAGTCTGGGAATATTTGATGGGCAGAATAATGGTTCCTGAGTAGTGACTCACCCTGGAATGTAAAGAGGTGCTGACAGCACATTTCAGGGTTAAACCTCTGTTGCATTAGACAATTCCTGAAGTGACTACCATCGTTGATCCCTGCAAACTACCAACAGCAAGATTTTTCCTCTCTGAAAAGCTGATCAGTAGGACAGTATAAGTTTATTTTTGTTTCCTCCCAATACCAACTTCCACCCTGATTTCTAAAGTACTTAAAATTTAAGTTAAATATCTGAAAAATGTTTTTGTCTTCAATTTTTTTGTTTCTTTTTTTATTTTTTGTTATCAATCACAGGTTAGGTACTTTGCATCCCATGCCCAGCCCGCCCACTCCCTCCCACCCTCCCCAACCCTCCCTCATCTCCTCCCTGCCCACTCCAAGTCCACCACTGGGGGAGGACCTCCTCCCCTTCCATCCAACCCCAGCTCATCCTGTCTCCTCAGGGCTGGCTACAATGTCGTCTTTAATTTTTAACAAGGTCACTTCAGTAAGGACATGTGGCCTGACAAAACAGCAGAACAGACCAGTAAACAAAGAGCCCCATATACAATGGTAGCTTTGTAATGGTATATAGCCTGGTGTGCAGAATGCTGGAAAACCTGCACCTTGTAATGTTGACAAACAGTTAAGAAATCTAGCCACCCATTTCCCAGAAAGTATGTCTCATTTAAAGCCTCATGAGTTTATCAAAGTAACTGTATCCTAATGTTTGAAACTCAAGTTGCAATTAGCGAACAGTTAATGTGCAACACTGTCCTCAAAACTAATACTGTACATAGAGGCAAAGGAACTGAGATTCACCTGTGGTCCATGAAATTGTCTTAAGATGCAAAGTATAGATTGTACATGCTTTGCCACACATTAAATGATAACACAACAGCCTCTCACTCCCATGAAGCACGCATTCCAAGGAACCTCCCTATTGGGTACCTAAAATGTCACATAGTACCAAATCCTATTTATATTCCCCAGATAACATAATTTCATACTCATGATAAAATCAAACCTATAAAGGAAACACAATAAAAAATTTATAATACAATATTATCATATGCTGTGGTAATTGTCCTCTTGCACTCTCTGTATCTTGTCTGTCTCTCTGTCTCTGTATTCTTCTCTTTCGATGCTTTGAAGTGACACAGTGCTATCACACAGTGATGAGTGAAATGAGCTTGGCTTGCCTCATGAGATGAGGCTCATCTCACCACAAGTGAGGCAACTCCACCATCCACTTGGTAAGTGAGACAGCTGGTGGGTGTCCACAGATTGGTCAGAGTCTGCAAATGCATTTCCAATGGACAACTCCCGGGACTTGCAGAGGGAGCAGGGCTGTACCAGAGCCTATGAGCACACCCAGAACTGTGCAGTTTCCACTTGGCAAGTCTTCAAACTCTGGAATTCATTCAGAGCTTGAACTGAAACCATAAAAAACAAAGCATGAGCAAAAGCTGACTGAGGTTTATCATTGTGGACATTAGTTTGTGATTGCTTATCTCAGCTTTCTTTGCCAGTAGTTGTGAATGTGAAATTTCTATACTACTTGAACTAGCAACTGTTTCTTATCTCTCATTTCTCTTCATGTCTGACCCAACTTCTAAACATGGGGAAATGTGTCCATAGCTGCCAGATATGGCAGTAGCATTGTACCTAGCATTAGGTAGGTGTTTGAAAAATGAATCCTATATGATGGGGACAATTGGTAATTACAGAAAATTTAGTTCTCCAAGAAGAAAGATTCTCCAGAGGCAGACAGTACAATCATGGTCTGTGGACGGGGTATGCTGCCAGAGGTGCTGAGTTCTTTTTTTTAATTTTTATTAATTATGATTTATTCACTTTGTATAACCCCATAAACTTCTCCCTCCTCCCCTTCCAATCCCACCTTCCCTCCTCCTTCTCCACACAGGCCCCTCCTCAAGTCCACTGATAGGGATGGTCTTCCTCTCCTTCCTTCTGATCGTAGTCTATTAGGTCTCATCAGGAGTGGCTGATTGTCTGCCTCTATGGCCTGGTAAGGCTGGTCCCCCATCAGGGGGAGGTGATCAAAGAGCAGGTCAATCAGTTTATGTTGGAGGCAGTCCCTGTTCCTGTTCCCATTACTATGGAACCCACTTGGACCCTGAAATGCCATGGGCTACATCTGTGCAGGGGTTCTAGGTTTTCTCCATGCATGGCACTTGGTTGGAGTATCACTCTCAGGAAAGACCCCTGTGCTCAGATATTTTGGTTCTGTTACTCTCCTTGTAGAGCTCCTGTCCTTTCTTTCCCTATCTTACTATTTCCCACATCTTTCATAAGATTCCATGCACTCTGCCCAAAAGTTGGCCATAAGTCTCAGCATCTGCTTTGATATTCTGCAGGGCAGAGCTTTTCAGAGGCCCTCTGGACATCTGAAGAAGAAAACAGGAAACAAGTTAGGGGCTCTGAGTTCTTAAATAAAGTGGGACAGCAGGAATCAGGGATAGATGGCACTGAATATAATGTAACTACTCAGTACTGGAAGTCTTTTGAAAACTAAACAAGAATTCAGTCAAGAAACAAACTTGCTCACAGATTTTGAACAGGTGTTTGGCCCAGTGGAAAATGAAAACAACATAAAGTATGTGAATGGTGTGTCACAGGTATGACTGAAAAGAGTAGCAAGTACGTGGTGAAAGGCTTGTCATGAAATAGAACCGAGGAGAGCAGTTAGTAATTTTTTTAATGGAAGCCAGAGAAATAGATAGTTCTATGGAGATCATGACTGGCTGCTTGCTGCCTTTGATGGAAGAAACTGGGTGCTGGATGCACAAGAGAGAAATGAATGAAGGCCGCAGAACTGCTCTCTGTCAGCACATAGAGGCTGCCTGGACAAGTCCAGAGATAGTTGCTCTTCAGCAACATGAGGAGCAGTGTTTGTGGCTCCCAATTTGTATTTAATTACTTAATTACACTGATATTTGTGTTAAAATATTTATTTCAAAATCAATGTGACAATTTTTAAGGGCCTTCTATAATTCCATCCTGTGATAATGTGTTTTCTTTAATTAGTGGAGATTGGCATTCATTTTTTTAAATAAAAAGGCAATGATGTATTTTCAAGTTTGAGTCAGAAGTGGCAATTAATACAGACTGAACAATCTGTGTTAGTCATCCTGAACTAGACAAAATGTGGAACCTTAATGAGTGCCTTGCCATACTTTTGAATTTTCTTCCAAAGCAAAAATACACAAGTGTTTCTTCCAAATTTCTCCCATCAGTGACTTTAATTAGTGATTAGTGGTTAATGCTTGTGGTTTTCAATTTTCTCTAATAATGACAGGTCACAAAGTAATGATAACTTTAAAGTGTGTTAAAATGAATCATCATTTAAAAACAACTTTTTAGATTATGTATGCTTGCCACCTTAAGAAGGAGTTGCAGAGTACCCTGGGAAAGGCACTGAATGTTATTTTATTTATAACAATTTCTCTCTGTGTGAAGTATCAAAAATGAATTTATTTAAACCACAATCCTGAGGACAGAGTTTATCAATTTCAAAAATCCAGGGTTCAATATAAAGTAAAATGTAAATGATTAGTGTACAACCAAGTGACATTCCAATTTCAACTGAAACTAGAATAGCCAACTTTAATCAAAGGTAGTAATGAATGAGCTGAAGGACAGTGCACTATATTTCTTAATCTAAAAGAAACAAATTGCCCTTGCTTGTTCAAATGCCAGATCAAACAGTATAAAAAGAATCAAGAACAAACTAGAATTGAATATAAATGTGTTATTCTAAGTTTCAGATTTATCCTATTTTTATTTTCTATAATTCAATTAAATCTGTGCATTCCTTGATCAGATTGTTCCTCTGTCTGGAAAGTTTGTTGACTGTCAGTGCAGGAGGAATTAGAGTGCCCCATGTATTCATTCCTACACCATGAAGCTTTGTGGATCTGTTGTTACATTAAGTTTTGTGTAGATATTGTAATTTATTTTGTCTCACCCCACAAAAAATAAAGCAAAAGAGTTATAACACTCTTAGAAAGAAACAGTTGTTGATTGGATAATTAATGGTGTGAACATTGACATTGCCTGCACACATTTAAGGAGAAATGCCCTGTACATGTATCAAGGACAGCCCAGGCAGAAAGATACGGGATGGTTGCTGAGGTTGTGTTTCAGCTGGCAGCTAGTGATGCCTTGTATTTAGCCCACCACAGTGTACAAGGAAGACTAAGGGAGCATTAGTTAGCACTCTGGTTAGAGTAAACAGAACACTGAAGACAGGCAATGCAAGAAGAAACATTGTACAATAGTCTTGGGACAGTTAGAATGGAAACTTATTGAAGAAAGAGATTTATGAAGATATAGGAGACTTGAAGTTAAACACAGAATTGCTGCTTTGAAAGTATCTGTCCTGTTACTCCAGAGGAAAGAGATTGGAGAGTCAAAATGGCATGTCTAGCTTAGGGGAGAAACTTGAGACAGAAATGAATGTGGCTGGTATAGACCGCTACGTGTAGTTGAGGATATCTAAGGAAAAGAATGTAAAATTAGAGAAGAGTGATATTTGGGTTGAGAATCGAGGAGATTCATAATTACCAAGCTACAAACAACTTTAAGGAAAAAGAAACGGAGATGGGGAAAAAAGTCAGGAAGATGGCATTTTAAGATAGTAGTAGCAGAAAAACTTTTAATTGGTCCATATTAACTATGAAATTCCACAGTGTCTTAAAATGCAACAGGTACTTCTTAATCTAGACCAGACTGATCAACATGAAATCACTGGCTTCCCCAATAGAATGATGTAATGGCAAAATGATGATGGCAGCCATGCTGGAAGAATTTAGCATGTAGGCACAGCATGAAGGCAGCACCTCTGGTCATCTCGAGAAGTTGGCAGCACAGTGAAAGTCACAGCAGTTAAAGAACCAACTCCAGGGCTTTCACAAAAGCTAGAAAGCAAATGCAAATCACCAGCTGTGAACTCTTCCTTGGAAAAAGGACAAAGTTTTGACGCCTGAGTTCTGGATTGCCAAGGACCATCTGGGGGCCTATGGCAAGATGATGATGACCGCAGTCACGTTATCAGCACACTGTCATCACAGCCACAGACAGTGTCACCAAGCAGCAAGGCCTTCAGCAAAGATGCCAATTTAGCAAGAGTTCCAAAAAGACTGCAGCATAGAGCAATAAAAATGTTTGTTCTTAATAAAAAATCACACACAATAGCCTCACAGTTTCAAATGACTGCCTGACTTCCAAACAGAAACCTGGGGTTGTTAGTCAACTTATGGAGAATAGCACGGTCAACAAGTGGTCCTCTATTTCATTTCTTTTCATGTCCAGGTGGCACAGAAAATGGAAAATACTCAGCATTAATTCCAAGGACTTCTAGATTTTGTCCTTAATCTGGATGTGAAGAGAGAAAGAATGAGATTCAAATTGCAAATCCTATCAGGAATCTGTGACTTTTGCTTTCTGGGGCAAATGCATCTGGGAAAAGAAATTGAAATCAAGATTAAAATGAGTCCTTGATAATCCTGAATTGACCACTTCTCCCAGGTCACAGAAGATGAATTGGGAAATGTAAGCTGTTCTCTTTTATCTTGCATACTTGAAGAACACCATTTTAACTCAGGCAGGTTCCTGAGATCCTTGAAGGTCAAAACTCTGCTTATATCATGTGATAATGGAAGCAGACCCTGTACATTCCATTAACTTTCATCAGAGGTAGGTTCCCTTTAAACAGGCATTTAAATTGACCACAGAGGTTGTAATCTATTTCCTTCAATAATCAATATATTATTAATGAAAATATTGTACTACACTAAACTATGGAACACAACTTTCTGTATGAGCTGACACATAAATTCCCAAAGAGATAAACTCAACTTTTTTCATTTTGGTATTCATAATCAGATATTCTTTGTGTATGAAAATATGTCTGGTTAGTAATTCAAATTACACGCAGCATTTTCTTCATTACACCTCTTTTTAAGAGAAGAAACTCTATGTCTTCAATTGTAAGGATAGTTTATTTATAAACAGAAGCAGCATTCAGTCCCAATGGTGCTTAGGGCACACTGAAGTGTGAGTGAAATTCCTTGACCTAGGAATCATACTTCATTACCCTCTGGCTTGTGTTACAATGCTTCTTTCAGAAGATATGAATGCCCTAAACTGATCTTTAAAATTAAACTAAATTCTTTTAAAATATCCAACAGTTTGCACATTTTATGAATTCATTTAGATTTTATATATTTAATTCTATTTCACAATATCCTACATTAAGGTAAAAAAAATCTTTCTATTCGACAAAATTGAGTTTAAACTCTTCTGAAATTGCTTGTAAAATGCAGTCTTAAAATTATCATTCCAGATGAAAAGACACCAGTGGCAATCTTAATTTAATAATTATAGAAACAAAGCCAATTAAGAGAATGCTAGAAATTGTTTTATTGCTTTACACAACACAGAAATTTAATATACTGAAAACCAAAGTCTGAGCTTAATGAAGGAGCAGTTTGGATGTAAATGAGAGATCTTTCCTGAAGCCCCTGGGTCCTACAAGTCCTTCACAAAAAGCCAGGATTGGAAAGTGTTCCACCTCCAGTGGCCTGAAGATGGAGAATGACACCAGAATTTGATAAAGATCCCTGTGGCCCTGAGCTAGCAGTGGAAAAAACACACAAACATACACACAACAAATAAAACAACTACAAAAAACAGGAGGCTGACATATCTTATAGCTTCATCAAGCCCCTGACGAGGTATCTCTGAGAGGCATGAGGAGAGAAACTGTACAACCTCATTAACAATGTCACAAACACAAAATATTCCAAAATGATTAAGAAGTTGAACTGGATTTCCCGCTGGGCATGTTCACGTCTGAGTGGGCCAATCACAGAGGGAAGTTCACATCTTCAGCATATGGGGTTGCTGTGGAAGAAAACAATTACCATACCACACTCTCCCAAAGCTGCTTTGGGCTACAAAAAAAAAAAAAAAAAAAAAAAACAGCGTTAGTTGATGGAGACAGAGGCATTAAGATATAAACACACTGAGACTTCTTTGAAAATGTATTTGGTATAAAACAAAATGTTGGAAAGTATTATGGAGTTTGCATTTTAAATATTCTGAAAGAAAACAGTCATTTGAAATGCCTTGAATATGAGAAGTTTCTTCCTTTAAAATATCTGTCAGTTATTCCCCACATTTAGCTCTATATTGGTTTATAGACTTGAATTTCTTAGTAAAACTCAGAAGTCATTTGAATGACTTCTCTTATCAGAGAGAGGAGAGTTGAAGTAGAGAAATGGCTTCCTATAGCAAATTAGGGAAAACATGTTTCTCTCTCTCTTTTTTTCTTTTTAAAATTATTTTGTGAATGATAGTGTGTGTGCAGGTATGTATGTTGGCATGTGGGCGTCACAGGACAGTTTCTGAGAGTCAGTACTCTCCTCCTTCCATGCAAGCCCCTGGGACCAAACCCAGGTCTTTAGGTTTGGCAGGAAGTACCTTTTCTCACTGATCCATCTCACCTGCCCAGCGTGCTTTTTCTAAATGCCAAACTGTCTGTGAATGATGTCAGCTGTTTACTCGCAGGCTTCATGCTATTACACACTCTCTGTGTTATGCATGTGCTAGTATGTCTTAGATGTGTTTGTACAGCCTTGTGCAGAGTGACTAGGCTGCACATTGTGTGAAGTGAGTGATGTGTAACTAGAACTCGCCTCTGTCCTGCAGTGAGAGAAGCACCCCTAGTACTGTGGGATCAGAAATAATGATCTAAGAAAGATCCGGTGGAGATAAGGCCTCAGGACCTCAGGACGTTCGGGGCTTCTTTACAGGTTCATGTGAGGAGCAGCCTGCCTGTATGTTCATGGTGTGTGAGTCTGTGGATTCAGCCTGATGCAGATAGAAAGCGATTTTGATAACTGTGAGAATGCAGAGCATGTGCATATAGTCTCCACCACTGTTCCCTTGTTACATATAGTCTATACCATTGTTATCCCCAGTGTGACAACTCTGTGTTTAGCCCCAACAGTTGATTAGGTCTCACTCTGCTGTGACTGTAAGTACATGGGAAGATGTGCAGAGCTGGCACAGGGACTCTGGAATGATTTCCCACAGACATCAAAGGATGCCCGTGGACAACTGTGTTGGAGACCCTCATTTCTCAGGACAGGTGTGCAAGACTGACCATTTTACTGCACAGTGATGAGTGGCCCAGAGGATGCTACTGAACATTTATGGTACACAAGCAGAGACCTTAGCTGTAGAAACCTGGAATCTGTTGGTGATTTTGAGGCAAACATATTGAGTGGAATTGTGAGAGCAAAACTGCAGAGATCTAAATAAACCTGTTTCCAGTTTTCACTTGTAAGTGGTGCCTGAGATAGCTCCTGTTTTAAAGAAAGGAAACAGCATATATGTCCATGTCACAATGGTTTTGTTAAATGTCAAATGATGTCATTCACTTAGAAATTATGTGACGATTGTTTAAAAAAAGATGCAGTTTACTGAATATGTAGATTATCCAGGGAAGGGAAAGTGACCAGTGAGGGAAGTGGAAGGAAGGTAATATATTTGGAGGTTTTATGGAGTGCTGAAAAAGGATAGAAAAGCAGAAGGTCAAGAAGGAGTGCAGAAAGTGAGACAAATGTGGTGAACTTCATTGTCCATCTTTAAACAGTTGAGCTCAAAGAATAGAGAGCTTGTTGAAGAGCTAAATGGCAATACAAAATGCTGAGGAGCATAGGCCATGACAGCTAGAAACTATGACAGACAAAGAAGAAAGCAAAACACTGTTCTCCAAAAAGGGAAGACATGAGAAAAGCAGGAGTTCTCAGCTGTGAGGATGGAGACAGAAGAGAAATGCTGTGAAGTTTACACCTAGTGTTTCCATAAATGGGAAAAACGAATAGGAACAGATCAGAATATCAGCTCCTAAAAAGGTGCTGTGTTAGCAGGTGAAAGCACATGGTATTCTCTGTCATCTTTCTACCATTGTGGTAAAACACCTCAGAAGGCAGCCCAAAGGGCTGTTGTTGTTGTTTGGGTACTCATATTTTCAGAGGCATCAGACCATGACAGCTGGTCCCTGGTAACTTAGAGCTTGGGTCAGGCAGTGCTTCTTGACCAAGAAGGTAGTAGGGGAAATTCACCTCCTGGAAATCAAGAAGAAAGAGAAAGAAGCAGCTGCAAATCTACTGCCAAGGAACCTGCCAATACCCATGGCATCCCTTCTTTAAAATATTTTCAACATCTGGGAACTGTTCTTCGGTTGCAAACAACATTACAATTAGTATTTGGGGACCAAGTTCTCAGATACATGAGACTATGGGAGGCATCCCTCGCTGAAACCACAACAGGCATAAAATTCTTGTTGCTGTTTGAAATTGATGTTTACATGTATTTAATGAATATTCACACTTACTAGATGGAACTTGCTAGTGTTATAATTTAGACTCAATATGGTATAGTGGAAAGGAAGAGTTCCAGGGGTTGGGTATTGTATACTTTAGTAGATTTTTAACAAGAATGTTTTCTGACTTTCATGCATACACTAGCCTCAAAATGTCAGTAATGCAATGTACAACATGAAAATAAAGTTCCTGCATTTACGGATTTTATTATTTAATTAAAGAATATAGGAAAATTATTAAATACTTAGTTAAACTAGATAGGTTATGGACAGATTTTAGAGTTTCCAATAACCCAAAATAATATTTAGTGTAAATATGCTCCAAAAACCTTTTAGTAATATATAACCACATGTGTGAAATTAGAAGTTGCCACCCAGTGCATGCAGAAAATAGAGCCAAACTGAGCTTTCTGTGTAAGGGAGCATTCACCAAGGGCGTAGCACCTAGCCGGAAATGGGACAAATGGGATACAAGGCAGAGGAGATAAGATGACTACGGACTCTGACATTCGAACACCTGACTCCCACCTGAACACTCCAAGGCATCCTGCTGTCAAAGGGGATGGGACTGGCAGGTGAGGCTTTTGAGTGTGACAGAAGCATCACGGCTGAGTGAGTCCAGTTGATAAAGGCTGGTGAGGACATAGCACCGGTCCCATTCTGGAAACCTCTGCACCTCGAACTTCACAGTCCTCAAATCCTCAGACAGAAATCTCTGTAGCATATACTGTCGAGTTGTGGCACTTTGCAAGACTAGCTCACATGAAGCAATGCAGACCAGAATTTAAAAGGAATGAATTTTGAGGGCTACACTACATTTGCCATGAGTCAAGCCAGGGCAACAAGACAGGGCGGAGCCATAGCCTCAGTGAGGACGCTGTAACGGTTTCTTTTGGGGAGGGTTCTACTAATACTTCTCAGACTACAGAGTGGAGTGGAAATTTAATTTGAGTCAATCAGAACAAATTCTTGGATCAGTATATAAATGATAAGGGAGACCTGGAGACTGTGCACTGAGAAGTGGCTGTGAGGTTAGTAGGAGGTGATGAGGGAGAGGAGACAAGGCTCGGCTATGTACAGCTGGTGTCTGAGGATCTGGTACCTGAGCACACAAAAAGAACGAGCTTGGAGATAGTCAAAGGTACCAGCTTGAGTGTGACTTACTCGGGGTGTCAAGTACAGAGCATTCGATACAACTGAGAGTCATTTTCACTGGGTTTTTGGTTAAATGCCACTCAGTCCCTAGGAGCTGAGCTTAGCAGTAAATAGGGAATCTTCATGGCTGTCATGTGAATGTTTGTTGCAGTGAGATTCCAGATGAACCGTGCCAAGATTACCAGGAATTACCTCAAAATCCCTGGAACCAAGCCAGAGGCCTGTTAAGTCTGACTTTATCACAGGTTAGTACCTGCAAGTTGCTAACATATGCTGAAGTGTGATAATCGCTGACAAAGATGGATGAGGGATGGGCCACGCGGGACAGGGCAGAATGACTGCTGTGCATATTTTAGATGGTGTGGATACTAACAAAGAATTCAGGTCTCTTGGGAGATTTGGAAGGAGCTATAGGGAAAAAAAAAACTCACAGAAACAACAACAACAAAAACTCACCAGAGAAACCAAGGTTAGACTGCTTCAGATTTACATGCTGTAAGTTAATGTTCATAAAACACTATGAATATGTGAATATGTGTTTCTTCACTCAACTGTAAGGCCATGAGATTCAGAGAGTGGCTCTTTCATCCCCGAGTCTCCAAGATGTGACATAGGAAAAAATTCACTCTTTGTATGTCTCAGTCTCCGGAATGATAAAATCTGTTATTTGCCGTAAATGACAAGGGAGTATTACAAATGGAGTTCCTCTAAGGGAAGAGATACATTTTAAATAAACTTGTAGTGCTTTCTGTTAAAGATCTTAAGTATGTTCTGACTTCACATTTTGTTCACGTGCATTCCCAGATACTGTGGTTAACTATAGATATTTGCATTATTTCAATACATATATACTCAATATGATAGATCATCATAGCATTTGAACATACCGAAATGTCATGTTGCTGATACTCAATGGAAAAAGGAGTCTAATAGCAGTCTGCATTCTTTAATGGTGGTTTATGTCTGCTCTGATTGCTGTGTTGTAGATACCCAGGACACAGAGAGTGTGGCAGCTCCTCAGGTAGACATGACATGAATCCACATAGCCCAGGGCCCTATATTTTAAAAGCCTCATTGTAGGATTCAATTTTTAAAGGATAAAAAGGCAACAGAAAGGAGAAATATAAGATGCCTTTCCAAATTTTCTTCCTGACAATGTATTACTGTGCCCACTTTTACTTTTGATTTGGCTATTTGGTGCTGTTTTACCACCACTAATTTAAAACTTTCTCACATCTTTCTGTAACTCACTGAACGCTTGATTTTTATTTATGTCCATAATATTGTACTGTATAATAAGGAAACAAATAGAAAAAGGGTTATAAAATTGTTGCAAGAAACATTCCTGATAGCACAAAGAAAGGCCTCCCCTGTGGGGAAGGAGTATTCATGTAAATGATCAAGTCCTGTGACTTAGTATTTCATTCAAAAAATGATTCTTTCCCCTTCAGGTGGCAAGCCACATCTGCATTTAAATAGAAAAATGAATCCCAATTGAGATTTCAGTTCCTGGAATCAACAAGAAAGCAATCAGGTATTGGCTGGAGTTGGCCTTGGTATGGTACTGAGGAGCATAGCTGGGGATATGCACCTACGCTAACTCATGAGATTAATTCTGCCGATGAAGATTCTCATGTGTCTTTAATTTCCTCTTCTCTGGACATGAAAAAAAAAACAATGTCAGAAAATAGCGCTCAAGATGAACCTTTCGGAATACTTTCCTCAGCAGATGTGGGCTTCTTTCCTTATGACTCTTCGCGCATGTACATGCTGGGATTTGATTACAAGTACCACCATTCACTCCTCTTGTCCCTGTCTCACTTCATTGATTGTCTTCCTCTACCCAGACAGCGCCCCTTCTACTTCACTTGTTTTGTGTATGTGAACCATCCAGTGGCATTGAGCTGTTTACAGGAGCATGTGCAACTTTCTGGGGCTATGCCATTGAAGAAAATGTCCCTTCCTCCCATCAGTAGCTGCACGTAAATCCTCAGGGAGTGTGGGGGTCTCAGAAACCCATTCCTCTTTCCTGATAGAATGTTGGTCAGATCAGATGCAGACAAGCATGGTTGGTTTGAGTTTGAGACTTCAAAGGTCGTGTTGTGGTGATGTCAGGGTTCTACAGCGCTCGTCCCCTTGTTCTGGCTCATCTGTTCTTTCCAGGCCCAATTCCATGACTTTCCGTGCACTGTGAATGTGGAGACAGAAATGTCTCCTTCATGTCTGCAGAGTAAGCCGTTATTAATTTTCTGTGTTTTCAACAGTTATGAGCCTCTGCAGTCAATGTTGATGGCTACCAATAATGAATAAATGAAAAAAAATTAAAAAGTGTCTCTAACCAAAGCTGAGAGCAACACTGTCCTATGTCACAAACACAGTTGTTTAAAGAGGAATTTGTCAGTCACATTATGTCTGTTTGCCAAAACTTCAACTTTCTGAGTTTTCTGTTTGACTTCCCCGAGCATGGGTGAGTGATAGAGTTTACAGTACCAAATGTAAATTCTTTCCTGTAGATCCTGGAGCCTCAGATCTCATTAGATAGTGTCAGGTGTCCCTGTAACAGACTTTCCATTATCTCACAAGTGGGCTTCTCTGACTGACACTTTGGTACTTCAGACATAGGTCCACCACTCAGTGGCTGTTGATAGTTCTCCACAGCATGTCAAGCTCTGACCCCATGAGGACTTACAACAGAGAGGAGACTTCCAGCCTATTCTAGCATGATAACTCCATGTTCTTCAATCACAACACATGGCATCCTCAGGGCTACGGACTTGTCAAGTGGTTCTGATGTGTAGTCAAGAGTGATGCTGGACTATATTTCTCTGAAGGACTCAATAACCTCCTTGGCCAGATGGAGGCATTTCAGAATATTATTTTTCATAACACTGATCACTGAAAGATCTCTAGAAATGTATAAAATAATAGACTCCTTTGAAGGTCCACACTTAGGCAGGGTTGTTTCTGTCTGCACCGTACGATGTGCTTACCTGCGTTTCTACCAGCTGTCAATGACCTAAGAAATTGCCCACAACATGAAATGGCATGTGTGAAGCTGCACAGGGGTCGGGCTTCTGGTTGGCTTTCCACCACCCCAGCACTCAATGTGGTTCATAAAGATTGAAGTGTTGCTCATAATCTACACACACACACACATTCACAAACGCACATAACCATGATTTCAAGAGTGCATCCTGTCAGGAATGCTGACTCTGCTGATCTCTGTTTGGCTAGAAGCTCATGAAGGAACAAGAGCCCAGCACCTTCCTTGCAAAGACAATATGTAAATGTCGTTCACCATTTTCATAAAAATCAGCACTGGCATAGGGTGTTATTTACCTAACCTAGACTGCAGAGAGACACAGGTCACACGAGACTTAAATAATCATTCTTTACAGCAGCAATACACACACCTTTCCTGGGGCCCTGGCTCCATCACCTTTTCTATTGACTCTTTTTTTATTTTTGAGGGTTTTGTTAGATACTTTTTTATTTTATTTTTATTATTAGTTCCATTTTAATTAACTCTGTATCCCAGATGAATCCCTCTCCCTCATTCTCTCCCAAACCCACCCTCCCACCCTCGTCTATTCCCTGCACATTTCCAAGTCCACTGATAGGGAAGGACCTCCTCCCCTTTCATGTGACCCTGGTTTATCAGGTCTCTTCAGGAGTGGCTGCAAAGTCCTCCTCTGTGGCTGGGGCAGTCAAAGAGCCCGCCATTGAGTTCATGTCAGAAATAGTCCCTAGTTCCCTTACTAGGGTACAGGGGTCTTATATGAGACTGTTTCTCCAACCAAGGACCATGTGTGGATATAACCTAGAACCTCTGCTTGCCTGTAGACCATGGTAGCTCAGTATCTATGTGACTCTTAGACTCTGGTCTCTTCTTCATCAGGAAGCATGAAGTCACCACCTCAGTGCTTAATGAGATGCAAATGAGGCTCAGTGCTTGACATGCAGCAGGCTTTGTGATCTGGCAATATGGGTTGCTGCAACAAGTCTCCTTCTTAGAGAGAATTTATGAATTTCTTCTTACATCCGGCTTTCAAAAGATTTGCATATTTGAAATATCTATTTAAAATACTCAATTCCCTCATCTATAGGTATTAGCTGTTTCTAGCCATGGCTTAAACATTAAATTCATATCAGTTTCCAACATTGATTTTTCTTGACTGTCACAGAACCTAAATTAAATTCTATAAAATGCACAGTGCCATCAAATGACTCTGCTATCACAAATGCAAAAACGCACCTAGTGTATCTTCTATGGTAGTCTTTGCTGGAAGGATTGCACTAGTTTGTGACTCTAAAATTAGCAACCAACGAAATACATTTTCTCAAAATTCGACATATAATAAATGCTAATAAGAACATTATTAATGTATTTTCTATATAAAAAATGTGTTGTGTTCAGGCAATAGGAGCAGGCCTGTCCTTATGCCTTAAAAAAATACCAATTGCTGTTTGCTACAGAGATCATCACCAAAGCAAGGGACTGAATAATTAGCCAATTGATCACTTTGCTACATTAACGTGAAAGTGGGAAGAATATGTTCCTGTACCTCGGCTGAACGACATCTGCATCAAATCCTCCTCCACATCTCTGTGAGAACGTGAGCTCATGTTAAAGTGCCTCATTTACAAGGAAAAATAGCTGCCTGCCAAAAAAGAGCAATGCAACATAATTACTCTTAGCTTGGAAGCCTACTATTATTTTATTCAATGACATCCCCAAATGGGGCTGGAAGAATTTGACATGAAACATTTTTTGTTAGAAAAAGCATCTTTCTGCTTATTTATAATATAGACATGGAACAAAAATATGAATGGTGGAAATGAGCTCCTGCTTAACAGTGACAAACTGCTTTCCACACAAACACCATAGATTTCATCCCTTTGGTTCTATTTTTGAGCCAGAGTGCACACAATATCCCAAATGGTTTTCTAGAGTCAAAGCAGAATCCAGAAGCATAGATGTTTTCTTCTAGGGTGCAGAGGCCATCCATGACAGTAGCTACAAGATAGAACACCATGATGGACCTCACTTAGTAGCTGTTGATATTTGGAAGGTTCTGGACCAGGGAATGACACAGCATCCACAGAGTGACATTATCAGTGTAAGATGACAGTAAATACATTACTAACGTGCTCAGCACAAGACTCCTATTATGTCTCCTATGAGCCATTTGACCATCAACCTATGTGGATACAGTCCCTGTTTGGGTGTCATACATGAAAGTAAAAATTTCAGATTAGAAAGACTTTACTTAGAACAATTGGCTTGATTTTCTCAGGCCTTGTTTTTTGTTGTTGTTGTTTTGTTTTTGTTTTTGTTTTCCCTCTGCCCCAATAGTAGAATAACTTTGCATTAGTTTTGAGTTGCAAACCAGTATGATAGCATGTCTTTCCATGAACGCTGTGTGTCAATCATTTTTGTCCAGCATGTTATTTGGTCCTGGAGCAATGTGGTACAAGGAACACCCTGGCACTTTCCAATGCAGGTATCATATGATGTCAAAGGAATGTCTTTGTAATCATATAAGGATGGGTGATCATGAAAATCACTCACCACACTAGGCCAAATGCTGGCTATGAGATAGTGGAACAAAACCAGCAATTGTTTGTCCAGAGTTGACAGTTTATACTGCTGCAGAGCTGATGTAGAAACACAAGATCCAAATGGTTTGAGAACGCTGGGATATTATTTCCTTGTGCTAATATTGTAAGAGAAACATGCTACAGAAACAGAAACTTACTCATCAAAAATCTGACCCCTAAAAATCACTGGGATCAGATTGTGTAAGCAATCTAAATATAGGTATTCCCACCCACTGTACTATACTGATTATTGCAAGGAAAATTTAAAGGGGGAGAGTGTTGAAAAAAACAGCAACAAGAAACCCTGTTTATAGGATCAATATAGCTAACACACAAACTCAACATGGGAACAAATATTTCTGTCCAGCAAGTCTTGCTTAAAGAAAGCACACAGCAAAATTGTAGTAGTTATTGGATAGTTTAAAAGGACACAGATTGAGGTATGCCACCTAAAATAAAAATAAAACAGCGAAATGAAACCATCAACCACTGTCTAAATCACAGCAGTCCTAGCTGCTCAAAACCATCGTCACCTGAGACACCATTATCACCACCCTCATAGTCGTCACCTTCCCGTGGCCAGTAGCATGACCAGAATGATATTTTCCTGAATGTGGAATGGTCCACAGCAGTCCTTCTCACCTCCATTGCCATTTTTGTAGGCAGATTTTAAAAATAAATTGTACAAGTTATACAATGACTCAAAATAATTAATGTTGTATTTCAGACTGGGTTACACACTGGACGCAGGTGTAATGTTTGTAGACCTGCCATGAACAAAAATTACATTCCCTGCCTGGATCAGGGAGAAATCTATAGATCAAGACTGGAATGAATCTAAGTATACTTTTCCAGATGAAAGGTTACACAAGACAACGATTGTTCAAACTTGTTACTCACAAGCATACTTAAGTTATGTGAATTTCTTCTGTGATGCCACTCTGCTGGCCACACACACATTAGGACCTGAAGGGAGCCTGTACAAAGACACTCAAGGAGCTCAGACTCCAATGCCCCCTTCTAAATGTTCTTAATGTAACAGAAAACTCCAGGTAAAATTCTAGTAGTGTAAAGGGAAAACATTCAACGATGTTGTCAAATAAATAAAGGAAGTGAGTAACATGAATAGCACACATATTTTTTGTATGCTTCTTTCTTTGTTTCTATTTTCTCACACACAGGGACATATTTAAAAAATGTCATCACAGTCCTAGCAACAGCTTTCTACCAGAGGAACACTGGTGCTTCTACCTTTGCGGATCATGCTGTCTGCTGCAGGTGCTGTCCTGAGTTTGCCTTCAGGAATCCCCCTTACCTGGATTAATTTCCACCCCACTGAACCATTGTTCATCTTGAATCCTAGTTTCTGGAATCTCCCATAATACACTTTTCTTTTAATAAGCATGTACATGAACATGTGGAGAGGGTGTCTGTCTCTCTTTAATTCCATCCACAAACCAATGGTGCCCAGCACACCGTGCCTTACTCTGAATCAACTTGTTTATAGATACTTGAGGATGTAAGCTGGGTTTGTGAGCAAAGCAACCCCCAAAACTAAATTTTCTCAATCTCTACCTCACATTCCTTCCCAGCTTCTCCTTCTGAAGTCACTTCTCCACTCACACAGTTTGTTTAGTCAAAACACAACGATCATTCTATATTCTACCCATTCCATCTGCAAGCTTCACTGTTCCAGCTCCAAACACTGACAGGCCAGCTTGATGATTTCTCTTAGTGTCTAGTCCAGTGGCCAGCATACCACACAACAGTCGCTACAGCTGTCCCTGACCTTTTATTTGCTCATCCATCTATCATCAGTTTTGCAAACTACAGCAAGGATAATCTGTTGACACCCTGTTTAAGTATCCCCTGACCTGCCATAATCTCTTATTATAAAGAAGATATCAAAACTCTTCACCATGCTCTTACAAGCACCACTCTGTTTGCTCATGTTCTCACCAGATCTCAGAATATTCTACTTCTACCTGTACCACCCGCTTGGGGCCTTCACCTCTTCTCTGCTTGTAACACTGTCTATCTATTCCAGTTCAAGACTGGAAACCAGATGAAGGAGAGAGCTGACTCCACAAGGTCTTCCTCTGACCTCTACGCTCATCACTCATGCCATGGAGGCATGCTTGTTTACACACACAAATAGACACACACACATACACACAAACACATCCCCCACATGAAATCAGAACTAACTAAATACATATATTTTAAAAACTTAAATTGTTTTTAAAATTTATAAAAATATAAAATGTTGTACATATTAAGGGTGAAATATTTTGTGGCATGAATACATTGTGTGTTATTTTAAGCAAGTTAAAATATACCTATCTTCTCAATTGTTAAACTTATTTTTATAAAATTACATTTGTTTCTCAGATTCTCTCTTAACCTGGCTAAAACAAACAAACAAACAAACAAAAAAAAAACAACTGAGACCCTATTATATTATTATTATTTTAAAATTTAGAATACCTCTGGCATAACATTCTTTTTTTAAATTTATTTATTTTTATATCAATCACAGGATAGGTACTTTGAATCCCAGGCATAGCACCGTCCCTCATTCCCTCCTACCCTCCCACTCCCTCCCTCATCTCCCTCCTCCTCGCCCCCTCCAAGTCCACCAACAGGGGAGAACCACCTCCCCTTCCATCCAACCCCAGCTTATCCTGTCTCCTCAGGGCTGGCTGCAATGTCCTCCCTGGGTTCTAGCCAGTCTGTCATTCCCCAGCTTGTATGGGGGAGGGTCATAGAGTCAGCCATCAAGTTCATGACTGAAACAGTCCCTGTTTCCCTCACTAAGGTCTTCAGTCTTACACCTAGCTATCATGGGCCCCATCTGTGCGGGGGTTCCAGGCCACATCCACACATGGT
>CM053744.1:18206293-18250104 GCA_028658305.1 Pachyuromys duprasi
TCTGAATCTGTCAATCTCTTGTGTCAGGAGTATTCTTCAAGAAGATCAGGGATTTCCGGTGGTTTGTTGGTGTGTGTTGTTTCTCAGTTGAACTCTGTTGTGGGCTCTGTGTGCCAGGCTTCGTGCTCTGTGCTAGAAGCTGTGAGCACTGCAGGCTGGTCACCCCTCTGGTCTGGAGTCTTTACTCCTCACTCTGTGCTAGAGTCTAAGTGTCCTGGTTTGAGATGTCAGCTGGGGACTGTGCACTCCGCTCTGCCCTGGGCTTGCTGCTAAGGGCTCTCCCCTGGAATGGATATTTGGTGCCTCCTTCTGGGCCAGGGGCTGTGCACCACGGTCTGAGATGATATTTGGGGCACACATAGTTGGTTTGGGTTGGTGTGCATCAGCTGTATGCAAGCCTGTCTGAAATGATGCCCGAGGCCTTCTCTGTCTGGCCCATGGACAGACACCTGAACTGAGGTTTTTGCTGGCGGATGCGTGCAGCTTTTGCCCTCAGTGTGCAGTCTGGTCAAGATGGTCCCTGGATCCTCTCAGTCTGTGGTGGTTCCGGCAATCGGTGCGCGCTGGCCGCACATCCCTGGGTTGAGGCAGAACTCGGGTTCCTCTCAGACCAGCTGGGGGGACTCACACACTGACTGAGGTTTTGCTGGCAGAAGCGTGCGATGTGCGCCCACAGTGTGCAGACTGGTCAAAAAGGTCCCCCAACCCTCTCAGTCTGGTGGTTCTGGTGATAAGTCTGAGCCTGCAGCACACCCGCGGGTTGAAGCAGAACCCCGGTGCAGTATGTGCTCGCAGTGTGCAGTTCAGTGAAAAAGGTGCCCGGTTCCTCCTCAGACTGCCCATGAGACTGTGTGATCCAGTCTATAATGGCGGGTGCGGGCGCCCAGCATGGCTGCTCTTTCAGATCAGAGCTGTGCGCCCCTGGTCACCCAGAGATTTTTCCAGGTAATAAGTGGGTGTCCCTAGGGTTTTCCCACTTGATTTTCTCACAGTAGGTGTTCTGCTCACCTGGCAATCACAAATGCTGGCGTTTTAGGTCCCAGAGTTCAGTCTCCTGGTAGTTGCATTGTTTCTGCTCTCCTACTCCTCAGACACAGTGCTCTCTCGTGGCAGCCATCTTTGATTCGATCCTATTATATTATTTTAACAAGCTTCACAGCACAAGAACTGAGCAGTTTTAACTCTATTTTTAATCCTCTAAGGTAACCTGGTTTCCTCCCAGGGTACATCCAAGATACACTTGCACTTTGTAGCTTCCTGCTCCAGCTCTTTCCCTTGGCTGAATCTCCTTACTTCCTCATCTAAATCCTTCTCCCCTAGCTGGCAGGAAGTCCTTTCCTATTCTCTTCCCTTCTCAGTGATTGGCTATAAACTGCCTTATGGACATATCTGGGGACAATTAGGGAGCACTGTTTATAAAATATTAATAGAGGAGATTCTCAGAACAAGGATTTCAGCCAGATGTGGGATTGTAGAAATCAGCATTTGAAATATACAATAACCTTATGCCTATACTCAAATATTTATGATTTTGTTTTAAAAAAAATTAAGATTTTTTTCAACCTACACAACAGTACATGGCCCTGTACTCATAGATGGCAGCAACAAGTAGACTCAGTGACTTAAAACTTAAAAAAGAGAGATACATGAAGTTTTGGGTTGCAAGTTGTGAAAACTGTAAAGAGTTAAACAGGAACAAACAAGGGAGGGATAGATTTGATCAAAATACATTCTAAACATGCATAAAATTCCTATAAATAAATAAGGTGAAAGAAAACCCCAGAAACTAAAATTAATAGTTGTTTCTTCTGACCCTTATAAGGAAGATCCTTACATCCTACTTTCAACCCTATTTTCTAACCCTACTTTCAGCCACAGGTTAGAAACAGGTGGGATAAGGTTGAAAGGGAAGGGGGTTAGAATATACTGGAAAAAATAACTGGAATGGGGGGAGCATTTTAGGGGAAATGCCTAGTGCAATAGAAACTCCATGAAATCTATGAGTGTAACCTTAGCAAAGACACCTAGCCATGTGGACAGAGTAGCCTGAACCTACACCATCTTCTTTAACCAGGCAAGCTTCAAGTGGAGGGATTGGGACACCAACCCATCCACAAAACCTGACCTACAGTCAGCCCTTCCTGTAGAGTGTGCTAGGACCAGATACTAACAGAAACATCATCAAGGAGACCAGAAAGACTTATCCAGCAACTGCTGAGAGTAGATACAAAGTTCCACAGCCAAACAAGAAGTGGAGCTCTGGAAGTCCTGTGGAAAAGGAAGCAGAAGGTTCAGAGGAACCAAAAGGGTCAGGAACACCATGAGAACAAACCCAAGAATCAACTGATCGGGATCTCTGGAGAAATGTACAGGTTAGTGAGTCTGTAGGTGTCTGACATGGGTTCTATGCATAGTTGCTGTGGCTCAGTAGCTTGGTGTTCTCGTGGGAATCCTAACAGTGGGAAAGAATAGGGTGAAGATAGGGCTAGGGGTCATTCTCTGACTCTTTTACCTGCTTGTGGGACCTTATTCCTCCCACTGGGTTGCCTTATCCAGCCTTGATGTGATGATGTGTCTGGGTTTATTGTAGCTCATTGTGCTGTGTTTTGTTGATGTCCCTTGCAGGACTGCTCTTTTCTAAGGGGGAAGGGGAGTGGATCTAAAAGGAGGGTAGGTGTTGGGGGGGCAGAGAAAGCCACATTATAATAAGGACTGGTTCCTTCCTGCTCATGATTTAAGATTCTCAAAGGTTCAGCTATACAGAGTCCTTAACTATAAATGGTTCTGCACTTCCTGTTCCAGGAATGGAACAGTGTGTTGTTGTTTCAAAAGTTGTTATGACCACCTTGTGACCTTACTTTTGTTTCGGGGTTATTGTGACCACCTTGTTACACTCTTCTGTAACTTTGCCTATTTGCCTGCCAAATCTCCTATTTGGAGACTCCCCTTATCCCTCAGCTATAACATTATCTTCCCTAAGTCAAATGTTGAATTTTTGAACTCTTCCTTAAAGGAAAGCAGCCTGGGTCCATGAATAAACAAGAGCTTGCTTTAATTAATTTGTCCATGGTGAATTGGGTAGGTGGTCTTTCTGATTGACTCTTTGGGAGTAAAGTTATTTCGTTGATCCTGTCGTAGTCAATTTCCAACTCAAATACTGCAGTGCCTACCTCCTGTTCTTTCTGCTCACATTCGTTTTGATGTGTTCCTTAACTTAGAAGAAGGGTTCTTGTGGTTCCTTATGTTCGTGGTTGTTCTCTGTAGTTCTGTAAGAACAGGCATTGTTTGTTGATGCAATTCCACTGAAGCTGTGGATATCTCTGGTAGAATAGCTCTTGACTCCCTGAGCAATGCTTATGGTCAGCATTCCTGCACATGCCCTCAACCTTGTTCCTCACTGACCAAGAAATGTATACCTTCTGTTACATTTGATTGGGAAGTATTTCACTATTTGAAGCAACTATAATCTTTTATTTCCATCTTAGGAAATTTGCTATTAATATAGAGAAATAGTGTTTTTTTCATTTTTATTAACATTTTTATTTTATATTAATCACAGGTTATATACTTTGTATCCCAGCTGTAGCCCCCTCCTGCATTCCCTCCCTATCCTCCCATCCCTCCCTCATCTCCTCCCTGCCCCTTTCCAAGTCCACTGATAGGGGAGGACCTCCTCCCCTTTCATCTAACTCTAGCTATCAGGTCTCCTCAGGACTGGCTGCAATGTCCTTTTCTGTGGCCTAGCAAGGCTGTTCCTCCTTCGGTGAACAGGGGTTTGAAGAGCCAGCCATTGAGTTCATGTCCAAAATAGTCCCTGTTCCCCTTACTAAGGAACCCATTGGATATTGAGCTACCATTTAGTACATTCAAGCAGGGGTTCTAGGTTATATCCATACATGGTCCTTGGTTGGAGAAACAGTCTCATAAAAGACCCCTGTGCCCTGATATATTTGTTCCTTGTGGAGCTCCTGTCCTCTCCAGGTCATACTAACTCCCCCTTCTTTCATATGATTCCCTGCACTCTGCCAAAGGGTTGGTCATGTGTCTTAATATTTGCTTTGATACACTGCTAGGTAGAGTCTTTCCGAGGCCCTCTGTGGTAGGCTCTTGTCCTGCTACTTGTTTTTTCATTTTAAAATATTTAAATTTTCTTTTATTTTTATTTTTTTGTTGTTGTTGTGAAGTTATCTATATCTTGTATTTTCTTGGGTGTAGTTGTTTTCGTTGGATTGGAATTTCCCCTTCTAGTATCTTCTGTAGGGATGGATTGCAGTATGGATATAGTTTAAGTTTAGTTTTGTCATGGAATATTTTGTTTTCCCCATGGTATAGTAGTCTGGGTTGGCATCTGTGATCATTTAAAGTATGCATGACATCTGCCCATGTCCTTCTGGCTTTCATAGTGTCTGTTGAGAAGCCTGGTGTGATTCTGATAGGTCTACCTTTATATGTTACATGGCCTTTTTACCTTGCTGATTTTAATATTTTTCTTTGTTCTGTAGATATAGTGTTTTGACTATTATATGATATGAGGGGTTTCTCCCTCCCCCCCCAGTGGTAAACGGAATTCTTTTTTTTCTTTCTTTCTTTAGTTTTTATTCTAATCACAGGCCATTCATTTGTATCCCAGACATAGCCCCCTCCTTTTTTCCCTCCCAATCCACCCTCCTCCCTCCCTCATTTCCTCCCTGTCCCCTTTCGAGTCCACTGATAGGGGAGGTCCTTCTTCCCTTCCTTCTGACCCTAGCTTATCAGGTATCTTCAGGACTGGCTGCAATGTCCTCCTCTGTGGCCTAGTAAGGCTGCTCCTCTCTCGGGGGAGAGGGGAAGCTCAATGAGCCAGTCATTGAGTTCATGTTCAGAAATAATTCTTGTCCCTCTTACTAAGGAACCCACTTGGATACTGAGCTACCATGGGCTATGTCTGAACAGGGGTTATAGGTTATATCCATGCATGGTCTTTGATTGGAAAAAACAGTCTCATAAAAGACCCCTGTGCCCTGATATAATTGGACCTTGGGGAGCTCCTGTGCCCCTCTAGGTCATACTAACTCCCCCTTCTTTTGTATGATTCCCTTTCTGATCTAATCTATTTGGTGTTCTGTAGGCCTCTTGTATTTTTATGGACATCTCTTTCTTTAAGTTGGGAAAATTTTCTTCTATGATTTTTCTTGAAGATATTTTCTGGACCTTGGAGTCTGGAATCTATTCCTATTATTCTTAGATTTTGTCTTTTCATGGCAACTGTGATTTCTTGGATGTTTAGTGTTTGCAACTTTTCTGATTTTACTTTTTTTTTTGAGAGATGTATCAATTTCAGCAAGTGTATCTTCAGCACCTGGGATTTTCTCATCTATCTCTTGCATTGTATTGGTGAAGCTTAACTTTGTGGTTCCTGATCTTTTCTCTAAGTTCTCCAGCACCAGGGTTTTCTCTGTTTGTGTTTTCTTTATTGACTGTAATTCTGTTATCATCCTTGCACCATTTCCTTCATTTGTTTTAATGTGGATTCCTGTCTTTCCATGATGGCCTCTAATTTTTGTTCATTTCTTCTCTATATGCCACTAATTGTGCCTCGACTTGTGCCTCTATTTGTTTGGCTGTATTTGCCTGTATTTCATTGAGAGTTTTGTTTGTTTCCTCTTTATTTGCCTCCCCTTCCAATGCCACCCTCCCTCTCTCTCCCTTACCCATGCCCCTCCCCCAGTCCACTGATAAGGGAGGTCCTCCTCCCCTTCCATCTGACCCTAGCCTATCAGGTCTCATCAGGACTGTATGCATTGTCTTCTTCTGTGGCTTGGTAAGGCTGCTCCCATCTCAGGAGAAGGTGATCAAAGAGGAGGCCAATCAATTCCTGTCAGAGGCAGTCCCTGTCCCCATTACTATGAACCCACTTGGACACTGAACTGCCATGGGCTACCTCTGTGCAGGGTTTCCAGGCCATCTGCATGAGTGGTCCTTGGCTGGAGTATCAGTCTCAGAAAAGACCCCTGTGCCCAGACTTTTTGGATCTGTTGCTGTCCTTGTGGACTCCTGTCCTTTCCAGGTCTTACTGTCTCTCACTTCTTTCATAAGACTCCCTGTACTCTGCCCAAATTTGGCTATGAGTCATCAGCTTTGATACCCTACAGGGTAGACTCCTTCTGAGTCCATCAGTATACTTCTTGATCTAGGCTAAAGCTGAGATGAGACTTAGGCTACAAATAGAATAAAAATTTTAAAAGAAAATTTCTGTTCAAACATCAAAAGTTCGTAAGTCAAATAGACACAAAGTTTAGATCTGCACATGTTGATACTTAGGGGTCTTTTCCAACTCACATAACCTACACTTTTTCTCTGCCTCATAAGAGTTCTGAATTTTACATCTGGGCACAGGAGAAAGGAGAGAACTAAAAGTCAAATCCTTTTCTTGTCCTTTCCTTGACAAGCAGCTTTCAGCTTTCTCACTTCAGACAATGCTCTCTGTTGAGACATTGCAAGTGAGCTTCCTTAGGTCTATTCCATAAATTACTAATCGAGGCTCCTCATTTTGAAGGGATGCCAAATTTTCTCAAATATATTCTTATCTCATCCACTGAGATAAAGTAGGTATTGTGCCTGTAGATTTGCATCATAAACCATCCAACCATTGCTGAAATTAATAAACTTTACCACGTTGAGCAATCATCTTTAGATGCTTATTGACTTCGTTTACTGATATTTGTGGGTATGCTTGTTCATCAAGAATATAGGCACAGATTGGTTTGGCTTCCTTCTTCCTTTCTTGTTAAATTGTCAATTTTAAAATTGTAAATATTTTTAATTTTATTTTTATATTAATTATGGATTATTTACTTTGTATCCCAGCTGTAACCCTCTTACTCATTCCTTCCCAGTCCCACCCTCCATCCCTCATTTCCTCCCTTGTTCCTCTCCAAGTCCACTGATAGGGGAAGTCCTTCTCCCCTTCCGTCTGATGCTAGGCTATCAGGTCTCATCAGAACTGGCTGCATTGTCCTCCTCTGTGGCCTGGCAAAGCTGTTCTCCTCTCAGGGGAAGTGATCAAAGAGCAGACCACTGAGTTCATGTCAGAGACAGTCTTTGTTCCCATTAAAAGGAGCCCACTTGGATACTGAGCTGCCATGGGTTACATCTGAGCAGGGGTTCTAGGTTATCTCCACGAATGGTACTTGGTTGGAATATCAATCTCAGAAAATATCCCTGTGTCTAGATTTTTTTAGTTCTGTTGCTCTCCTGTGTAGCATAGGAGGAGATGAAGGAAAGAGAGTCGGATTGGGAGGGGAACTACAGCTGGGATGCAAAGTAAATAAACTCTACTTAATATAAAAAAATAATTAAAAAAAAAGAAATAGCCACAGAAATGGAGGCAAATAAAGAGGAAACAAATCTCTCAAAGAAATACAGGCAAATACAGTCAAACAAATAGAGACACAAGTAGAGGCACAATTAGTGGCATATAGAGAAGGCTTACAAACTTTTGATGTTTGAACAGAGGTTTTCTTTTCCATTTTAACATTGGTTTTTAACATTTTTTATGTTATTTGCAGCTTAAGTTTCCTCTCAGCTTTAGCCTAGATCCAATTCCACTTTAGGAAAATCTCACTTGTTAAACTGTTCTTATGTCACCGTTAAAAACCTTGTAAGAAATATTCTCAATGGTGTCTTTGTGTTCAATAGACTACTGAGATCTTGGTAAGTCTCACTGAGTTGATAATTCCACTTCACTGGGATGAATGTATCCAAATAGTGGTGGATACATTCTGAAACTGTTAAATAAGAACAGTGATACAGAATAGTCTCAGCAAGAAATGGAAGCCTGCCTATTCCATTATCTTCAGTCTTTAAGTTACTTGAGGAGGCTTCCAAATACTTCCCGAATAGTAGTGGTTTCACTGATTCCCTGAGGAATGATGAGGAAGAGGCTGGTGCTCACACACCTCTCCTGTTTGTACCCCTTGTTTTCCTAATCTCATCCTTTTCACACCAAGAATGGAACTCAGCCCCCATCAAGTCCTTATTCATTCATTTCATCCTCCTGCTGAAATACACATTCAATTTTCAAAAATGGCTTATGAATAACGATTCTGATCATTAGATTCCAGACTCTACTTACATTTTTGTTACTCTATGGTAGGTCTTAGGAATTAAAAAAAAATTGTATTGAGACTTAGAAATGCTAATAGCAGAAAGAAATACCTTACTAGTCATAAAATAAACGTAATCGGCATGGGTGTGTCCAGCCCTTCCAGGGCCTTCACTTACATTGTGGCAGCCTAAGTTAGAGCCTGTATTTCTGATATTGCAGTAACTTGCCCTTGTATTCAGCCTTGCAAATTGTAAAGTTTTTGGTCATAGGAGAATCAGTGATGACTTAAGTAATGCCATTCACCTTTAGACCTGAAGCTAAAGTGTCTCCTCCCACTCCAATGTTTTCAGTCTGAAACTTGTAGGTCTGCAATGTACTCGGATGCCTGAAAAATCATAGGCAGGCATCAGCCTCTAGATTAACACTTTAGAGGGAACTTTGGCAGAAAATGAAACCATCAAACCAAACACTCAAGCATGAAGTAAGTTGGATAATTTAGAACTTCAATAACTTCAAGGAATGATAACTGTCTAAGACAGCCTTGATGACTTCTTCAAGCAACAAGGCAATAGCAAAATTGGCAGCTCTACCTCAACAAACAGGGAGGAAGAGGTAAAAGTTCTAGAATGTTACAGAATGGAAGATTACTGCTATTTCCCAAGTCTGTTAAACCACAAAACTTATCATTTTGCAAACATAGAAAAGGACATTTTTCTAATAACACACCATCTTCCAGTTTATGCCAACACTGTTTATACACCTTCGTTTTCAGGATCTTCTAATCACAGAATGTTCATTTTCAAACACCGCTCAGCCTCCTCTCAGCCACCATACAACACTAATATCTGTATCAAGGTGCAACCTTCAGTGTTCCTTTGGGATGACATCTGAACAGCTGTGTCCCGAGAACCCAGAGAACACATATCTACTCATACATTTCAAAGGAGTGAGCTGACGTATGCCAAACATTTGTTAAAACATGTGTGAGTGAACTTTTGACTTACCTTATGCCACTGAGAAATCCCAACAGTTATAGAACATATTTCAGATGATGAACCTGAAGTCTGACTCACAACCAATTGACACATTTATTCACATTTTTCTCTGACTGACAAATGCTTCTTGGCCTCATATACAGCAATGCTGAAGGACTTAGAGTGCTCATGAAAGGACACTTGGTATTAAATAAGAATATCCACTCTAAAAATGCTTGGTCAAAAAGCTCTTTTTACTCAGCTTATTTATTTTGGTTGTCTCACAATATCTAAAGAAATTATGGAGAATATAAGTACATATTGAAAATTCAGTATGAAATTCTGAACTAAATTTAAAACCAGTAGCAATGGCCCAGGTCCACATGGGGTATGTCCAGAACCAAAGGCCACAGGAAACAATGTAGTTTAGGTTTACTTAAAAACACATATAATAATATACATATATATATAAATATTTTAAATAAAATTCTACTATTTGCACTGTCAATGCTACCACCAACATTTATAGACTGGCCAAAACAAAACAAAACAAAACAAAACAAAACACTGCTAGGCATGAGAAATATTCCTTTGAATCAATGGCCAGAGGAGTCTACGACACTTCCAAAACAACACAGCCATTGCCGGTGCACTTGGTTAAGCCCACAACTTCAAGGTAAGACTGTTGTTGAACAGATCTCATATTTCAATACGAAACTTGCAGGAATCTGGATGGAACTGACCTGGAAGACTCCTGTCTGAGGATTATTTTCATAGGACCAGAGGGTGTTATGAATGCTGCCAAAGCAGAAATGCAATTAAAAGGCTTAGCCAGTTGTGATGCCTTTGAATCAAAACAATGACTGTGGGAAAATGTTCAAGGAACCCATAGTGACACTTTTATCGTAGGGCAGCAAACATCTGCCTAATTAGACTTAAGGCCTGATCAATAGGAGGAAACTCTTGTCTTTTACTGTAAACTTCGCCAGCCACTTATGGCTGATGGATTTGTGCCTAAAAGAACCTATTTCGGTCTCATTTTTGAACAAGTATAATTCCCAATTGCATTCTGAATTTCTATCTTTATTTTCACATTAGCTCAGTTTTCTGCAATTATTTAAAGAAGCTTCTTTCTGAGATAGAGCCCACCACAGAAGCCCATAATTGCTCAAAATGCACAGAACAACTGACCATGTGTGCTCACATACAAACCAATGTCCATACCTAAGGTGTAAAGGACTTCACAGAAAAACTGGGTGGAAAGATTGTTAGAGCTGGAAGAACTGGATGCCTGCTACAAGAAAGTAACTTCTGCATGTGACAGCGAATCTACAGCTATCAAACATCAAAAACACAGTTACCTGAGCAAGTCACACATGACGATGTGAGTGGACAAGCCCGTGTGGATGGGGAGAACCTGAGGAAGCTGAACCCCTACACTAAGAGCTACAGGCAACAAACGTCTTCTGAGACAGGGTTAGTCAGTCTCCTTCAGCGTCCAGATTCCTACTAGCTCAGCCAGTCTTCAAGATATAGAAGCAGCACCTCTTGACTGGGCAGGTGGAGCTTATATTTAGCCCTTTGTCTGTGTGGGTATCTTTAAAGAAGAAAATGTCATGAAGGTGCAAGGCAGTGGGGAGCACACAGGAAAAACTAGAGAGGGGAGATAAGACACTGAAATTATGTAAAAGGACTTGTGAAATACTTCAAAACTTGATAATATGAGATACATTAAAATTGATTTTCTAGAAAGTATTTGAAGTAAATGTTTCCCCAATTTGTAGTTTTTTGTTTGTTTCTATTCCATTTCTTTTAAAATGACATATGGAAAAATTAAAAAATTGTGAAAAGTGAGTTAATGGATGCACTAAAGGTTACAAGATTTTTTTTCTAAAATAAGGCTAAACTGGACATTGTACAGTGTACATTCCATGACCTGACCACACTTCACAACTCATCTAAGTAATAGAGAACTTAAGCAAAGCTATTAATAATTCCGAAGCATGCTTCCTTACTTGGAAATGCACTCTCAGTATCTTCTTGTTTTCCATAAAATGTTCTATACTAAGAACTTATATATCTTTAATAACAGCCCCGAGGGATATATGTAGCAAATAAAATATTACAGTACTCTACAGAATTACATTTGAGTTTAACTGGGTTCCATCTAAAAATAGATATTAATCACTATATTGTAGAACTCAACCATTCAGAGACCATAATTATGAAGTCGTTTGATGTTAGGAAGTACATTATTTTATACATTAATGTCAAGTAAAATAGAATAAAAATCGAATGTTAGTTTAGAAACCGTAGCATGTGCTGCACTGATGGCTCACAGGTGTTTGCTATCGGGTGAAAACCAGACTCAACAAAGCCTACATCTAAGAGTGAGTGAGGCACTGTGAGGACTGTTCATTAAAACTGTGAGGACTATTCATTAAAACAGCTTCCCAGACACTGGAGCAAAAGCTCTGAATCACAGAATGGACTGTATTTAAATAAATGGAAGAAAAGAGGTTTAAAGCCTACCTCAGATATTTATTCAACAGAGTGCAGAAGCATCTCTCTTAACCCTGTTAGAGACAATAATAAAAACATCCATATAAAGCTGTAGGAAGGAAACATAGCTTTGGTGTCTCAGGCAGGTAGAGTATCTGTACAAAAAAAAAATGTTATTTCTTCATGCTCACTTGAGGGCATGTTGCTCAGACACTTGTGTGTGATACCCATTCACCCCCCAAAATGTTATGAAGTGACAGTTACAGACATGAATGTAGTAGCTCCATAGTGTTCAAGGGACTGAGAGACTATTATTACCATGAACACTAAGATGACAGAGAATATTATCCGGAGTAGCAGGCAAAGATGCAAGAGGCCGAGGCTATAGGTAAGTCACGATTGTGTGGAAGAGTGAGATTTAGCACTTTGGTGTATAAAGCCATATGCATCTTAGTATGACTGGTTGGTATCTAAGAGGGAAAATGATTTATTTTCTTTTATGATGAGAAAATCACTAAGCTGAGTTTATACAAAACTTCCTATAGTCTACATTATAAAACTATTCTTTTTCAATTAACCAACAGGGGAAGTGATTATAAAATACCAATTTTTTTCTTAAAGTATGAGGTTAATCTAAGGACACCTCATATTTCATCCTTTATTCTGAAATTATGGGAAGTTCTGGGTCTGCATTAATACTGGCTACATATTATTGAAAGAACAAATGCTTCAAAACTCATTTGTGAGAACATTTTCACTTATGACAGTGGTTCTTAACCTGTGGGTCACGACTCCTTCCTACAGGGCCACCTAAAGCCATCGTAAAACACATATTTTTACATTGTGATTCATAACAGTAGCCAAGTTATAGTCGTGAAGTATAAACAAAAATAATTTTATTGTTGCGGCTCATTACAACATGAGGAGCTGTACTAATGGTTCAGAAGAGTGGGAAGGCTGAGAAGCCCTAAGGCATCACAGGGACACTGGTATACCTACTCACTCTAGTGTATGTTTGAAATAGTCCAAATCCCACCATTTCTTATACTGGCTGCTCTCTCAGTGATAACGCATATATTCTCAGACTTTCTCACACACACACACACTCATATACAAGCAAATACAACACTCCTGAAAAGAAACATATGATTAAAATTTAAAATAGCTATTCTATTTTATTCCACTTAAAACTTTTTTTTTCCAACCCTGTCTGGGCTATTTCTATATTTCAGTGGGCAAGAACATCCCATTTACTTTAAGCAAATGCATCTCTTTGGACTGGATATCTTCCCTTTTCTCTCCATGTATTTAATTGAGAAGAGGGAAGCACAGGCACTTGGCTGATCGTGTGGGGATTGCTGCTGGTCTGTGACCCCACAGATATTCCCTCCCTGATGGGGTAATCCACACATGTCCCAAACCTGTCACCAACCACAAAAAAAGTGAAAGATCTGGGTTGTGCTCTCATGCTTGCTGTCACTGAGAGGTTAGGCTGGGGAGGAACAGTGGAATGTTGAGTGTGCAGGACATGTGGCAAGGAAGCGAAAGGCCCAGCATGCCCTTGTGCTCATCACTGATAGCCAGATTCACTGCTGTCACCTTTAGCTTCTCAAAACACATGGAGTTTAGGTCTCAATGTTAGACACATACTCTGCCCCTGGTAAAAAGAGACAAATCACTCTGGTAGGTAAGTTCCTGGCAGGTCTGTGAAGGTGGGACTACCCAGATCTCGCCACCTGCAAACCTTTCTGATTTAACAGTCATGCAGCACTCTTTTCTAAGAATGGTCATAGTGGAGAAAGGACAACCAGAAACTATGAAATTCATCTTACTCCTTTTTCCAGGTAACGATTTTAATAGTTTCCAACACAAACCAAATCAATGCTAACCTATCATTTCGTGTTTTTGGATGGAAATCTGAAGAGGGAGAAAACACGGAACAGGGCAGGAGCTTATCACAGAGGGCCTCTGAAAGACTCTACCCAGCAGTGTATCAAAGCAGATGCTGAGACTCATAGCCAAACTTTGGGCAGAGTGCAGGGAATCTTATGAAAGAAGGGGAAGATAGAAAGACCTGGAGGAGATAGGAGCTCCACAAGGAGAGCAACAGAACCAAAAATCCTGGGCACAGGGTTCTTTTCTGAGACTGATAGTCCAACCAAGGGCCATGCATGGAGATAACCTGGAACACTTGCACAGATGTAGTCCATGGCAGCTCACTCTCCAAGTGGGTTCCCTAGTAAGTGAAACTGGGGCTGTCTCTGACATGAACTCAGTGGCTGGCTCTTTGATCATCTCCCTCTGATGGGAGAACAGCCTTAACAGGCCAGAGAGGAAAACTATGAAAGACAGTCCTGATGAGACATGATAGGTAGGGTCATATAGAAGGGGAGAAGGAATGCCCCTACCAGTGGACTGGGGGAGGGGCATGGGAGGAGAAGAAGAAGAGAATGAGAGAGGGAGACAGAGCTGGGATACAAAGTGAATAAATTGTAATAAAGAAAATAAATAAATAAAAGGGAGAAGGAGAGGAAGAGGGTGGGATTGGGATGGAACAAGGGATGGGGCTACGGCTGGGATACAAAGTGAATAAATTTTAATTAATAAAAAGAAAGATTTTCAAAAAGAAAAATGTCCAATGTATGCAATAATGACATCTTTTCATAGTCATCAGACACAACTGGAAAATTCAAAGTGCTGAAGTCTCTGACAAAGCAGAAGACTTCCTTACATGATTGAAAAAAACCACATGGTTAGGCTGATCATCTCAGTAGTTGTTAAGTCCTTCTTGCTCATTTTAATTTAGGTATTTTCTCATCATGTGGCCCTGGCTGACCTGGAACATTCTATGTTGACAACAATGACTTCCAACTTGCATCAGTCCCCTGCCTCTTGGTCCTGGAATTTTAAGTATGGCCACCAAACCTGACTAATCTTAAATCAATTTTAAGGTTTCCTAAGAATAGTTCGTTGAAGATGGCTTGAGCCATAAATCAAGATGAGTTTTGTTTTGTTTTTCTGCTGTTGTTTTTAAATTAATTAATATATTCATGCCCTTTACAACCTGATCATAGCCCCTCTGTCCTCTCCTTCTGGCCCGACCGACCCTCCCTTCCTCTTCTCACTTCCCCCTTACCTATTCCTCAAAAAAGGGGAGTCCCTCACCGGACCCCAGCTCATTAAATCCAATCAGGACTGAATACATCCTCTTCCCCTGTGGTCTGGTAAGGCAGTCCCACCAGGGGAGGGGAGTGATCAGAAATCAGGCAACAGAGTTCATGTCAGAGGCAGCACCTGCTCCCTTTACTAGGGAACCTACATGAGGCCTGAGCTGTCCATCTGCTACATCTGTGTAGGAGGCCTAGATCCAGTCTATACATGGTCCTGGGTTGGTGTTTGAGTCTCTACAAGCCCCTCTGGTTAGTTGGCTTTATTGGTCTTCTTGTGGAACTCCTGAAACCTCCTGGGTTTTTGTAGCATTCCTGCTACTTTTTCACAAGACTCTCCACTTTGGCAAATGTTTGGCTGTTAGTCTCAGCATCTGTTTCAATGCTTTGTTGGGTGGAGCCTCTCAGAGGACAACTATGTTAGACTCCTGTTGCCTCTCTTCACCCACTTCCAATGTGTATTCTATTTTCCCTTCTGAGTGATATTTAAGCATCCTCCCTTAGGTCCTCCTTGTTGCTTATCTTCTTTGGGTCTGTGAATTATAGTATGTCTATCCTGTACTATATGGCTAAAATCTACTTAGAAGTGAGTACATACCATGTGTGTCTTTGTGGGTCTGGGTTACCTCACTCTGGATGATCTTTTTTAGTTCCATTTGTTTGCCTGTAAATTTCATGATGTCATTGTTTTTATTAGCTGAGTATTATTACATTGTGTAAATGTACCACAATTTGTTTCTCCATTCTTCAGTTGAGGGACATCTAGGTCATTTCCAGATTCTGGTTATTACAAATAAAGCTGCTATTAACATAGTTCAACAAATGTCCTTGTTAAGTGGTGGAGCATCTTTTGGGTATATGCCCAAGAGTGTTATAGCTGGATCTTAAAGTAGCTCTATACCCAATATTCTGAGAAAGTGCCAGATTGATTTCCAAAGTGGTTGTACAAGTTTGCATCCCCACCAGCAATGGAAGACTGTTATCCTTTCTCCACATCCTCGCTGGCATGTTCTGTCACTTGAGTTTTTTATCTTAACCATTCTGATGGGTGTAACATGGAATCTTAGTGTTATTTTGTTTTGCATTTCCCTGATAACTAAGGATGTTGAGCATTTCTTTAAATGTTTCTCAGCCATTTAAAATCCCTTTGCTGGGAATTCTCTCATTAGCTCTGTACCTCATTTTTTAAATTGGAATATTTGGTTTGTTGCTATTTAATTTCTTGAGTTCTTTATATATTTTTTATATTATCCCTTTGTCAGATATAAGACTGGTGAAGGTCTTTTCCAAATCGGTAGACTATAATTTCATTCTATTGATAGTGTCTTTTGCCTTGTAGAAGCTTTTCAGTTTCCTGGGTTTTTTAATTGTTGATCTTAGAGCCTGGGCTGTTGGTGTTCTGCTCAGGAAGTTGTCTCTTGTGCCAATGAATTCAAGATCTTCCCCACTTTCTTTTCTAGTATATTTAGTGTATCTCGCTGTTTTAAATTTATTTATTGTTTTATTAATTACAGTTTATTCTTTTGTGTCTAAGCTGTAGTTCTTCTCTATTCCCCTCCCAATCCCACACTCCCTCCAGCATCTCTTTCCATGCCCTTCTCCAAGTGCACTGATAGGGGAGGTACTCCTCCCCTCCCCTCTGATCTTAGTTTATCAGTTCTCATCAGGACTGGCTGCATTGTCTTCTTTTGTAGCCTGGTAAGCCTGCACCCCCCTCACGGGGAGGTGATCCAAGAGCAGGCTACTGAGTTCATGCCAGAGACAGTCCCTGTTCCCATTACTAGGGAACCAACTTGGACACTGAGCTGCCACAGGTTACCTCTGTGCAGGGGCTCTAGGTTATCTCTATGAATGGTCGTTGGTTGGAATATCAGTCTCAGAAAGGACCCCTGTGCCTAGATATTTTTTTTCTGTCCTTGTGGCGCTCCTGTCCCCTCCAGATCTTTCTATCTCACAGTGTATCTGGTTTTATGTTGAGGTCCTTGACTTGAGTTTTGTTTCTCTACAAATACGGGGCTATTTATTTTTTTCTATATGTAGATATCCAATTAGACTAACATCATTTTTTGAAGACGTTCTCTTTTTTTACATTGTATGATTTTGCATTCATTGTCAAAAAAATCAAGTGTTTCTAGCTGTGTGGGATTAAGGCTGTTTTTTTTATTCAATTCCGTTGATCCACCATGTCTGCTTCTGTGCCAGTACTTGAAGTCAGGGATGGTGATACCTCCAGAAGTTCTTTTCATCGTATAGGATATTTTTTTTATTCTGAGTTTTTTGTTTTCCCATATAAAGTTTAGGGTTGTTCTTTCCAGGTCTGTAATGAATTGTTTTGGAATTTTGATGGGGATTGCATTGAATCTGTAGATTGTTTTTGGTAAGATTGCCATTTTTACTATGTTAATCCTACTGATGCATAATAATGGGAGATCTTTCCATCTTCTGATATGTTCTTCAATTTCTTTCTTCAGAGAGTTGAAGTTCTTGTCATATAGGTCTTTCACTTGCTTGGTTATCATTACTTCAAGATACCTTATATTATTTGTGGCTGTTGTGAAGGGTGTATTTTCCGTAATTTCTTTCTCAGCTGTTTATCATTTCTACAAGGGAAGCATATTGACGTTTTGTTAATTTTCTATACAGACACCTTGTTGAAAATGTTTATCAATTGCAGGAGTTCTCTACTAGAATTTCTGGGGTCATCTATGTATACTACCATATATTCTGTGAATAGTGATATTTTGACTTCTTCCTTTCGAAATTATATCCCCTTGATCTCCTTTAGTCATCTTATTGCTCTAGCTAGAACTTCAAGTACTATATTGAAGAGATACAGTGAGAGTGAGCAGCCTTGTCTTGTCACCTGATTTCAGTGGGATTGTTTTAAGTTTCACTCAAAAAGGGTTATAAATGATTATTTGTAAGATTTGTGCTTTCTGCATTTATAATTTCATGCATGCATACATCACATTCTGATTTGCCTCCTCCTCCCTGTCTTATCTGTTTCATTCATCTCTAACTCTCCATTCTCCACCAGATTTGTAATTCTGAGTGATTTAATTTTGTTGATATAAACTAGCAAGCTTATACTCTACTCCTCTCCTCGAAAAGTGGTGCATTCATTCCAAGTACTTGTCTCTATTTGAATTTTCTTTACACTCTTCCCTGGGACTCCAAAAGACTTCCTATGTCAAATAGCATTTCAGATAACATTGTCTGTTCTCTTCTTTTGAGTGTACTGTGTTGTTTACTTTTCAAATGGCTTTACACTCTCAGTTCCTTGCTAACTGCAGAGGTTATAAAGCTGCTGAGAGGAGTCTATGAGAGTTAAGTCTAAGCAGAGAAGAGAAACATGAGTTGGATGAATATCCACCTTGGACCTGGCAGGTAAATGGCATCATCAAGGATTCTCTACCTTTATATCAACAATCAAGAGAACAGAAAAGGAGCAGGGCATCAAACAGTTTCCTACAGGGAATTAAGTGAGAATACTTTTTACTATCTCATCTTAGGACTAGAGAAAGCAAAACTTACTCACTGGCATCCAGAGAAAGGCAGATATGCTGCTACCAGACCACTTTGCCTACAGAAAGAGGCTGTATTCTAAGGTAATCAGCATGACTTGTTAAAGCACACGCCCATGTTCCAGTAAGGACTGGTTCTGCCACTGTCACCTTTGACCTTTGGCTCTGAAATCAGTTAAATGTCTTCCTTGTATAAATGGTCTTTGAGATACAGTTCCCAAATCAGCAGCAATAATGTCACCTGTGCAGGTGTGGGAAGTCATTGTTAGGCCTCTTTCACTTTAGAGTTGTTCAGGAAGACCCAAGGTGCAAGCCACAATTTATTTTTTATTCACTTTACATCCTAATTGCAGCCTACCTCCCTCTTCTCCTCCTAGTACCACCCTCATGCCTTCATCCCCTTATCCTCAGAGAACAGAAGGACCCTTATGGGTATTAGCCCATCCTGGTACATAATATTATAGAATGATTAAGCACATCCTCTCCCATGAGGCCAGACAAGGCAGCCCAGCTTGGGAAGAGGGATCCAAAGGCAAGTCCCAGAGTCAGAGACAGCCTCTGCTCTAATTGTTAGGGAACCCACATGAAGAACAAGCTACACATCGGCTACATATGTGTAGGGAAGCTAGGTTCCCATGTATGCTGTTTGGTTGTTGGTTCAGCCTCTGTGAGCTCTCATGGGCTCAGGTTGCTTTACTCTGTAGGTCTTCTTGTGGTGTCCTTGACCTCTCTGACTCCCTTAATCCTACCTCTCCCTCTTCCACAAGATTCCCCTACTTCTACTTATTGTTTGGCTGTGGGTCTCTCTGTCTGTTTTCATCAGCTGCTAGATAAAGCCTCTCATATAACAGTTATGCTAGGCTCCTATCTTCAATCATAGCACAGTCTTATTAATAGGGTCAGGGGTTACTTCTCTCCCATAGGGTGAGTCTCAAGTTAGGCCAATTATTGGTTGGCCATTCCATTCAATCTCTGCTCCATCATTATCCCTGCACTATTTGTAGTCAGGACAAGAATTTAAACACCAACAAACCATATAACACAATTAAAAATGGGATATAATGTTAAACAGAAAATTCTCAATGGAGGAATTTCTAACAGCTGAGAAGCACTTAAATGTTCAACACAGTTAGTCATCTAGGAGATGCAAATCAAAATGACTCTAAGATTCCATCTTACACACATCAGAATGACTATGATCAAAAACTCAAGTGACAATACATGCTGGCAAGAATATGGAGAATAGGGAACCCTCCTCCATTGCTGGTGGGAGTCCAAACTTGTATAACCACTTTGGAAATCAAGCTGGCACTTTATCAGAAAATTGGGATTAGTTCTACCTCAAGATCCAGCTATAACACTATTGGGCATATACCCAAAGATGCTCCACCATACAACAAGGACATTTGTTCAACTATGTTCGTAGAAGCTTTATTCATAGTAGACAGACACTGGAGACAATGAAGATGTCCCTCGATTGAAGAATGGATAAAGAAAATGTGGTACATTTGTATACTGTAATACTGCTCAGCTATTAAAAACAAGGAAATTATGAAAATTTCAGGCAAATAGACGGAACTAGAAAAGATCATCCAGAGTGAGGTAACCCAGGCCCAGAAAGACACACATGGTATGTACTCATTTATAAGTGAATATTAGCCATATAATACAGGATAACCACCATACAATCAACAGATCCAAAAATGCAAAACAACAAGGAGGGCCGAAGGAAGGGAAAATTAAATAGACATGTGAAGTAGAAGGAGGGAGGAAACTGGATGGGAGAAGGATGGGGGAGAACTGGGTGGAGATCAGGAGTGAAGCAATGGGGGTGAGGGGAAGGCTGGAAGAGAGAAATGAAATCAATGGTGGGGTCATCTCTGGGAAGAGGGAGGCTTCTGAGAGTCTAAGAGAGTGAGACTGAGACTTCTACCAGAGGAGAATATGAGTCCTGAAGCCTGCTGCCCCTGTTCGGCAGGACTTCCAGTGGAGGAAGGGAGACACCAACCCCTCCACAAAGCCAGGGATTTTTAATCTATTATTAGCTGATTCTGATGGAAGTTAATTTCTGAGAGTCACCATACTATACAAAGATGTGTTGAATACTTACTGTGTTGAATACAGTCTCAAAACATGAGATTACATGGGCAAGTGCAACAGCGATTCTGGTTCTGCTTTCACCCCTCATGGTGTTGATGAGTTTTCAAAATAAAATATAAAACAATTTTAATAATCTCTCCTGTTAATCTAGTCTGTGAAGTCACATTGTTCTGTATGGCAGATGATGGCATTGAAATGATGGCATGTAAATTACAGCATGATGGCTGACATCAAAGCCCTTCTAGCTTTGGAATCCCATTGGGTGCCTAGGAGCTGCTCATCAGACCTGCCTTAGCTCTCTGCATATGAGCTGGTTAAAGATGCAGTGACAATGCCCCTGCATCTTCCATGTGCTTCTCTCACCACTTTCTCCTCAGCACAAGGAACAGTCTTTATGTGAGAATCCAGGTACCTCACCAAATAGTATTTCATTTTCACATTAATAAACATTAATATAAATGTTTCTGTGCTTAGTCATCTGGCAAAGAATATCCCATGAAGAGCTGCAAAAGAAGCTCATTATTTATTTAAAAAATGGTGCATCCACTCTGTAACAGTACTGGTCCATGTGGTTTAATGGATTGGCATGTAAAAGCATGCATTGTTGCAATTGGGATGCCTTTGGAGGGATCATTCTGTTCAAATGGAGCACGGATGTCCGTTTTAGCTACAACCTGCTATCCTGCAGCAGAAACGGTTCTCAAAGTTGTCAGCTGAGTCCCCAACATCATATCACAGCTTCTGACATGTAGTTGTCAAGTCCAAGATAAAAATAACCCTTTCAAGTGCAAGCCAACCATGCTATTGCATTTCTTCAGATTCGTGCTAGAACTAACATTCAGATGACTCAGCCAGAAACTAAATCAAGCCCATGCTAGATCTACATTATGTTGCAGGCTTTTGGTACTGGATAAGCCAATCTGAGATTAAATCCTCACCCTACATTTTATTAGCTAGGTGATTTTCATCATGCCACACAGTTTCTTTGAGTTTCATTCTTCCACTTGTCAATAAAAAGAAAATTCTTAAGTTGTGAGGGTTCACTGGAGGTCAACCCATGACAACCTCTTCTAGACTGCACAATTCATCATGCCCTCAGCTCCACAGTTTGGATCTTTACTTAGAGATGACCCATGACCTCTGGATACTTAATTCCATAAGGGCCACATAACAGAAGTGTTGAAATTTCATTTGAGAGCCTCACTCTTGCTGTTTCTGAAGCCTTGTAACTCTGTATTTGACCTCATGATAAGATGTGCAGAATGAAAGGCCTGTAAAGTTACAGTCCAGTCCTATACTACTGTATGTACAGTGTGATCCAATGCCAACATTAGCCTTAGAGAAATATCTCCATGGTTACATGCAGTATTATATCTAAGTCATTACAGGAAAACGACCAGAAGATAATCCAGTTTTACCCAGTTGCCTGTTACCATGATACCCTTCCTGTGTTCCCTGCTTTCTTCACCCGCCTTCATTTTCTCCTCTATTTTCTCTTTCCCCCTTTATTCATAACACTTTCTTAACAAGCTCTTTTCCTTTGAGCTGTCGAATGGAATATTCTGGGTTTCAGTCTTGAGACTAAAATAATTACTTCTTTGTCTGCATAGGTTACTTAATCCCTGAGACTCAGCTCTTTCCAGTCAACCTTGGATAATAGTGGCATGTATCACACACACACACACACACATTTGTTTTCAAAACAAATGCAGGACAGTGCAGTTTATTATAGAAATTGGGCATTCATATCTCTGAAAAGTGTTATCTTTAAGATGTGATTTGTACTATTAAATAATTGTATTAATTTCATTACTATTGAAGGGAAAACATTTGAAGGAATAATTGAGAAGACTCTAGGAGAAAAACTCAAGATGTGTTAAAAAGCCCTCTGTGGCTATTAAAGAGACAGTTAAGTCAATACCCAGACAAAAAGCACTGCAAAGAGAAACACACAGAGATGAACAGGAGACTGTGTGAGCCAGCAAGCGGAAAGAAGGGTCTGAGAAGAGCTTGGTGTGCTCCTGCGAGCTTCCCAGTGCACAATTAAGTCCTTCAGGGCCTGTACTTTGAGCCATTCCTTTTGTTCTTGAAATGAATGTATTCCTTTGTTGAAATTTTGGATTTTGCTATCTTTTTGTCATCTTTAAACCTCTCAACATGTAGGAAGTAAGACACTCCAGTGAGCATGCCCAATACAGGATCCTTGCCATAGGGAAAGAACTATGAACACACCAAATGTCAAATGAACATTGCTGAAATTTTCAAATTATGTGTCAGTTAGGATTTTTAATTTACTGAAGCTGTTTTCTTAATTCTGTAGGCTTTGTTCACAGATGGCAATATTTAAATCACACAGTTAACATAAAGTGATAAAAGGAAAGATCTTAGTAGTGTGATGCCTCCAGTAAACCAGAACTGTGCAAGCTCACCAATTAAACTTGACAGCTCCTTAAAACATTTAATCCTACAGATGCAACACAACAATCCCAAAGTGGGATCTTCCTCAGATGCGCATTGCTGCTTTTCTCAGCTGTTCTTTCTTAAGTAGCACGTGTCAGAGCCGTGCAGCGGACCAGACAGTCAGAAATTTAGTTACCTTTGCCCCTGTCACACAGTGATGCAGAGTGAGACTCCTCAGATCTGAGACACAACTACCTGGCCTGGTTTCAGGCCACTGTGCCATCTTCTTAGTCATGTTTAAAGAAAACAAACAACATAGTTCCAATAACCTTTAACATGACTTATTAATATTTTTTCTGACATTATATTCCCAGAATTCATTTAAAAACCTGGTTTGGTTCACCATGCTTGGACATGGTGAACATTATATCTTGAAGGATCTGTCCTTAGCCCTGAGGTATAAGTCAGCCCCAAAGAAGTGTTTCAAGGTCCTGCTTGAGTTCCTGATCCTCACTAATGGAGTGTGTCATGTACTGAGACAAGTAAACCCCTTCTCCTCCTAAGCTGCTTTGGTCATGTGGTTTTATCACAGAGGAGAAAGTGTACACTCCCTTACTTACTCCACCTCCTCTTCCTCTACCACTGGAACATACTTGTACAAGCTTTGCCTACTTCCATTTCTTCCTTCTCTGTGTGACTGCCTGAGCACAAGTAGGGTCTAATTTAATGAAGAAGGGCAACTTATCAGTGGTTATACCCCTGAAAGAGTGACACCCCCTCTTCCAAGGAATGACAATATCCATGAATGATTCCTTCTGGGAAGGGGGGTGGAGCCTCTGGGCTTTCCCCACCTGGAATGAACAAGATATGGTTCTATTTTTATGAATAGAGCAGATTTCATAAATTATGGAATCAATGAACATCAACCTAATGTCAGTGAGACAAGAATTGGTTATTAATGTTAGCATTATTGAGGTGAATATTCTAAACTTCTGGTGTGGAAGAATGTCGCTGTTGAATGCCAGTGCCAACAGATGCTAAGAGGCTCTCTGCAAGCACCTGAGCCTTGATTATCTCTGCTGGCATAGTTTGTGCCAGAAGCAGTGTGTTTAGCTGGACTGTCATCTTTCCTTCTTCAACTTGAATCAGACTCTGTCCTGCATCAGGCCCTCTGGTCAGAACCATGGCAACAGACAGGATTCTTTTCCACAGGTGGATGAGTCTTTTCAGCAAGAGGTGCTACTGAACCCCATTGAACCCTAGCCCAGAAAATTTCAACTGCTATTGTATGTATTAATCTAAACAGTTGCAGAGACAGCAGATGGAAGAACAGTTCACAGACCCTCACCATTGTTCTCTTGCTCATGCGAAAGGTAAAATTATACTGAATTTTCTATTTTGTTCATTTTTTGCCATGATAGAACTGAAATGAAAAGAGATAAAGAGTATATGGGATTATAAAAGACTCTGTTAGAAAAACAAGCATCCTCATGGTAACAGCAGGCATATTATTTTAAAGCATTTCTATAGAAAAGATTTTTTTCGATTGTGCATAATATTTAAACACATGCAAAAAAGTAATTTTTCAGAGCGTCTCCCCTTAGAAAGCTGTGATCAGCGTGCTTTGTTGGGCTCTGAGAGCTGGGAGCCTCACAGACTGTGCTTCAGCTCATGTGTCTTTGCTCACATTACTGCTTTTTATAACAGGGAGAGAAAGACATGTTGAACATTGTAAAGAGGCAATAAAATAGCTTTTACATAAAGAAATATATTATTGCGAAGTTGTGTAGACATTGAAACTGGGAAATATTTCATGACATGTTGCTGTGTCTATTCATTTGTGGAAATGTTTGAAATTGCTCAAAAAGGCTTAGTTTCATGTTTTGGAGAATGGTTAAGTTTAGTGTTAAAGAGGACAGGGAGGGAAAAAAAATGTTCTCTTAGTAAAATCCTCACCTTTTTAATAGCTTTTTTTCCCAGACATTTAAACTATGTAGTATTTTCTGCCAAATAGAGAATCAAATGTCAGTTATCACCAGTTATGATGTCTGCATGAATCAGTTCTCACTGGTGTCCTTCCTCCATCCGCATCAGCCCAGGGGGATTTACTGCACAGATCTGGTCAGAATTCTACTCTGCCTGTAACAGTGTGAATTAGCAGCAGCCACTGGGGTCTGCAAGAGTATTCAGGGCTGACATAACGAGTCACTGAATGCAGAATGGTGTGACAAAGTTTTGGTGTGGCACCAGTTTGCCTTGGATGTCAGCTCTGCGTTGTGATGGAGTTAGCAGCAGCATCAACCTCACTCTTTTCATCAATTAAATGGGAATAATGAAGACCTTCTTTAAAAATGATGTATCAGTCATATTCAGTGGTTAAGAAGGTATTTTTCATTGATAATACAATATGTCAGCACATTGTATTCTTTCCTGAGTGTTCCAAATAATTAATTTATATCAGATCAAAACAAATCCTGTACATAAAAGCCATATAATTACTAAAAATGTCAAGTTTTCCCAGGGGTTTCTGAGAAGTAAGTTATGTTTTTACACTGCACTGGGAGCTTCCAAACTAAGATGAAGCTCTTGCACATAACAGTGGAATGTAGACTGTACTCATGCCTAAATACTTGTGTTTCACCTGGATGCATATACAGATTATAAATCTACACATATTAGTTATATTGATCAGTTACCTCTGTGGGCACACACAGTAGTTCTGCAGTTGTCATTCTCTGTGCTTTGCCCAAACACTGGTTCCCCTCCTAAGGAAGTCTACAGGACGCCCGAAGGACGCTCTGCTCTTATGGCTGCAGGAGACTATCTGGTCCTCAACTCTGTCTCTGAGGCTGGGACCATCTGTCCTCTGCAGTACTGTGATGTCATATGCATCTCAGCATGCTTCGTGGCAAGAATAGCCACAGGACCACATCTCTGTTCCCTGGCACAGCAATCATCTAAAGCTGGTTCTGAAGTCCTAGGACAGGGCACAGGCATGACTGCTGCAGTGGGTGTGTATGCCATTAGTGATGAAGGCACATGGGCATAGCCAAACAGACTGACAGAACATGAATGAGTCAGGTTACTCTGTGAGGGTTTCTGCATGGACCACCGCCATAATGGCATTGGAAGGTTCCAGCTGCAGCCTTTCTGCTTCTTCAGGTGAAGAGAGAAGGGTTAGAATGACCTCTCTGTAAAATTCCAGCCATAGTAGTTAAAATCATGGTTCCAATTTAGGCCTTGTTCTCATATTGTTGACTTGACACAGGAGTCTTCTGGGAAGAGTGGGCTTCAGCTGCGGGATTCCTTTTATCAAACCTACTAGCCCTGTCTGCAGACAACTGTTTTGGAAGTTGATAGATGTTGAAGGGCTGGTTCACAATAGGCAGAACCAAGAGGAAATATCAGTAGGACCAAGGAATGATGGCAATGGTCACAGAGTTGTTTGACACCCTTCAGGTTGGTTGTTCTGCACCTACTTCTAAGATGTTTTTATTCCTATGCATATAAGATTCCAACACTTTTCAAAACTTAAAACCTTCCTCTACAGTCTGACATTGAAAATATCTATACATGGTATATGATGAAAGTGATAAACTTCAGATTCTTCCTGTTTCTTTGTCTCAGGAGATATACTTGGGTTCTGTTTGTATCCGTATAGAAGCTAAGCTACACTTACCAGTCACATGCTTCTGTTTGGCAATTAAGCTTGTGATTGGCCTGATATTTGTAGCAGGACCAAAAGTAAGAGCAATGGTTGATCAACTGCATTTTTGAGTGCTTACAAATCTGCTTTACACCAACACTTCTGAAATAGCAGGTAATGTAAGATTAGAGATCAAAATTTCACGAAATCTTCCCGTGCCGTTGACGTCTGTCTTAGTGTTCTGTTGCTGTGAAGAGACACCATGACTATAACAACTATTATAAAGGAAAGCATTTAGCTGGGACTTGGTTACATTCAGAGGTTTAGTCCATTAATCATCGCGAGTGGCACACAGGCAGACATGGTGCTGGAGAAGTAGCTGAGAGTTCTACGTCTAGGTCGGCAGGCAGAAAATAGAAAGGGAGAGAGTGGGCTGGTTTTGAGTATTTGAAACCCAAAGCCCATCCTCAGTGACCCACTTCCTCCAACAAGGCCACATCTTCTAATCCTTTCAAAAAGCACCACTCTCTATGAGCCTAAAGGGGACTCTTCCTATTCAGACCATCACAGGGTCTTCAGTTGATGAGAAACCATTTAAATATCATAATAGGACCCTGAGCTAACCTGATCAACCTGCAGTTTTCTAGCTTACAACAGGCATAAGGAACAAAGCTAACCCCCAGTATTTCAATTTTTGTTTTTTATGGTATCAGAAGGGCTTGCGATTCATAACCTTTAGTTCTATGGCTTTGGGTAAACTGTGTAACTTTTTGTGGCATTGTTCAAAACTTTTTTACTATCTTTTATGAAAATAATGTGCATAATCCATCAATGTCTGTGCTATGAAGGCTGTGGAGATCAGTCTACACTTGTGTACATTTGGTTATTGACACATGCTTGCTTAGCCAAGCTGTTGATTCAGACAGAAAGCACAGGGCCACAGCTGCAGGCCCCTTCAAAGAAGTTCTCACAACCATTGGCTGAATGGTGTGTATTCTCTTCCTTCTGTACCTCTCCTCTCTCTTGTTTCTGGTGAGGTTGCTTTGGTTCATACATAAGGCTTTCTTTCTAACACTTATCATTATTAGTCAAATGCAAATCAAAACAGTATCCAGATAGGAGAGGGGCAGCCTCTCAGATCGGTGGAAAGGGAGTTGTTTAGTCCAGTAATAAGCAAACAACCTTTCCTTTATCTTGTTGCCGTTTTGTTTATTTTTAACAATTTCAAGAATGTATGAACGCATTGTGGTGATATTTCCTCCTGGCACTCTCTCTGACACTCTCTCCACTCCTAGGGGTCTTTTCTCCCTGAGTAGTTCCCTTCCTACTCTCATGTCCTTTTAAAAATTTACTGAGTTGGTGTTACGTGCATGAGAAAGTTGGGGGTTCCTTCTGGAGCATGGCAGCTCCATCACTGAGGTGTAAAATTATCTTTCTCACAGCACTATAACCTGTCCAAAGATCCTCAGGGAGGAGGGCTGGTCTCATGTGTCGCCTCCCATGCTACTGAATGCCCCAGGTGTTATAGGTATGTCTGCAGCTGTTAGGCTTTCATGATTGCAATGACCTTGTCAGGTCGAGAGGACAATGTCTCACAATACCCTCCACATTTTCTGTTGGCCATATTCACTCCTCTTCTTGTCATGTTCACTCCTCTTCCAAGATGCACCACATTTTCCAAAGGGGCGACATCAACATCCCTTTTCTGGCAAATAATTCGAAGTTACTTAGGACCAGCCGGTAAAATGATGAGTCAAAAATCTTGAAATGGATTGGTTACCAGAAGTGGATTCATTAATCACTAAAGTATATGGCTTCCAGGTTCTTACTTTCAACATTTTACATCTATTCATTTTAAAAGCTGAATGGACCTGACTCATGCATCTGTTTATTGGCTTCCAATGTAAACACAAAAGTGTAACATGTAATATGATTCTATATATAATATTCCATATTGTATGTACTCATTATATATTATATATTACATATATTATATATAATACATATTATATATGTAATCACATTACATGTTACAAATTTGCATCTAAAACCTGTCATTTAAGTATGAACTTAGAATGCTCTAATGGTCTTTAAAAATATATGGCACACTCCTGGGACCATATATTGTTCACTCTGAATTTATTTGTATCCTACATATTCACTCTACTGGGATTGGTTGAGGATATTAAATTTAAATACACACACACTCTCTCTCTTTCTGTGTCTGTCTCTCTGTCTCTCTGTCCCTGTCTGTCTTTCTTTCTGTCTGTCTGTCTGTGTGTGTATTCCAAAAAGAAAGAAAGAAAGAAAGAAAGAGAGAGAGAGAGAGAGAGAGAAAGAAAGGAAGGAAGAAAGAGCTTAAATCATCTATGAAATGATGTTAATTTTCTCTGGATATATATTTTAAACAATCATGCTGGCTTATGGACTTAACATCTATGTAACAAATCAAATTATTCCCTATTTTGCTTCTTTCAAATTGATATGATTTAATTTTAAGATGCAGCCTTTATCACGGAGTTTTCAGGAAGTAATTTATAAGGTCAGACTAGCTCAAATCAGCACTTCTTATCAACTTATTGGACCTTTTAATATATTTGTAATTTTATGTTTTTCTGAACTATGTAAGTGTATTTAACCTAAGATAATATGTCCTCTCCTTTAAGAGTGAGTTATGATAACCACATTTCTGCAAACTCCTTTCTTAAATGGTGTCTAATAGATAGTCCCCATTTTTCAACATCCCCAGTCCCAGACTGCTCTCAGTCATTCTTATTGGCACAGACTCTCAGCTGCAGAGGAACAAGCATGAGAACATGTTCTTGAAGACTCCATCATGGACCCGTTGTTTTGAATGTCTACCTAAAACACTGATGTAAAAGAAAGTGAGGAGATAGGAATTCTCTCATGGTAATGATTCTGGATTTTTAAGGCTGGAAGATATTTTTAGATAGAGGCATGTAGTCTGATTAATTTCAGAATTTCTTGTGAAAGTTGTCTTCCTGGGGATTTGACAACAAGCAAATTTATGTGTGATATTTACATGAAGATTCCAAACATTTTATGGCTTTATTTACTTGACTATTCTTTTTCATTGAGCACATTTTTGACTGCGGCTTTCACTGTAGATCTTGCAGCCATCCATCATATTATTAATGATTCTTCCTTGACATCCTCGTTTCTTTATGCCACACAGAACCTTGGAAACTGACACCTTTTTCTGACTAGTGAAAATTTCAGAAACCTGTAAGGTGATATCACCTGCCCTTACATATTTGCATGTTTTTCCTATAATTAAATGCCCCGTCCTTTGCCATCTGAACCACTTTGGAAGCTAGACATGTCAGGAAACAGCATATGAAATTTCTGTCCTGATTTATGATTTTGCTGCATCATATGATTCATGCTCTCACACTTTAACCATGTTTCACTTCAGTTCTGTTGTGTTTGTGCAAGGCTATCTAGCACTGTCCTTTCTCTTGGGATTCTGCCTGTAGATAGTTATATTCACATTGGTGAGCTCGTTGGCATCTTTCCCATGTCGTCTCTCTTATTTATTCCACACTCATTAAAGTGAGGAGTGTGTTTGTCTTAACAGTATTATCTTCATGTGCATATTAGCTCTTAGGTTTCCTCCCCCGTGCATTTCATAACATTTTGGAAAAAAAAATAATGGCAATTTACAGAGAGTTATGAAAAGGTGTTAGGACTCTCGGTTTAAGGGGAAACCTGTTATTCTAATCATCTGTCCTATTCAAATTTCATTTTTTTGGCTGGAACCTCATTTCATTAAGAAAATACGAGCAATGAACAGAAGAGGAGCATCTTCCTATCACAACCCAGCAGCACTGTCTGCATCCACACACAGCCAAATCCACACTCAGACTCACAGCACATGCAGACATCTCTCCTTAAATGCACACTTTCTGCTTGAGTTCTGGGTCTAGTGTTACCATCAGCATGCCAGCAACCTTGATTGTGTTGCTTAGGACACCATCAATATTTACTACAGACATACTCACATCGTTCAAATGGAGGAACCACTAGTCAACAGGCCACTTTCTAACTGTTCTCTTTGCACATCACATCTGAGTGGCCTCTTGTGATTCTCAATATTGACTGTCAATTGATAGGATCCAGAATATCCCAGGGCATAAGCTTCCAGGCACACTTGTAGGGGATTATCTCAACTAGGGTAATTGAGGCGGGGATCATGTTCCATGAACTGAGGTGAGAACCTGAAGGAAAGGAGAAAGCAAGCACAATGAGGGGTACCCCAGTGTTAATCACTCTCTGCTGCTCACCATGGATACAACCATTGCCCTAAAGCCACTTCAGCCACCACACTTTCCTCACTGTGATGGACCCTGACCCAAATTCACCCCTCCTCCTTGAAGTTGCTTAAGTCGGGGTGTATCATCACACATCCTGGGAAGCCACCAGTAACCTCCCCATCGCAGGCTCAAGCTCGCCACTCTTCTGTCACCGAAGACAGAACCCAAGCAGCTCTGATGCAGAAGGTGTGAAGTCAGCAGTTTCCTGCAGCAGCAGCCATGTGATCACTCCTCAGAGCACCCACAGGTCCAGTCATTCAGGGCTCATCTGCCTTTAGTCTCAGAAAGGTTCCTTTCACTTTGTGAACACAAGTCACCCCAACTTTCCTCTGTATTTTCAAAGCACACACCATTGCCTTTATTTTTTCCCCATTTGTAAATGTTAAAGAATTTGATACTTACATGCTGATTCCTTTCTTATTTGTACTTAACTTTTTAGATTTTTTTTCTCTAATACAATGGTTTTAACCGCAGTTTGTTCATACTAATAAAGTTCATAGTAACTATGGCTGATTTTACTTTTCCTCAGAGGCTCATGAACATCTGACCTTAAATTTTCTGTTGTTATTTACTGCCTGTCTTTGCATTAAGATGACACCTTCCTTCATTGTAGAGGCACAATGCATGGTGAAGTCATTCTCTATTTATGCCAAACCTATTGCTAAACTTCCCCTAAAATGGCTCTATGCTGTTTGGCTTTCCATCCCCTACTCAGTTTTTTCCTCTCTAAGGGTATTTGTTTATCATTAGGCATACATAAATGCTGCTGTGTTTGTGCTATGATGATCCTCATAATTGCTTCCATTAAATTGTTATCCTTATATTTTTAGACAAATTTTCTTTTGATTTCATACATTATTTTCATCATCTACCTGGGAATACCATGTGCATCTGTTTTTATTCCTCACACATTTATGTTTAATTATGTTTCCAGTCTAATTAACAAACAGTTGTGGCTGCTCTCACACCTGTGTGTGGCAATCTTACCATTATATGCCTTACTTTGCAAAGGGCAGACACAGCAGCAGCCTTCATGCAGCACTCACTCAATAAGTATTTGTAGCAGTTACTCAGTTATACTCATGGTGATGTAAATGAGAACGGCCCCTTAAAGGCTCATATATTTGAGTGCTTTGTCCCCAGTTGGTAGAACATCGGTGAAGGATTTGGAGGTGGGTCGCTGTTGAAAGAAGTGTGTCACTGGCATTGGGGGGATTTGGGGCTTCAAACTCCCATGCTAGGCCCAGGCATCTCTTCGTCTCTCTGCATCACACCTAAGGCTCAGATGTGAGTGCTCAGCTGCCACCCCATCTCTATGCTTACCTGACTGCTCCTTGCTCCCTGCCATGCTGCTCATGAGTTCCAGCCCTCCAGAACCATAAGCTTCAAATAAACACCTCTGGAAGTTGCCTCGGCTATGGTGTCTTATAACAGAAATAAAAAAATAATACCTAAGACAACAACCCTCTTTATTAAAAATGCTTTTCAGTTGAGTCATATAACCATCACTACAAATTTAGCTATTTGAAAACATCTGTATTACCCCTATGATGCGTCACATCATAAGGCTCTCAGGTGTTTATATTTTTTATCTTTTCATACCCGTAATTTTGACAGGAGAAAGTGTTTGAGACTTTCAATCACGTACTTTTCCTGGTATTTTGTTTCTGTTAATTGGAACTACATGAAAGGTGCCCTCCTTTTTCACACTATTCTTGCTTAGCCAGCAGTAAGTGTGTCAAGCTCGCCAGTGCTTTTAGAGCCCCACAGAAGCCCAGGATCCCGCACTGGCTCTGCCCCTGCAGCTGTGCCCTGAGCTTCCCTCTCTTAGTGAAGACAAGAAGGGTTCTTCTGCTTTCTGTTTTTCTGGGCTTGAACCTTGTGCGCTGATATTAGCCTACTGGATTAGATTGGCATCAAGAACAGCTGCTTTGCCTCTGGTGGTATAATTTTTTATAAACCCCACTGTCTTATCTAGGAGGCAGAAATAGAAACCACATAAGAATGAAATTCTGTTTTATTTGCTGAACTCATAGAATGTGGGATTTGTGTATAATCTAAACATATCTGTTATAAATATCAGATGACTGTTTGCCTGTGGAAACCAACAGCTCTACTCTCCAGTATCACATTCTTCAAAAATCTCAGTCGGCTTAATTACCACAATTTATTAAATCTGCAAGTATGCTTTTTACTGTGTGTTTAGCATAAGAAAACCAAACTCGGCATACAAAATGACATACATGTTTTCAACAAGCTAGTTCCACGCTCTGCAATTTGGTTAGGAAGGTGGAGGGAACACTAAAAACTCTTCCTCACTACTTTCTCAGTTCACAGTGCTTCATGTTTCTCTCCCTAAATTCCTCTCCTCTAAGACAGCCATGGACCCTACGTGTAGTCATGGGTTAGCCCCTGCTTTGATGACTCTGTCACAGCTTTGGTTCCTCCTAAAATGTGACTCAAACAACTCCACATGAATGTAATGCTTGTATTTTAAATATAAACTTCTATCTAGCAAGGTTATTTTGCTTATTCAATATTGATTTTAATTCAAATTCAATATACTAGGGCCACTCTTCAAAGCAGCCTAGATTACACTGCTATTTAACATTTTAATTTTAATTGTTATTAATTATAATTTATTCACTTTGTATCCCCCCTGTTGCTCCCTTCCACCTCCCCTCCCAATCCTACCCTCCCTCCAAATCCTACCCTCCTTCCCCTTCTACACCCATGCTCCTCCCCAAGTCCACTGCTAAGGGAGGTCTTCTTCTCCTTCCTTCTGACCTTAGCCTATCAGGTCTCACCAGGAGTGGCTGCACTGTCTTTCTATGTGTCCTGGTAAGACTGACTGCTCCCCTCTCAGGGTGAGGTGATCAAAGAGCAGGCTAATCAGTTCATGTCAGAGACAGTCCCTGTTCCCATTACTATGGAACCCACATGGACGCTGAACTGCCATGGGCTACATCTGTGCAGGGGTTCTAGGTTATCTCTACAAATGGTCCTTGGTTGGAGTATCAGAAAAGACCCCTGTGCCCAGATTTTTTGGTTTTGTTGCTCTTGTAGATGTCCTGTCTTCTCCAGGTCTAACTATTTCCCACTTCTTTCATAAGGTTCCCTGTGTTCTGCCCAAAGTTTGGCCATAAGTCTCAGCATATGCTTTGATTCCCTGCAGGGTAAAGACTTTCAGAGGCCCTCTGTGGCAGGCTCCTGTCCTATTCCCTGTTCCCTGTTTTCTCCATCTTCTGATGTCCATCTTCCTTGCCTTTCTGGATGGGGACTAAGCATTTTAGTTAGAGTCCTCCTTCTTGATTAGTTTCTCAAGGTGTATAGATTTTAGTAGGTTTATCTTATCTTATATGTCTAATATTCACTTATGAATGAATATATATCTTGTGTGTCTTTCTGCTTCTGGGATAATTCACTCAGGATGATCTTTTGTAGCAGTTTTATTTGTAATAGTCAGAAGCTGGAAACAACCCAGATGCCCCTCAACTTAGGAATGGATACAGAAATTGTGACACATCTACATAACGGAATATTACTCAGCGATAAAAAAACAAGGAAATCATGAAATTTGTGATTTACCATTTTTACCTAATAAGATGGCCACTGTCTTTTAGTATGCATCATCACAGAGTTGATGATGACAGGTTTCCTATGAGTCTTAGAAATTTTTGGAAGGGGCAGAACATGGGACACAGCCTTCAGGAAACATCATGTCCAGGATGGGTTGTTGCCCAGGAACCTCCAGACTGGCCTCCACCATGCTCTCTCTTTAGTCAGCCTCCATCGCAGTGACCATGCTGTGGCAGGCCCTAGGGACAGTCCCTTGTGTCTAGAACCTTCTAGTTCCCACTGAATGGTTAAAATCTCACCCTACTCCATTCTTAGCAAGAGCATAATCAGCTTGACATTGATCCTGACTGATCATAGTGAGGTTTTTTCGATTTTGTTTTTCCTAGAGCAGAATACACTTTACATGTGTTCATTAAAAAAGTAAAATCAAACTCTCTCTCTCACACTCTGTCTCTGTCTCTGTCTCTCTTTCTCTCTCTCTCTCTCTCTCTCTCTCTCTCTCTCTCTCTCTCTCTCTCTCTCTCTCTCTGTCTCTCTCTCTGTCTCTCTCTCTCTACACACACACACACACACACACACACATATATATATATATATATATATATATATATATATTTCAGCATTAATATAATAGAATGTACAGGTCCTTCCTAACACATAGGCTACCACAATTATACTTTGTGTGTAGATGTGCTAGCTCTTCCCACACTGAGTCCATCTGGAATCAAGGTGTGGCCTCACGTTGAAGTGGAGACTTTCCACATCTAACATTTTCAAGAACCATAAATGAACTTATGAGTGAATCCTAGGATTTAGAAAGAGACATCTGCAAGAAGACTGAGATTTTAGGAGACACGCAGAGAAAGATAAACAAAAGATTCTATATGATGAGAAAGGAGTAGAAAGCATGCTTTCATATGTCACATGTTGGACTTACCAAGGAGCCTTCTTTCCTCATCCTCCAAGGAAGAAAACCCTGCCAACCCTTGACTCTGAATATCCCTCATCTTGCTGCCGTACAACAGAATTATGCTTCTTTAACTCTACACCATGAGTGCAGCTCTGTGCAGCTGCTGGACAGCTGAGACACCATGCATTTGACATCCTGCAAAGGTCTACTTCTTTTCCTTTGTTTCTCTTTTACAAAATGTTCCTCTCAAATGTACTATAGAAATATAAGGGAAAGAACTTTAATAAACATTAACATATTTAACATTTAATGGCAAACAAATGTCTTTAGGCTCTTTCATATGGGTAAATGTAGACCTTGCACATATGAATGAATTGTGATTCATTTTGGTGGTGCATGCCTCAATTCCTAGCAGCTGGAAAACAGAGGCCAGAAGATTGCAAGCTGAAATCAACCTATGGAAGTTATATGGAAGTTCAATGTAAGCATTTGGATTGGGAAAGTGGGAAAGTTATCTGTACAAAGGGAGTGCTGAGAAAATATTTTACATACTGTAATATTTTTGGAAGTCTTGGAGACCTTCGGGGCACAGTATCCTGTTGTAAGCAAATATGACTCTCTGTGAAAATCTTGCCACACCTTTTTTTTAACTTCAGAGGGAAATCATTTCTGTATTTCATAAACAGTGTTTTAAAAAGTTCACTTTTCCCAATGAAGGTTTGTCCATACAAAGCTATCTGATCTAAAATGCAGGCCATCCTGCTTCTCCTTAAAGACAATAAAACTCAAGGTGTCTGTTTACTTGGTTCTGGGCTCTAACCTCTGAGGAGAAAGCTGCCACGTGGGTACGTGGAAGCTCCTCCACATGGCTGTTTGCTTTCTGTCTGCTTGAGCCAATAGTTCACTTGTGAGGACATAACACTTCTCAAACGCAAGGTGTTTTTACAAGTAACAGGAGGCAAATCTGTTGTCTTGGTATCCAAGCCTTCTCTAAAGTCTGGGCTTTGTCCCCGAACTGCCAAAAGACAACCTAGGCTTCAGGCAACACTAAGCTCATTTGTAAGGACATGACCCAGTGTGAGAGTCAGAGCTCAGACACAAATGCGAGCATCTGGTTCTTATGCCAGTACTGCCACACCTTAGTGGACAGAGCCCGGGGACTCAAGCTATTGACGGTACCAGGGGATGGACTGTGCCCTGTAGCGTCCCAAAGCTGGAGCTGTTTGCTGTAGGTCTCAGGCAACATGACAGATACTCATGTCAATTTGAAAGATATTATGTTTTAAACAGGAAAATGTGTCTTCCTGACCTTGGAAGTTGGGCATTTGATTGAAATCTATGAGGAAAAATATATCTCATTCAAGATGCATAGTGCTGGAGACTTGTGCTTAACAAATGAATTAATATTCTAATATGTTATAAAACTGTGTCTCTCTATTTACACATCCACACACAGAGAGAAAGACAGTGAATGAGAGAGGATATCAAAATTATTCAGTTGTGAAAGATACATTTCTCCTAAGCCTGCCAACTTCCAAATGTGTCATAACAACAAAAGTGTTGAAGATAGGTAAGAGAAGAGTTCAGGAGTTGTAAATGATGTGAAGATAATTGTACCACTACATAAATATTATTTTAACAAGCAGATGTTTTGTTACTTACATTTTATCTGTGAATATGGCAAGGCTATGAAATGTTTTTTTTTTTTTTTTTTTTAGGGGGAAAAATTTGTGTCTGACAGAAAAGTGAGGTCTGTAAGTACAGGAAACCCAGGGCAGACAGGAATGGTCTCTGATCCAACGAAGCCTTGGTTGGTTGACTTCACCCCAGACAAGTGAACACAACACCTCTTTGCCCATGAACCTGAGCAGAGAGTTTCTATACTCATAGTCTCATTGTCCACAGTTTCTGTGTCTGGTGTAAGCAAGCTCATCCTGCCCCTCACCTCCACCTCCTCCTTCCGAGTCATTACTTTTTACAGATTCTCCACGATCAAAGCAAATCATCAGTCATTCCTTCACCCTGAGGGTGTTCATTCAACTCTACTGCACATAAAAATGGCTCCAATAGCCATGGATGGCAGTGATGGACACTCAGATATGCTCACCAGGAGCCATGAAGTTCTCTCTTAAGGGAGATGGTGAAAACTTGTTTAATTAATAAAGAAAAGATGGGACCTGGTGGTTCAAACCTGCATTGACAACACTAAGGAGGAAGTAATATGTGGAGTTCAAGGTCAGCCTTGGCTATAAAACAAGTTTGAAGCCAGGCTGAAATGTGGCTATGAGACACTGTCTCAAAAAAAGGGGAGGGGGAAGAAATGGAAACCATGTCTGGTGAGGTTGATAATATCTCTAATCAACAGAAATCTATTCATGAAATAATGAAGAGAAAAAGAAATTTGTGCAAACAGCTTTCACAAAGCTTTCATCAAAGCAGAAGGCACACACATTACGTGTGATGAGTGTCTGGTTAAGACAAAGAAACTCTAAGTTACAGGGTCTGTGTTGTGTATTGCTTGAGGTGTTGGGCTGTAATCCTTGCAACACAGGAAGCACTGTATAGCTAATTTTTGTCAATATCTAGTAAAAATATCTAAATTTGCATTTTAAGCATGGTTCTCCAACACACTAAATTCTTTTCACAATTGCTCTTTGCTAATCAAAATCATGTCCAAAAACATGCAGGATCTGTTTTTGGGTCTATTTTATAAAACATATTCTCTAGGTGCTCTCTTGCCTTGAGTGAATTTGTGGTTTAGGTGGAAGTACCATGAAGATTCCACAAAGAACAAAATAATGGCTGAATTGGAACTTTAAAGCATTAACTAAATGGCCCATGTGAGAGGAAAGGAGTAAAAGAGAGTTCTATAACAGGTCAGTAGGAGCAAACTTCTTCTCTGGCATTTTATTGAATTATTAGTCAGGGTACAAGTGCAGATTGATAAATTCCTTGGTGACATTTCTAGACATGCATGTTTCATGCTTGAGTCAACCAGTTCTCCATGATAGCTGTTCCCTCTTTTCTCTCTGTCCCCAAAAGACCCTTACCATTCCTTATCAATCCCTCTTATAATCTGAAATCACCATTTTATTCCTTTCTTCTTCTTTTTTTTCTTTTTGGCTATTTTTTTGTTGACCCTCTTATGAGGAAAGATGTGCTAAATGTCTTTCCATGGTATAGCATATTTCCTTTAACATGATAACTTATAGTTCCATTCATTCACCAGAATGAATTATTCTATTCTTCTTTATGGCTGAATTCCATGCTATTATATAACACATTTATGTTTAATCTTCATATATATCACGTATTTAATAATCCATGCATCTGTTGACAGTCCTCCAGAGCCCTTATGAACAAGGCATGTGGGCACCTGTTTTCTACCCTCCCTCTATATCCTTTGGATGTGTACCCAAGTGTTATAGATAGATAGTTTGAGGTGGACCACCAATCCCTCTATTGTGATTATAACATATAGTCTCAGCAGCATCATGCATGCATTTCCTTTTCTGCCTGGTGAGGGACTGAACCTTGATGTAGTTTTGATTTCTTCAAAATCTAACAAATTTGTGAGCACCTTTAAATATATTTTAAAGGATTAATAGTTATGTGAAATCTTCAGGGAACTAAGTAGTGGGTTATTCCATTTAGAGTGACATAACACACACACACACATGTATACATATATTCTGCATATTGATTCTATTTTTCTAAAGATTTATTTATTATGCGTACAATATTCTGTTTGGACACCAGACTACATTACAGATGGTTGTGAGCCACCATGTGGGTGCTGGGAATTGAACTCAATACCTCTGGAAGAACAGCCAGTGCTCGTAACCTCTGCACCAATTCTCCAGCCCATTGATTCTCTTTTAGACAAATAGCAGCTGGCGAAGTTTCTCCTCATTGTCCTGCAGGGTGTCTGGCTACTCAGCTGACTATTTCTTCTGCTCTCAGAAGCTTTTCAAACTTCTGCTCTGAGAAACTTTTCTCACTCTTGGTTTGATTTCATAAGCTAGCTATTGTAAGTGCCTGCCCTACCCCTCTATGCAGTATATGTGAGGGTGGAACGCATCCCTGCTGTCAGCGGTTTCTTTGGGTCTTACTTCCTCTGCGGAATCTAAGGGAGCCATGACTTTGACAGTCGCAGTGTATGAGCCCCTGTCCTTCTTGGCGATATCTGCTTGGGGTGGGGCTGCAGGAAGATACTGTGGGGTGTTGATTATCAATAGTTAGTAGAGGTTGCTTTATTACCTCCCAGGCCTTTGGAATCCAAAAACACAAGACTGGTCATCTACCAGCATCTTAAAATGAAAGTGACTTTTGTTCTCTCATATATCTGACTGGTTTCCTTTAGTGCAGTAGACTCTGGTGGGCTTGTTTCAGAATCTCCATGACTGCAAGAACTTCCTCAAAAAATGACTACAGGCTCAATGATATTTGGTTCATTGGTATTTGCTAAAGGTTCCTGAGACTTAAAAGTATTGGGACCTTTAACTTTCTTACCATCAATTCCAGACAAAACTACACAAGGTGTCAACCAATGCCCACACACCTGCAGCAGAGAATGATGGGGGCTTCCTGAGGCAGCAGTGAAGAGATCCCAGCCCCACAGTCCTGAGGACATTTCTGCACAGGACTGGGCCCAGGATACATGCACTCTCTGTTTTTTATCCATCTTTTGTTCACCTCTCTACTATCTGCTCTTCAGGTTCAACATAGTCTAGATAGATACGCTCCATCTCACCCTCTGCCCTGTGTTCCAGAGTCTCTGAGTGTTCTCAAGCTTCTCACAAGGGCCTTCAGTGCAGAACAGCAGTCACCCACATCCGTGTGCTGCTGATCTCAACTAGTTTCTATTCTTTATTGTGCCTTGTGTCTGATGTTGGATTTTTTTTTATAAGAGCACCAGAGATTTCCAGAATTCTACCTTATTTTTCTTATTTGTTAAATGTGTGGTTGAGAAAATATGGCATTGTAAAAATGTTTGTCAAAGACAAGGAGACACTGTTTCTAACTTGCATTCTTACCATCTTTAAAATGTTGTTCATCCTGGAGTCTAACTCTAACTCCATGTTGGAGAGTGCTGTGAGAATCGTATCAAGAAATGCAGGCTCTCCCACAAGCTATGTGTGAAAGCATGAGACTTCTATAAATGCCTGCCAGGAATGTAGTAAGCAAGCCTGGAACACAAACTTCACACAATTGCTAAATTTATACCAGTGTCTAAAAGTACACATGGCCTAAAATCTCTACCGTTCTATAATGAGCTCTACAGAACTTTAAAGGACAGCAGATACCACTGTTTGAGAGAGGGTGGGGAAACATGACTTCATAGGTAACTGAAATTATGCTAAAGTAAAATAAAGAGAATAAAGTTCAGGCAGTTAAGAAAAGCAAGCACCACAAGTGTGAAGCTACAGTAGCTTTCAGGACATGAAGAGTCCTGACTGGCGAGTTTGGATGGCAGAAAGGATGTTGCAGGCCCATGGATGCCTCTGCTGTGGAAACAGAGTGACTTGTTTGAAAATGAAGTTTGCTATGAATTTTTTCCCAAGTTTCATTCCTTCTCCAGAAAATGAGGGAGCTGGATGCAGTGGCTTATGTCAACAGGATTGCAAGAGTTTGAGGCCAGCCTGGAATAGGACAAGAAAAAAAAAAAAAAAAGGTGGAGGCGGATAATGAAGTAAGGCCAAAACATGAAAAGTAGTTATTGCAGTAAAAGTGCTGAAGGCCACTGCTGCTTGAGGCTGGAGCTGTACACAGGAAGTTGTGAAATCTCTGTTGATAAGTCAAGTGAGCACTGTGCCATGTTATTAGTATGTAGCTATAAGGTGTTTGCATAATACAATTATAAGCGTGTAGCATTTTCCCAACAGGTGTCACATACATTTTGCTGCGCTATGGCTGGACCCTGAAGATCATTACATGCTTTAATTTTTGTTTTGTGTTCCTTTTTGTTCATATATATATATATATATATATATATATATATATATATATATAGTTCCTGTCAAGGTAACACTTTGATGGATAACTAAGAGCAATGGAAAAATAGAGGAAAAATTCAATTTTCAGGGTCACCCTCCTTTGATCTATTCTATCAATGCCACTCCAGTTTGTAAAGGAGCAGAGTGTATCATGCGATTCCCCTGTCCCCTGAGCAGAAATTAGGGGACCCTGCCTTTTGTCAGTGATTCTAAGCTACCCATCTTCTCAAATCACAAAACATTTTTTATGACCATGTTGTAGTTGAGTGTGAAATGTTTGAACACTGGATCTCCAGTGGTTGAGGCTATTTGGGGAGATTGGGGGACCTGCAAGGCCTAGAGCTGAGCTAAAGTAAGGAGGCGCCTGAGGGAGAGTTTGAGGTTATGCTTTCTTCTGATACCAGCAATAGCCCGGTGCCACATGCCCCCATCACACTTTCCAGGACCTTCTCCATGGCCTCTGTACCGTGAGCCAACATAAGGTCTACCTCCTTAGGCTGCTTCTGTCTAGCATTTTGTGCCAGAAACAAGAAAAAGAGTTAACATGGTTCATAAATTATTATCATGTATGTCATATATACACATGTATATTTAAATTTTTAATAACTTAACTGATTTGTCTGTGTGTCTATGTGTCTCTGTGTCCATGTATTCATGTCCTCCAGTCTCCAGCTCAGATGTCTTCTTGGCTTGACTTTACTCCTCTATGAACCTTTTGTTTCACATTGTCTGTACTCTCAATAATTAGTACAACGCCATTTTATTTTTCCCATTAGTAATTAATCAAATATTTCATTTATATAAAAAGAGATAAGAAATGAGAAGTCACAGAACCCTTGTTCTCAGATGTCCTGGGTCTCCCCTGCTCTTCGCAGCCCAGGCTGCTCCTGATTTTCACCTATTATCAGCACTTATCTGTCCAGTACTCATCATTGATACTAACATATGATAATCCTCCTTGGGAGCATGCCACGTGTGAAATGATTATCACAGTTTTCAGCTCATAGACTCTCTCTCCTGGTGATCATCCTGATGGACCTGATCACATGTGTGTCTGCATGTCACTCTCCTCTCAAGTCTGAATTCTACTGAAGATCCTGAATCTTGGGTTGGATGATATTTCATTAAAAGTGTGAGCTACAATGCCTGCCCATGGCAGATAGTCACGAAATACTTATCAAACAGAAGAATGACTACATTTTGCTTTTAAATGCCCCAGTGCTCTTATAGCTCAGACAAGATGAACAGTGAGACAAATTCTGACAAGCAATGATCTTTCCTCTCTCTTCTTTCCAGGTTTGCTCTAAACTTTTGCTATTTAAAGTTCATTCTTCACAACAGTGTTTGCCTTTCCAAGGAGCTTGCTACAAATGAGGAACATCCAGCTCCACCTTAGGTGTGTTTGAGTTGAATGTCATCCTAACACATGACTCACACACATTAAACACTGAAAAAATTATTGCTCAGGAAATATTTTAAAATTTAACTCCATTATAGAGAAGGTTATGAGGGAGGAGAGTGAAGAAATCCAGACAGTCATTCTACATCATTATCATCATTCCTTAAATTATTTAAGAATTTTTCAATGGATATTTTTCCAGAACAGACTATGTGCTGGAAAAAGTTCTGGACACTTTCTTAATTGACAGAGGGGAGTCATCATGACCTAGGAACTGAGGCCAAGGAAGGGGAAAAATTCCTATTGAAAATCTCTGCTTAAACAAGAAATGATCAAAACTATACTAAAATGGATGGGAGGGGGTCTCATGGGTCACCAACCCTAGGCCCAGCAACTACAGGATACTGAGAGTAGGAGGAATTACCTCCCAGGGAAGAGACCCTAGTTTGTTATCAATACCAACTGGTCAGCACTGAGTTCATAGACACACACACACACACACACACACACACACACACAGTATGTATGTGGGCACATATAACAATAACAATTAAGAAAAAGCAGACTATGATTTCAAAAGGGAGCATGTGGGAAAGTTACATGTACAGGTGAAGGTAAAGAAAAGGAAGGGGTATAATTCTGTACTTAGATTTTAATTTCAAAAACTTTAAAAAGAAGGTGAATAGCAGAAGCATGCTGGTAACATTTAATTGGTTTAACAGAAATATAACTGCTTTAAATAGGACATTTTAGTTTGAATATTAATTGTTGTAGATGGCCAAAGGCAAGATATGTGTATGTATGCACGGAGGCAAGAAACTGTGCAATGCCACATGTAATAGTGAGCATTATGTAGACTTCATTATGATGTGTCCACATGTTTGGAAACACGCCATTCCATTGGCCTGTGAGGTTGAATAGGGGAGGTTTGACCTGCCTTTCTAGCCCCATTTTGGCTAGGACTTTTGTCTTCTTCTTTCTCAGGACTCAGTCTGAACTCAACTGAGAGTACACCCTTAACAATCTAGTTACTCGGGTCCTAACATGAACCAGACCTCAGACATTAGTGTCCAAGTCTCCTGATGTCCATGCAGAATATGAGATACTCAGTTTTGTAGCACATGAGCCAGTTGCTTAAAATGCCTCTCTTCATCTGTGCAGCCAGGTAATTACATCTTACTAGGAATGGAATGC
>CM053744.1:18250604-18278098 GCA_028658305.1 Pachyuromys duprasi
GACAGTGTTGATACTATATGAGCACGCCCACTGTGCTGCCAGTGTGTAAGAAGGCTGGAGCACATACAACGTCTTAGTACCTGACCCTGATGATAAGAATGATATTACTTTACATATTAACCATTCTATACTTTTTACCATGCACCATTTCTACAAACGCTCAGAGTGCTATGTTGGTAGCAGCCAGGGCATTGCTCTATTAAGTTTTGCTCTCTGTGACTGCTTCAAGGCCAAGTCCAGCTATGGAGCTATAATATATAAATCTGTGTCTACATTGCATTCACAAATACAATCACTTATCATTTGATCATTCAGCAAGTGTCTTCACTGTCATCCCCAGCAAAACTCTTCATCCAGAGACCCCAACTAATGTACTAAGTACAGTAGGTGATTTCTATGAAGTATTTTGAGAACAAAATAATAGGAAAAAATTAACAGCTCTTTAAATTTGAAATGTGAAGGTCATTGAACTTGGTTCCTTCGTTCCAAGTCTTGCAGCATCAACACAAATCAATCCCTGATGAGAAGCTCAAAGTAGACAACATGTGAAGAACATCTGAAATCTGCTCCATTTAATACTGTACCCACTGTATGTATGAGATACCTAATATTTATGCTTATTTTTAAAAACTATTTTTGTAGGATGTTTTGTGTGCATGAATATCTGTTTACCATGTGTGTTCCTGGGGCCTATGAAGGCCAGGAAAGGGCTTTGGAACTGGAGTTACAGGGGGCTGTGATCTTATACATGGGTGCTGGGAATCAAACCCAGGTCCTCTGCAAGAGCAGCAAGTGCTCTTAACCACTGAGCTCTTGCTCAAGTCCAACATTTATATTTATGCTAATTAAAGTCAATAAAACTGAAATCCACACCCTGAGCACCTCCAGATATACCCCAAGTTCTCAGAAACTGTGGGCAGCTGTTTTCATATGGAAGAGTACTGGTGATGAAGACTGAGACAGTGACTGTAAGAATAAACAGTAATGAACATACACCTTAATAATTGCAGGCTATTTAAGAATGGTGAAGTTTCTCCAGGCATTTCTTTTAAATTTGACGTTTCAACAATGAAAGCCCAAAGGCATAATTTAAATTGGACTGTTTCTTGATTTCTCTGTTAACTTTTTATGCATTTGCAATGTATTAATGTTTCCTTTAGCATAATTTTACCAAAAGTTAGGGATGCCTTAATAGCTAAGGGCACTCCCTGCCTTTCCAGAAAACCCAAGTTCTGTTCTCAGTGTCTACTTGAGATGACTCCAACCGCCTGCAACTCCAGCTTGATGTGATATGATGCCCTCTTATGTCCTCTGCACATACTAACACAGAAAATAAATAAAGTCTAAAGAAAGAGTTTTGTCAAAACTGAAGAATATTGAAGGTCAGCTTCTTTCATAGATGGTCTTGACTGTGAGCCTTCATGCCAGTGATTGATGTGTGAATGTCTCTTCCTAATCATCTTGCTCCAGCTGTGATAGTTTTAGTATTTGCTGTAATTTTAACGAACTGGAAGTAGAATATATTACACAGGCAGATAAAACAACAAATTTAAACTTTCATAATTACATCAGAGTTCTGGAAGGGAGATTTCAGAATGGTTTTTTAAACCTTATTGTAAAGTGTAACAACATTCAGAGTGCGTGAGCAAATCATATGTGGACTATTAAAATATGCCTTTTCCCCCTCCAGTGATATTGTAAAACAAATTTTAATTTATATATTCAGAAGGACTAAATGATAACAGGAAATAAAATGCTTTTAAATTGAAAGCTACTGTATTAGTGGGCACATTAGTTTAAAAAGTATACCATTAATTAAATATAAATTCATTTCCCTTTTTCTTTTGAGTGGGAATACTTTTGAGTGAGAAAGCAACCATCTAATTCATTACATTTCTGGTATAGAATGCAATACATGTGGTGAGCTTTTCTTCCTGCTTCCGTTCTCAGTAGCCATTCTTTGTAGTGTGGCTTATCAGAATTCTTCCTTGTCAACTTAAGAAAACAGGCTTTTGCACTTATCTATTATGCAAAACACAGTTGTAACTCTTAAAAGCTGTTCATTATAGATTTATTACCACTGGCTTCTATTTGTCTAGACAACTATTTAAATGCTCACTCTTAAAACTCCAGTTTTCAGGAACTCTTTATATTCATTTGTTTGTCTCTAGCTTCCCTGCCAGGTCCAGCCTTGAATGCCAGTCTCAGGCAAATATAAGCCAGTGTCCACGTGTTAGTCAGACCCTTTTGGGGATCAGTAGGTTTGGTAAAATGACTCTATAGTGTATTTAATGTACTGAACTGTGACAGTAGAAGAGCAATTAAAACCTAAGTTTGCCTGTCCTTAGAGCCATAGGGTAGTCACACCTGCCATTAAAGGTGTTGAAGAGCCCATTTCAACAGGGAAACATGGAGGAAAGCTCTTCACTCCCATTTCAGAGCATCTGCTCAGACAATATAACTTGTGCTTTCCATCCAGAGCACGCACAAGGCAAAGGTGGGCCACTTCGTAAAGACCCGATTAGACAGTGAATATTCTAATTGCAATGCTGGAGGAAAAGTAGGCTAAGAAATTAAAAAACAAACAACAACAACAAAAAAAAAACAGCCAAATGATCGTAGCTGCTCAACCATCTAAGCGTTATTCATTAGTGCCACAAAAAGAGACAGGCGGCCTTCCTACGACTGCAATTAGGTTCCACACAATTTGGCAAGGATAATATTAAGCTGTAGATGGATGCGCTGTTTGGTGGTAAACACAATAAAACCACTGCATCGTACCTGTGTAATGATGATGCTTAACTTCTTCCTTGATTTATTCTTCTTCTTTATGTCAGGCATTTTGTTTTATAAAGAAAAAACAGAAAAATAATGTAAAATCAGTTTGCATGCTTGCTTTTGATTGGCTGGATGCACCCTTTCCCAGGAGGCTTTTCACATCTGGGTTTCTTCTGTTTTGTTCATTTCATCTTAATCTCAACATAAAGTCTGGAGACTTTTTTACACAACAAATTGAAGGAATGTAGAGGAACTTTAACCCACCAACATAGCTGCTCTGAGAAGAGATCACACCAAAAGACCTTCTAGGTCTGCTTGAACCTGCCAGGATGCAGAAACACCAAACATCTTTAATCCATCTGACCAGGAATACAGATATGCCCTTAGTACACATCTTTAATGCCAATGAAAGAAAATTTAGTTTGTAGAAGTAAAAGCCCATGTTTGAAAGTAACATCTAATTGAAGGGCAGAAAAAGTGATGAATCACAGAAAGATATGACAGAATGAATCAGAGATAGGATACACCCTACTCTCACAAGAACAGACAGGAAAGAGAAGCCAGTTAAGAGCAGTGCAGTAGAGTTGAGACAGGGGAGTAGGGTGCAGTAGAGTAGAGAAGACAATACAGTAGATTACAATAGAGTTTAGTAGAGAAGATGGTACAGTAGAGTTGAGCTGAGGTCAGTGAGTTGGGAGCCAGTTGAGAGGCAGTGAGGAGTAGTTGAGTTCAGCTGCTGGCAGTTCAGTTCATGGAGTTCAGAGGTAGTTTTTACCTAGACAGTTTTACAGAGACAGGTTGCAGAGACAACAGACTAGAAACAGGTAAAGACAGTATGATCCAGAGAATGAGAAGGATCCAGAAAATTTGAGCAGAGTGATCCCGCAAGGAGTCTGTTGGAGGCCAAGCAGAGCAATTCAGTGAGAAGTTGAGAAAAGCCAGTTTGAGTCATTCCACTTGGAGAGGAGTTTGAGCCAGTACAGCTGAGTTGAAAGAGCCAACCAGAGTCCAGTAAGAAGAAAGGGTGAGCTTACTCAGCAGTAAGTCTCAGAAGCTGAAAACATTCTAGGCCTAGATTAGACTATATGGGGGGTGGGAGCTTCTAGGACTAGGCCTAGGTTAGCAGGTGGAGGCAGTAAGCTTTTGACAGGACATATACATCAGGCAAATAAAACATACTTTTATAAAGGAAGATTTAATATGTTTTTCCCCAAGCACAGATGTTTAACTAGATAAACTGATGATCACACAGTACCACAGAAATCATCCTTCTCACTTACTGAGAACAGCACTACCTCCCCCCCCCACACACACACACACATGAAGAGTTTTCAGAAGCCACCTAGAAAATATGTTACTTTTCCTGTTTTTACATTAGATTACTTGACAGAATTTGAATTTCACAAAAGTACAAGAGATTTCTTTGTAGAATGCAAACCCACGGTGGCTACTGAAGTAGGATGGAAGCAAAGCAGACACTGGCTTTCCAGAAGAGGGCCTAGGAGGGGGATTCAGGACAGGAGCTGCATGCTGGGGAAGGGAAGCGAGCCTGTGAAGTGCCTTAGCACCTGCACAGCCCCTCTGGACCTGCAGGGGGCTCAATCTCACCAGCCTCAGAGAACTGGTATTCAAACCTGTCTCCAGCCCATTAGAGCCAGGGTGTGAGTTGGAGGACCACTTGAGCAGGTAGGAAAGCTTGTGAGATTACAAGTTTAAGCTCTGTTCAGTGTGAGCCACTGCAGGAACAAGTTCTTTTCCTGGATGTTGTTTTGTCCCTACTAAGACATTTTAAAGAGTGATTTAGTACTCACTGGTATTCCCACAGACAGCACGTTATCATAACAGTACACAAAATGCTCATGTTTGCAGTGACACGTTATCAGAGCAATTCCTTCATGTCAAGCACACTTGTGAATGGCTTTAATTGTTTTCTTTATGAGCAGAAGTCTGTGGAGTTTCTCTGGGTCTCTGAAGCCCAGGAGAAAGTATCCCTCTTGGTTTGTTTATTGGGAAACAGTGGGATGTGCCACATATCTGATCTGTCTGAGGAGATTTCACAGATGGAGAGTCAGTCACCACATTAAAAATGAAAAGTCTATATTTAATTTGCATCTCCGGACAGCTAGGGAGGTTGACTACTCTTTGTAAATATTTATTGGTGTTACAAGTATTATTTAGTGTTTCTTCTTTTGAATGTGTCTTTTTGAAAGTGTCAAACTAGTTGGCATCAGTGGCTTTTCTTTTGTGAAGTTCTGTATAGATTCCAGATTCCAACATGCTACCAAGTGGGTGGCTGCAATGACTTTCCTTCCATTCCGTGGGATGTTTCTTTACTCCGGTCACAGTTCCCTTGTTTGTGCTGAGGCCTTTTTATTTCATGTTATGCCATTTGTTGATTTTTGTGCTTATTTCCTGTGCTTTGAGAACACTATTACCTGTGCTTGTGTCTTGAATGTTTCAAAACTTCAAGTCTTATACTTGGTCGTTGAGCATTTTGAATTGATCTTTGAGCTGGGTTAGAGATGAAAATCTAGTTTTGTTCTGCTTGTGGATACCAAGTCCTTCCAGGGTGTGGATGGGGCTGTCATTGTTTCCGATTGTACTGTTTTTGACAGCCTTGGATATCTGCCTCACTTCAGATATTTGAGTTAGACTCAAATCAAGCAAGCAAAGGACAGCAAATGCTGATGAAGAATTGGGCAGGAGGATCTTGCTCATCACTGTTGAAAATGTTAAGTGTGTGGCCACTGTCGAAAACTAGTTTGGAGGCTTCTGGAAACGCTACAAGTAAAACCACCATATAATTCCAGGCCTTCCTTCAACTGCTGACAGTGTGATATCCAAAATGCACTAACTAGGTGCAGCAAAATCAACTACCAGGCTTTGCAAGGACAAGTAGGTAGTCATTAATATTTACTGCTTCACACACACACACACACACACACACACACACACACACACAAAGCTATTGGTTATCTGCCAGAAGGCTGAAGATCATCCTCCAACAATTGGTGAGAAACTTGGGTGATTGTCCAGGTAACCAGCTGCCTCTGTCATTTCCATATTTTTGGAAGCTGCTTTCTCTGTACTTCCTACAAACTCAGTTAATATTTATTCTTTCTCAGGTCTTTGATGGGTTTGAAGATTAGAGAGTTATAGTCTCACAATTAAGCTTAAGCTGTTTAGGATTTTTTAAAAGTTTTAAAAATGGTTGTTAAATACAAACTGCAGTACATGATTTAGGTACAGAACTCTGAAACTCACCACGGTAGGATAGATAATAGAGTATGTTCTCCTAATTTGTCAAATACAAATGTACTGAACATTGTCAATATATTATTATATGAGAGTTTTCAAAATTGTTCTTACTATATGTAGTTTATTTTGTAAGAGAAAGAGACTTTTTGTTGAGAAAGAAAGGAGGAAATGGAGGTTTGTCCGTTCAGATATTAAATTGTTTGTCCATTCAGATACTAATTTGTAGGCTCATGTGTCATGTGACAGTATCTGAGATCTGGTGGCAGTCTGGACAAGTGCACTCTCAGGTACACTAAGAGATGCTATGTAAACTTTGCTCCCCAATTATCTCTGACTGGTTATTTTAAAATGCTGGACAGTGTGTAATTAGGCAGTAGAGAAGTAGGCAGAGCTTAGGTCTCCAGGCTTGGGGTCTCAGAGGGACCACCAGGTGGCAGGAGAAGGAGAAAAAAGAAGATGGGGAGAGAAGACATGGCCTTGTGAAGCAGATCCAGCACAGGCAGGACTGATATTGGCAAGCAGCTTGGGGAGTAGAGCTGAGAGGTAACCAGACTAGCTTAGAAAATTATTTTAGATCGTACCTTCCCAGTTACTCTGCTTATGGTTTGTTTAAATCAATAGGTCCCTGTTTCAAGTAACTAACCAGGTCAGAGAAAAGCCCTATTAAATTTAATAAATAGTTCAACAAAAGTCTGATGTCTATCAATGTATAAAGAAACTGTGATGTATACAAAATGGAATTGTATACGTCTACAAAGAAAAATGGAACCACTAAGTTTACAGAAATATCTGAAAAATAGGATCATTTTGATAAGGTACTTGAGCTGGATTCAGAAACACAACCATAAACATTTTTGATTACATGAAGAACCTCATGAACTGCATCTTTATGTGTCAGAACACATGGTCTCAGGACTACCAGAGTAAAGAAAAGATCTTAATTAAGGGCAAGGGATGAGGTGGTTGTTATGAACACTTGGCTTTCAGGTACTGTTGCTCTTTGAGGAGATTATGAGACCCTTAGGAGGTGGAGGTTGGGAGGGAAGTTCATCTTTGGGGTAGGAGGCAGAAGGTTTGTCATTGGGGTGGACTGTGAGGGTTCATGCCTCACTCATGTCCTGTTCTATGTTTTGGCCACCTGATCCTTCTGCTTTCCATTGTTGGATCCATCCCTTTGGTACCATAATATAAAATAAAGCTTTCTTTTGGTCATGGTGTTTTATCACAGTTCCAGGAAATGAGTAAGACAAGGGGAAAGAGGGAAGGTGCTAAATGAAATGAAAGCAGACAGGAGCCTCAGGGGCAGGCAGGGCAAAAAAGGAAGTCAAGGTTAGGGTATGGAGAAGGCAGAGACAATTGAGTTAGAGCAGAATAGGAAACCCACGATTCTTTTTTGCTAACTTAAAAAAAGTTAGATAAAAGAAGTGAAAATAGAAGGACATTTTGTTAGCTCATGTGTCATGTGACAAACCTTATATATATATATATATATATTTCCAGATACTTTTGTAGTTTGTGTTGTTTATGAAAGAAATCTACCAAGGCAGAAATGCATGTTTGATGCCTAGAAAGAAAAAAATAAATAAAACTTGGCCCAAAATTCACAGGCTCATCTGGAAATGTACTGTTCTTAGAATATCCCATTAGCTCTGGATTAAATAACTAAAATGTTTTTGGCCTCTAGCCATATATATGGAGTCAATATCATTTGCCTTTTAAAATTCTTAACAAGGAATCCATTCATCTAATTTATATGGAAGCATTCGACAACAGCCCCCGTGTGCAATCACCCACCATCAGCACAGCAAAGAGCTACTATGTATTCATCAGACACCATTATTAATCATGACTGGCTTATAATGGCTATGCTTATATCTCCCTAACAGCTTCGCTCTGTCAAAGAAGTCATTGTAGCCTGAGCTAAGAATTTCATTAACTGCCTATTTTTCAGAAGCAACCCTTGTGAAGAACATGGAAATACATACACGCAAGCAGTACATAATTGCTCGATTATTTCACCGCCATAATTCTGTTAAGAGCTGGCTATGACTATCCATCCTTGCAATCAGAAACACAAGAGAACTCTTCAAATTTACTTCATTTTAAAGTGCATCAAAATACCATAAAATAGAAGGCACTTTGAGCAACACTGATTTGGCCTTGATGTGGGTCTTAGTCTTCATCTTTTAGACACATTCAAGCAGCCCAATTGAAATGATGACTATAGATGCCAAGCAATGCAATTTACTCCAGTGCATCATTAAATTTAATATAAATATAATTTTTAATTTTAGGGAAGTAGCTTATTCAAGTCATAAGTTTGGGATTAGGGTCCATAAATAAATGATATCTTTCAAACATCCTCTAAATAAAGTATGACTATGTCCATTCAGTATTAATATTAATATGAACAGACATACCATGGACACAAAATCAGTTTATTTTTCATAGCCATGACATGAGTATGGAAGATATATAATAGAAAATAAACAGATAGATGATGAAAGATAAATGGATGATAGAAGATTGATAGAAAGGATAGTAGAGATAGATAGATAGATAGATAGATAGATAGATAGATAGATAGATAGATGGTAAATTAGTGTTGATGCATGATATCTGATAGGTAAATGACAGATGATAAGTTAATGATGGATAAAAGACTGGTGATACATGGCTGAGAGACTTATAAGTAATTATTAAAATACACTATAAACATAAATATATTGATGATAGACAATAGATTATGATATAGATTGACAAATTACAAATAGATACTAGATAATAGTAACATAAAATATAGTAACTGACATAGATATAGATGACTCATAATTTCTATAGATATGTAAATTTACTAAATAAATCCAATTTTTAAATGTTTAAACAAAGACTTGCTTAATTCAGTCTGGAGAAATTAGGAAAGCTTTAAGAGGTAGGAAAGAAACTGAATATTGAACACTCTTGAATGGGTAGAAACAAGCTCGAGCGATGTCAAGATTCAGCCCTAGAAGGCTGGTGTGGATAAGAGCTGTGAGGAGCCGGAGTGTGATCAGCCGACTGTGGCTGGGCCATGCAGGACAAGTGTGAGACTGGTGACAGCCCACACTGTTCCTCTGTTAACAGCCTAGACACAGCAACATGCAGCATGGGAAGATACAATGAGAAGCCCTGCTAAGGAAGTGTGAAGGCTCGCCTGTCTGTCCAACAACTTCTGTATCTCTATTTAAAGGTTTTTCAATTCTATTTTTTTTCATTGATCAATCCTTGGGGCTCTTCCTTCAAAATTCCTGTTATCTTCCTAAGGAATCCTAAAGTCTCCAAGTCTTTGAGTGCTCACCTGCATTCAATGCTGAGAACTCAGCTGCGTTCCATCCCCCAGTCGTCTCTAGGTCACTGAGGCTTTGCCTCCTCTGCACAGGAAGCATCTCTGCACCAGCTTTCACCAGGCAGAAAAGGAAGGGCGCTGCTTCTTGCCCAACCTATTGCAGTGGCCCAGCATGTGCCATTTCCTCCTCCTTTTCTGCTTGTCCTACTGAAATCATGCACTTCCGGAGGACCCAGTGGCTCCCCTGCTTCTGTAGGTGTAATCAGTGCTAGCGCCCTGTGCTCATGCTCGCCCAAGCTGCAAGTATGACGATGGGGACAGCGAACGGTCTGCCTGGAGGCTGCCATGCTTCCTGATGTGCCAGTAATGGACTAAACTTCTGATCCTGTACGCCAGCCCCAATTAAATGTTGTGCTTCATAAGGGTAGCCTCTGTCATGCTGTCTCTTCACACCCATGGAAAACCGACCTAAGACGGCCACACATGTGAAGCAGGTGGTGCCTCTCAGTCACACACACTGTTATGTTAGGAAAACCACACTTAATTCACAGATTAGCATGTAGCTGGGACACTCTCTGCTTTGCAGTATGTGCAGCTCCAAGGAGCGGTTGTTATGAAAACCAATACATCAGCCACAGGAAATTTCAACCCAGAAGAGGCCTACAAACTTCACAGCCAGATGGACACGGTGAGTAAAATCATACATTGTTACTGAAGCATTGCAGTCTATTGCACAAGGTTATGGCTGAGGGTTTCTAATCGATGAGTTTGTTGAGCACTGTGTGTGTGTGCCTATATGTGTGTATATGTGTGTGCCTATGTGTTGGTATGTGTGTGTGCATGCATGTGTGCTTATATATATATATATATATATATATATATATATATATATATATATGTGTGTGTGTGTGTGTGTGTGTGTGTGTGTGTCTGTCTGTCTGTGTGTATGTGTGTGTGTGTGTGTGTCTGTCTGTCTGTGTGTATGTGTGTGGCAGGGGTGGGCATCTTCCAACAAAGCAAATGTGTGCGACCTTTCCAGATGAAACACTAACAGGCATTAAATTCAGACTGGAGGAATATTTATTATTAAACATTTGGAATTTAGCACACTGTAAACACCTACACATGTAAAATGTGGTGAAAGAACACAGCTCTTTTGTTAACTCGTTCCTTCAGTACATACAGCGCTTGCTGGGTTTATTTAGCAATGGTGTTTGTGGATCCATTGCCATAATGCATCTTACAGCATTTTGTATCCTGCTCTAACACTTTCCAATTATGATCAATTTTTCGTATCATGTCCCTACAAATCTTAACATCTCAATCATAATCTTATTCAGAAACAAACTGATAATTATTAGTAGGCAGGGTAATTATTTTCATAATTTTTCTTCTGTTTTACATATGAGAGAGGAATACATTGGTGAACTGTGTGTGTGTATGTGTGTGTGCATGTTTGTAAGAGAGAGAGGAGTGTGTATGTGTGAGAGAGAGGAGTGTGTGTGTGTGAGAGAGATATGTGTATATGAGTGTGTGTTCATCTGTGTGTGTATGCCTTACTTCCAAGTCCTCCCAGATCCACTCTCCATCCCTTTCATTCCTTTCAATAAAAATGAACAAAAAGTCCAGTCTGTGTTTCCAGTATACTCAGTGGAGCATGGTCAGACTCCCAGGGGCATGTCTCCCTGGACCTCCGCCAGAAGCCATCATTTGTGCAGGGCTACACTTCAACATTCTTGTAACACTAAGAATTCTCTTAAACGCTTCCTGTCTATGCTGTTTCTTTTTGGGATGAAGGTTAGGGGTTGTCACAAGAGCATTCTGTGTCTCTCTTTCTCAACCGTCAGCCTGCAGTCATCAACACCACGGCAAAAGCAGCTTCCTTGCCCTTTACAGTCAGCATGAGGGAGCATGGATCATGAACAGACATGTGGGTCTTGCTGATATTTTGGGACCAAGTACATCTACATGTTCTCCAGTGTCAGCACATGCCATGAGTCTCAGCATATTCTCTGGTGGCAGTACATGCCATGGACATCAACAGGCCTTCTGCTGGTGCATGTGCCATGGACACCTTCACAGCACCAGTTGAGAATGTCACTAATGTGTCAGGTGTCAGAATGGCACCCACAACAATGTGCCTCTCCTCCAACCAATAACAGCCTGGCTCATGAACATCAACACAGCTTCAAGCTGGAACACAGCTCGCAGACTTCTGCATGACCTTCAGTAGTAGCAGGAGCCACAGACATCAATCCAGACTTTGGTTGCAGTAGCACCACAAACCTGGACAGCATCACAGCCTCAGATGTCAGAGCCAGCCACTCACATCAACATGGCCCCTAGCAAAAGCATGGCCTACAGATGTCAGGATGGCTTCAGGTGGCAGCACAGACCAAGGATGTGCATATGGCCTTTGGAAGTAACTCAAGCCGGAGAAATCAACATGGCTCCCAGCTGCTATAAGACTAGGGATGTCTATCAGAACATCTGGCTTCAACATGGCCTGGGCAGCTGATTATGGATACCAAAGCGCCTCCCAGGGCCAGCAGGGACCATGGAGGTCTAATAAGGAGGTCCAGTCCAGAAAATGAACCATTCTTCATCTTGGACATCCTGTCATTGCTCAGAACCAGGTGATCTCGCAGCTGGCAAGCACGATCAGGGGCTGTATCTGAGCAGAAGCTGTCGGCTGCTGCGCTGCTGCACATCTCCCTGCAAGCCCTCCTCTGCAACTGCAGGCTCTGCAGCCCTCTCACACCTGCCACTGCCCGTGTGTCTCCTGTTCCCCTTCTCTCCAGCCCTCACTCACTTCTCTATTCCTCCACTTTTCCCAACTCTCTCTCTCATATTTACTTCTCAGGGCATCTGGACACAGGTTCCATGAGTGCTTGAGGCTGTCCTCTGTCAGCTACCCAGAGGCTCACCAGGCTCAGGCTCTGTGCTTGTGGGCTGCAGGGGGCACCACTGCCCAGTGCTCTGTCTCCCAACACACCCAGAGATGACAGTACCACCAAACCACTGTTAAGAATCTATAGTAGAGGAGAATCAGAGGAAATGTAGGGGCTTTCCAATGACATTCAGTGGCCAATGCACAAATAAGCTGCTGTAACTTCCCAGGGCAGAGTTGGGTGTTATACAATATGAGCCTTTAAAAATGTATTTCTAATGAAGGATATCTGAGTATTAGCCATCTCTCAGATATAGGGTTGGTGAAAATCCTTTCCCAATCTGTATGCTGTCGTTTTGTTCTGACAAGAGTGTCATTTGCTTTACCGAAGCTTTTCAGTTTCAGGAGGTCCCATTTATTGATTGTTGCTCTTAGAGCCTGTGCTATTGGTGTTCTGTTCAGGAAGTTGTCTCCTGAGCCAATGAGTTCAAGGCTCTTCCCCACTTTTTTTTTCTAACTGATGTAGTGTGTCTGGTTTTATCTTAAGGTCTTTAACCCACTTGGACTTTAGTTTTGTGCAGGGTGATAAATACATAAATATGGATCTATTTTCATTTTTCTGCATGTAGGCATCCAGTTGGACCAGCACCATTTGTTGAAGATTCTGTCTTTTTTCCATTGTATGGTTTTCACTTCTTTATCAAAAATCAAGTATCTGTAGGTGTGGGGGCTTATTTCTGGGTCTTTTATTCAATTCAATTGATCCACCATTCTGTTTCTATTTGAGTACCATGTAGTTTTTGTTTTGTTTTGTTTTGTTTTGTGTTACTATTGCTTTGTAGTACAGCTTGAGATCAGGGATGGAGATACCTCCAGAGAATCTGTTATTATACAGGACTGTTTTAGCAGTTCTGAATTTTTTGTTTTTCCATATGAAATTGAGAATATTTATTTCAAGGTCTGTAAAGAATTGTGTTCATATTTTGATGAGAATTTCCTTGAATCTATAGATTGCTTTTAGCAGGATGGCCATTTTTACTATGTTAATTCTACAAATCCATGAGTGTGGGTGATCTTTCCATCTTTTAATATCTTCTACAACTTCTTTCTTCAGAGACTTGAAGTTTTTTTTTCTTTTTTCATAGAAGTCTTTCACTTGCTTGGTTACAGTCACACAAAGGTACTTCATGTTATTATTGACTTTTGTGAAGGGTGTTGTTTCCCTAATTTCTTTCTCAGCCTTTTTGTTTTTCATATACAAGAGGACTACTGATGTTTTTCAGTTAATTTTGTATCCAACCCCTTTGCTGAAGGTGTTCATTACCTGAAAGAGTTCTCTGTTTGAATTTTTGAGATCATATCATCTTTAAATAGTGATATTTTGGATAATATCCAGAATATATAAAGAACCCAAGAAATTAAACCATAACAAATCAAGTAATCCAGTTTAAAAAATGGGATACAGAGCTAAACAGAGAATTCTCAATAGAAGAATATCGAATAACAGAGAAACACTTAAAGAAATGCTCAACATCCTTAGTCATCAGGGAAATGCAAATCAAAACAATCCTGAGATTTCATCACAATGGCTAAGATAAGAAACTTAATTGACAACACATGCTGGACAAGATGTGGAGAAAGGGGAACCCCCCTCCATTGCTGGTGGGAATGTAAACTTGTACAACCACTTTGGAAATCAATCTGGTGCTTTCTCAGACATTTAGGAGTAGTGCTACCTCATGATCCAGCTATACCACTCCTAGACATATATCCAAAATATGCTCAACTACACAACAAGGACATTTGCTCAACCTTGTTCATAGCAGCTTTATTCATAATAGCTAGAATCTGGAAGCAAGCCAGATCTCCCTCAACTGAGGAATGGATAAAGAAATTGTGGTACATTTATACAATGGAATACTACTCAGCAATTAAAAACGAGGAAATCATGAAATTTGCAGGCAAATGGTGGGATCTAGAAAATATCACACATCAGAAGAAGGAAAAAACAGGGAACAGGACAGATGCCTATCACAGAGGGGTTTTGAAAGATTCTACCCAGCAAGGTATCAAAGAAGATGCTGAGAATCATAGTACAGGGAATCTTATGAAAGAAGAGGGAAATAAAAAGATGTGGAGGGGACTGGAGCGCCACAAGGAGAGCAACAGAAAGAAACTTCTGGGTTCAACTTTCTGAGACTGATACTCCAACCAAGGACCATGCATGGAGGTAACCTAGAACCCCTGCACAGAAGTAGCCCATGGCAGCTCAGTCTCCAAGTGAGTACCCTAGTAAGAGGAACAGGGACTGTTTCTGACATGAACTCAGGGGCTAGCTCTTTGATCACCTCCACCTGAGGGAAGAGCAGCCTTACCAGGCCTCAGAGAAAGACAATGCAGACAGTCCTGATGAGAATTGATAGGCTGGAGTCAGAGGGAAGGGGAGGAGGACCCCCCATCAGTGGACTTGGGGAGTGGCATGGGAGAAGATGAAGGAGAAAGGGTAGGAATGGGAGGAGATGAAGGAGGAGGCTACAGCTAGGATACAAAGTGAATTAACTGTAATTTATAAAAAAAATTAATTAATTTGAAAAACAATACTTGAATATTAAATTTTTCTTTCTATTTTCAGAAAAAATAAATATTGTATAACTGATCAGTTTTTTATGGGAACTGGATAGTTAAATTGTTTTGACTGAAGTTATATATCCTAAAGATTTTTGCATTTTCACTGTTCAACAAGTAAAGATAACAACACATATATTATCAAATATCAAACATAAGCAAGCCCTATTAATGACATTTGTAACTTTTATTAAGTCACTTATTTATTAATTACACCACTAATTATTATTTTATGAGTATTGGCTTAGAACATGTTGACCTTGATAACTAGCACTGCACGTCTAATGTGGAAGTTGACTGTCATTTCGAACTAGGCTCAATTTATAATCATGAATCAAACTGTCCTCTAGGTGTGTGTGTGTGTGTGAGAGGGGCCAGAGTGGTTTAAATGAGGAAGAAAGATTCATTCTGAGTCTGATCATCCCAAGGCCAGGGCCCTGGACTGAATCAAAAGGTAATTAGTGCAATTAAGAAGTAATGTGACACCTTGGTCTCTTGATAAAATAAAGCTTCTGAGGAGATCTTTGGGAGAGACCTAAGATCTGAATTCAACTAATGAGTGTCTCTGCTTGAAACAGTTGCTAAGGGACTCTCTTTTCCAGCCACAGGAAAGGCACCCAGTGGCTTCAGCATCCATCTCAGAAAGGGCAGAAATTTACAGCAGCAGCAGCAGCAAGAGACGGGCTTTATAAAGTGCAAGAGTATGGAGTCCGTGGAGTCTTGCAGCAAGGTTCCAGAGTAGCTCTGATAGTGCACGCAATACATGACTGCATTGGGTTCCATGCCAGGCCCTGAGTGGCAACTGCAGAATGCAGTGTTTGTAGAGTTGGCTTGCCTTTAACCCCAGCACTCAGAACACAAAGGCAGGAGGATCTCTGAGCTCCAGCCCATAAGCGAGACCCTGTCTCAAATAACAAACAAAAATAAGGTACCCAACTACTTTGAACACAACATTGTCTTAACAATGATATAGTTAGTTGTACAAATATTCTGAATACATGTTGTCAGTTGTCAAAATTTTATTTTCTCAAAGACCAACTATCTTGGCTGACCTAAAATATTTAAAATGTTTTCTTCATTAAAACTGCATTGCTAGTCTTTTAAGTTGCCTAACCCAGGAAAGAAATTAGAATTATTTATGAATTTCAGTAAATGCTTGGCATTTAAAAAACTGGTAAATATTAAATAGACATAAATATTCAAAATAAATTAAATGTGAGATAATCTTGAATTTGTAAAGATAAAATAACAGTATTCATGATACAGTTTATGTTCGGAATCATGAGTATCTAGGAACTAAATACGGAAAATTATATATTAGTTATGCAAATTATATGTAATTACATATGAGATAATAAAATATAGTGAAACAGCAATGTAAATATGAGTGTAAATTTATGTGAAAATATTTGAACACAATAAGTAAATAAGACGACTATTAGTTTTTTATTTTGCTGGTTTTATGTTAGAAAATAATTTACAAGTAGCTATGCTTAGTGAAAACATGCTTGTGTTTATAATATAAAATAATTTTATATTTAGTTTTTAAAATGTGAGTGTGATAGTCACCATTTAAATTTGTAACATATGTTTAATTATTAAAACATGAAATAAATAAAACACCTAAGCTTTCGATAGATAGAAGCTTTAGAAACAGGGACCTTGAGGTTTGGCATCTAAGGAAATAAGGAAAACTGCGGTGGTCAAATGATAAAGGTGAGGATGGCATCAACATCTCTAAAGCACCAAGGACAAAGTCAAAGCAACGGGAAGAGGGCTCTGGCCCAGCTGTTAGTTAATGTGACCACTCTGCTCTCTAAATACACAAGTGAAGACGTGCAGAGGATGTTTTGAGACACTTAGAATAGCGTACAGAACATAAATTTATCATAATTCAATCAATTTCAGAAAAGGGAATAAGGAATCTGAGTTGAGATTTGATTAAAATGGTCAAATAAAGTCAAGTCAGACTGGAAGTTTGTTCGTTTAAAAAATCTCAAAATGATCCTTCAAGATTTATTTTTTTTGTATGAGTACTTTTCTGGAATGTTCAGGCTTACAAGGGCCTTGACTGGGTGTCTTAGAGTCATGGGATTTGCCATCTTGACATGGAGAAGCAGCACTCACCAGATAGCTGAGCAGAAACTGGAAACCAGATAGATGCTGTGGGTTTATACTCCTGGGCGTCAAAACAGTATGGACAAACAGTAATAACTTCAGAAAAAGACCAGACTCATGGGCACCATCTGTAAAGGACACTGATCAAGGCCAAAAGATTACACTTGGGACTTGTTGGGTACAGCACTAAGTCTTTGCTGCATTTTACCTTATACATAAAGGATGATGATAACCTACCTATAAAGCCCCAAGAAATGTCAGAATACATATTTGTAAAGCAAATAGGCTTGTTCATGGCACAAAGTGAAGTTTTAGAAAAGAGAAGTTTTTGGCTATTGCTTCTTATACAAATTACTACATAACTCTGGGTGTACACTTTTTAATAAGTATCTCATTTATTGAGAATTTCACACAGGCATGTAATTTACCATCCTTCTTTCTGACTCTGAAGGTTTTAATGATCAAATTAACTATAAGTAATAAATGTTCATATATAGCTTTTCCAATTTATTCTTGTAGAAAACATTAGTTTGCAATTTGTTTTCGTAATTCTGCACACAATAATGCAATAACATAAATATTTTCTTGTTGTTGTTTCTTTTTCACCATCTGGAAATAGTGACTATCTCAATCTCAGAAGCTATTTTCCTAATGAAATCTTCTTGACCAAACCCTATTCTTAGCACACTTAAAATGGAAATGGAAGGGAGAAGGGGTAAAGGGAATACAAGAATGTAAAGTGAATAAAATAAATAAATGAGAAAAGAAAAAGAAACATAGTCGAGGTATATTAACGATTTAAATTATTACAGTGTGGTACAAGTTGAGGTTGCTCTGGCTTCTCCATTTCTTTCATTTGAAACCAATCACTCAATCCTTATATTATTTCCACTTTTAAAAACAGCAGAAGAAAAGAAAGCAGTCACTGGATTAAATAGTATGTTATTTGGCAGATGTCAGCTGGTTAAGCTTGAAGGATGGTAGGCTAGCTTCCTTCACTGCTGTGTCGGACCACTTACAACTGATGTGCGCAACACTCTACAGGATCCTGTCATCTCTTACACAAGGATGGGCTTCACCAGAGTGGTCAGCAAATGAAGTCATGTCAAATCTGATGCCATCTGCAGTTTTATACTGTGATTCTAGGACTGGTATGTGTGCCTTTTACTAGAGCATCTTGCATCTGTATTTATTAACATGGAGTAAAAAAATAATTAATTCTGTTGATTGTCAGTTAGCCCTGGAACTGTTACCCCTGAGTGGTCAGCATGTCAGTGTTGGGTAAATACTGTTGAGTGACTCCAGAAGCAGTGAGGTCAGGCTCTTTGGGCTGAACCTCTATGTGTTAAACTTGAAGAAAAGATGGATATACTTTCTTTCTGATCCCTGTGCCTCATACAGAGCAGGTGCACAGCAAACGCTTTTTGCAGAATAAATAAATACCTCAAAATAAGTAAAAGCTGGGACGATTGAAAATGCCATGCAAGGTTAAGTTCATTATATAGAGTTTGTCTCTCCAAGGACTTTTACAGTGTGTCACATAACAAAAGCATTAGAAGCTTAGACTTTTATAAAGTGACTAATCCTGTCTACAGAATTTTGTGTGTATAACAACCTTTGAAGATACACCCTTTTCACTAACAGGAGAAATACAGTAACTTGTTTGGCCCTTGGCCGGGGATGTAAATGCAAGGAGTCAGTTCTGACCAGGTTCTTCCATACCCTGAGGTTGAGATGATTGTTCATGGCATGTGGCATGAGCCAGGGGTACCCTTAGCATGCACATCCTGAGTTTTCCAGACTTGACTGTTTTGGACCATTTGGACCCATGTGAGGCCAGCACAGTAAGGCACGCATAACTGTGTAGCTGTATCCTTCCAGCATGGATGTTAACAGGCTTTGTACTCTCCTAACTTCAAATTGTCATTGTTCTGAAAAAGGGGACATAGTCTGCACTGCCCAGGTGAGGGCCTAAATTTAGACAAAGAAAGCATTGCTCAGGACAAGTCACCTTCTACTCTGGGCAGAAGAAGCAGAATATCCAGCTTTCTGAATTCATGTCTATCATCACAGCAACACCTGAGATCTGAGGTCACTTATTGGTGAGCAGAGCGGTCAAATGTACTTGTTGGGAACACCACTCATACCATAGTGTGCCCTGTGTTTTTCTTCTCAATTACCAACTTGGTTCCCCAAAATGCACTTTGTATTTACTAATAGGTTGCATAGTACTTTCTAAGAGGTCACTACACATCATTAAACTCTTCTGACATCACTGATCTCCAGAAATCTTTGTAAAGCATTCCTCTCTTGCTTTCGTGTTTCCGGAGCTCAGCAGAGTGCACAGCTTAGTCCTCTTGTTGGTGTCCATCAGAAAACTGGGTTCACAGCCCACCTATCCCTTCTCCACAGAGAGTGAACAATCAGGGTACCTTGGCCACTGATTTCTCAGCTCACAGGCATCAGCAGAGATGCCCAGTTCCTGACAGTGCCAGGGCACCTAACACTAAACTAGAGTCTACCTTCTTGCTGGGTTAGTTGGTCATGGGAGACTCTACAGAGGTCTGAGTTGTGCTTGTTGGGGAGTCAGTGACACAGCAGAAACTAGAACCATATCAGAAAACACTGTCTGTTCCTGTGTGCATTCATGTGTGTGTTTATATGTGTATATGTGTGTACATGTATGTGTACATGCTTGTGTGAATGTGTATATGTGTGTATATGTTTGTGTGTATTTGTGTATGTGTGCATGTATGTGTGCATGTGCATGTATGTGTGTATGTGCTGGTGCACACTTGTGTATCTCCCAAGCTCTGCATAGCTGCGTCTCCCCTACCTCATTCCCACCATAAGATGGAGCTCTGCAGTGCACATTCCATTCAATGCCTCAGTGAATGAGGTCATGCACAATCCATGAGGCACAGCACAAGATGTACATTTGTGGTGTCCCAAACTCATGTTCATTGGGTTCCTGGACCCCCAGGGACAAGGCATGGCTACATTTCAAATGTCAAAAATGCTTGCCTGTGTAAGAAGATTTTATTCTAGAAATTTAAATTTCTGTGTTGAACCTTTAATGTAGTGTGTACAGGGCATAAACAACCTTCAGCTACATTCTTTCTCCCTGGACCATGGAATCTGCTGGACCTTCTGGCTTATGCTCAGCCTGAGTATGAAGAGAAAATCAGAAAGTAGTGGAGATAAAGATCAACATGTGTGCAAACTTCATTGGTGTTTATTTCTGCCATCCTCCCAGGACACTCATGGACACAATATTTCACCACAGATATTAGACATATAATATAGGATAAACATACTAAAATCTGTACACCTAAAGAAGCTAAGCAAGGAGGACCCCGGGTTAGATGATCAATCCTCATTCAGAGAGGCAAACAGGATAGACAAAAGAAGAGGGAGAAAACAGGGGACAGAACAAGAGCTTACCACAGAGGGCCTCTGAAAGACTCTACACAGCAGGATATCAAAGCAGATGCTGAGACTCACAGCCAAACTATGGGCAAAGCACAGGGAAACTTATGAAAGAACAGGGAGATGACAGATCTGGAGGGGACAGGATCTCCACAAGGAGAGCAACAGAAACAAGAAATCTGGGCACAGGGGTCTTTTCTGAGGTTGACACTCCAACCAAGGACCATGCATGGAGATAACCTAGAACCCCTTCACAGATGCAGCCCATGGCATCTGAGTTTCCAAGTGGGTTCCCCAGTAAGGGGAACAGGGACTGTCTCTGCAATGAACTCAGTGGCTGGCTCTTTGATCACCTCTCCCTGAGGGGGAACAGCCTTACCAGGCCACAGAGAAAAATAATGTACCTGTTCTGATGAGACCTGATAGCCTAGGGTCAGATGGAAGGGGAGAACTTCCCCTATCAGTGGACTGGGGAAGGGGCATGGGAGGAGATGAGGGAGGGAGGGTGGAACTGGGAGGGGACCAGGGAGGGGTCTGCTGCTGGGATCCAAGGTTAATAAATTATAGAAATAAAATAAATACATAAATAAACAAACAAATAAATAAGAAAAAAAGGAGGTTCTGTAAGTGACAGGGAGAGTCTTAACATGACTTTGTTGGTTCTCACACTTGAAGGGAGAACATGTGTTGTTTCTCTCTGTCCCATTCTTAGTCTGAACATTGGTAGTGAAGACATGGCAAGGTTAGTGGCACCAAGGATTCAGCAGGACAGATGTGAGCTGCATTTCTGATGATCTGACTCCAAAGCTCACAGACTTCATTTCTACGGCCAAACTATAAATTTAAGTGATTACATGATGAATCTTGGATGTTGAGAGTGCCAGATGCCCATCATAGAATGGCTGTTAAATGGCTTCAGGAAAGCTACAGAGAAGACTCACAGGCTAATGTGAGTGGGGATAGGTTTCATCACATCTCAATTACAAGGTGTGTTTCTTGATGAAAAATTGTGATGGATTATAATGGACATCACATATCTACAAATAATTTAACCTGCTCTATATACAATTTTGGGATCTGTAACCATGTCACCAAACTCATTCCTTATCTTTCATGAATGCACTATTCATTCATTTGTATTTTAATAAAATTTTGACTAGTACATAAAACAAAAAATACACACATGAATTAGGTGACATGTGACATACCATTGTGTGATGTCTAAACAATATACATCTTCAAATGTTTATGATTTCTCTATGGTAAAACTTTCCAAATTCTTTCTCCAAGTCATTTAGAATCCATGATCCATAGTTAGAATCTATAGACACCCCACTGTGCAGCCTCATAGCATAAACCCATGTTACCATCTGTCTGTGACTTAGAACACAGTGGACAGTCAGTCACCATTCTTATGCTGGTCATTGTTTCTTCTCACTTTTGACATCCCTAGATGGTTATGAATTTAATATCCTTTCAATAAAGTAATTTTTATTTTACATATTTTTATAATCTATGTTTAATGCATGTTATCTGATCATAACTGATACTTCTCCTTTAGAAAAGATTAGGCAGGTCCAACTTTCTATGACCATTCTCCTCCTTATGTTAAGATATTTTCTGTGTTCTTATTAATTTATTTTTATTGATTACAGTTTATTCACTTTGTATCCCAGCTGTAGCCCCCTCTCTCATCCCCTCCCAATCCTACCCTCCCTTCTTCATCTCCTCCCATGCATCTTACCCAGGAGAGGTCCTCCTTTCCTTCCATCTGACCCTAGCCTATCAGGTCTCATCAGGACTGTATGCATTGTCCTCCTCTGTAGCCTGGTAAGGTTGCTCACCCATCACGAGGAGGTGATCAAAGAACCAGTCATTGAGTTCATTTCAGAGACAATCCCCTACTGGGGAACCCACTTGGAGACTCAGATGCCATGGGCTGCATCTGTGAAGGGGTTCTAGGTTATCTCCATGCATGGTCCTTGGTTGGAGTATCAACCTCAGAAAAGACCCCTGGGCCCAGATTGTTTGTTTCTGTTGCTCTCCTTGTGGAGATCCTGTCCCCTTCAGGTCTGTCATCTTCCCGTTCTTTCATAAGATTCCCTGCACTCTGCCCATAGTTTGGCTATGAATCTCAGCATCTGTTTTGATACCCTGCTGGGTAGACTCTTTCAGAGGACCTCTGTGGTAGGCTCTTGTTCTGTCCCCTGTTTTCTCCCTCTTCTATTGCCCATCCTGTTTCTCTTTCTGAATGAGGATTAATCATCTTTCCCAGGATCCTCCTTCTTGCTTAGCTTCTTAAAATGTACAGATTTTAGTATGATTGCCCTATCCTGTATGTGTAACCTCTGCTTATAAGTGAATATTTACCATGTGTGTCTTTCTGCTTCTGGGATACCTCACTCAGAATGACCTTTTCTATTTCCTACCATTTGCCTGCATATTTCATGATTTCTTTGTTTTTAATTGCTGAATAGTATTCCATTGTGTAAATGTACCACAATTCCTGTATCCATTCCTCCGTTCAAAAACATCTTGGTTGTTTCCAGATTCTCACTATCATGTATAAAGCTGCTATGAACATGGTTGAGCAAATGTCTTTGTGTACTTGAGCATATTTTCGATATATGCCTAGGAGTGGTGTTTGATTGCTTGTTTGCTTTTGCTCTGGTTTTGGCGGGCATTGTGTCTTGTTTTGAGGATTTATTTTCCCCATGTATGGTTATTTAATGGTATAATGCATTGTGTTTGTGGGAGCACAGCTCTATACAGAGCTGACCCAGTATTTTTCTTTTCCTCTCAATCCTTTATAGATGCTTGACAGTTTAGCAGTGCACTTTCTAGACTCTAAATATGTGGAAAAGTCTCCTACATGCTTCTTTGTATTATTGGTTTATTATTTTCAGTCACATGATTTTACAGACTCAGGCAATGAGTGGATCTAGAAACAATCTTCAAAGGCATGGACCTAAAATCTTGCTTCTGCAGATAGAACTCACATCCCAAATGTCACAGACTCCAAAATAGGGTTATCAGATGGAAAAAATAGGATAATATGAGGTCAATAAATATCCAAATTGCAATAGAGGAGAGATATAGTGAAAACATTCTGTTTGTAGGCAGGTCCTACCTTCTTAGCTCTTTGCTAAGCAGAAATGTACAGCTTGGTATTAAAGCTATGCAACACTCTCCCTTGGTCTAAACATGATATTTGGTTCTTTTATATATACCACAAAGACCTTCGTGTAAATATTTACTCTTTTCTCTTCAAGCTGTGTTCTGCCTTGCCCTATTCTCTTTGGGAAAATCCTGTAACTCCATAACAAAGTACAAATGAGCACATATTTCTTTACTTAGGACATTCTACAGCTGTCTTTGCTGGGGTTTACTTCCATCTTTAGCAAAGAGGGGCCACTCACTTTTAGTTTGGCAAGACTTCCACATCGGATGCTCAAATGTACTTTCCCACGTTTTGCCTACACCCTCATCAGCACTTTTTTTTTGGTTTGATTTCTTGATAGTAACACTTCTGACCCTCAGAGCAGTTTGATTTTCCCCTTCCATAATAGCTACTTTTGCTGAATGCATGCTCAGGATATAACAGGAGAAGTTCATGTCCTGGGGAAGCCTAGGACCAAGACACCCGTGCTACCCAGCATAGCACAGCATGCTCCACAGGCAGAAGATGGGAGCAACCTGACTGTCTGTCAGAAGTGAGCAGATATCAGAGGCTTGACCTATATGTGTAACTCAGCCTTCGAGAATCAAGATCAGGAAAATGATATGCATGCATAAGGCACTATAAAAATTCCACTTTGGTTCACAACACGGTTCTCTCTGAGACATTGTTCCCTTACCAGCAGCACCCACAAGTACAGCAAATAACTAACTTATATGCTATACCATAAAAGTGCAAGGCTATTCTTTTCTACATAACTAGCGAGTTAGTGTGTCATGTCCATGCATGAAGCTAACATTCCAGGTTAGGTCTTTAACAGTGTTTGCCTTAAAACTGCTTGTTAACTCCTAGTTCAGTTCCTCTTGCTGTGCTAAAGACCATAACGAAAAGCAACTTAGGGAGAAAATGTCAGCTTACAAATCTTTCTGCAGGTAAGTAAGGGAAGAGCTGAAGGCATGAACCAGAGGCAGACACAGAAGTGAGTCCATGAAGGAATACTGCTTCCTGCCTTGCTCTCTGGGCTTGCTCACCCTGATTTCTTATATTTCCCAGAGCCGCCAGCTCACATGTGACACTGCCCATATGAAGCTGTCCAACAACAATCATCAATCAGAAATTGCCATACAGACTTTCCCATGAGGTGACCTGATGAAGACAGCCCCTTTCCAGACATAACTTAGTTTGTGCCAATGTGAATGAAACTAACCAATGCATGATCCTTCTCACTCATGAAGTCATTTTGAGAAGGTTCTCCCATCTCAGCATTACAGAGCTTGAATTACATCCCATCATTACCTAAGTTTCTAACACGAAACAAATTAGAGAAAACAAAAGGAAGATGTAGTCATAACAAAATCTACTTTAAAAACAGCTAACTTCTTAATGGAGTGAAATAGTTCTTGATATTTTAATTCGTATGTCTTCTTCGGATAGTAAGGTGATGTATTAGAAGGCAAAGTATTGATTGTGATGAGGCAGTGTTTAATGAAAGCAGTGAGGAGCACCCTTTTGCCTTCTATTTATCAAGTTAATCAGTGCCCCGGAAAGCAGCATGCAACAGGGCCATCATTGCTACCACTCTGCCCCAGAGGTTTGCAACACTAATAAGTATAAATGACATGGCTGTATGACACACAAAGAGGATGGTAGAAATAAGCCCTAAATCTAGAAAGAAGAAAATCAATGTGATTAGCAAAGTTAAAATTAATTTCTCATTGCCTCTGCTGTCTTAATTGCTCTCCTGCTCATCCCTGAAAAAGCCCCAAGATTTTCCGCACCTTTAATTCTCAGTTTCTGTTCATCAGGAAGTGAGGGGACAATTAAAACATCTTATGAATGGATGGTGAAGTATCTGGAAAATGCTACAGGTCTCTAAGAATCCATAAAACATGTGTCAGAGGGCAAGACAATAGTAATAGTGCTAGCCTGCATTTGACTGGGGTCCCCGCACTACAAAGGCACTGAGCTTCATCTACCACTCTCAACGGGAAATCCCACTGAGGACAGAAAGCAATTCCCTGGTTTAAGGATAAAAGGCTGATGGCGATTTAAATGATTATTTTATATCAGTTTGGAGGTGTGCTTTTTTCTCAAATTAAAAAAAAAAAAGCTCACAGACATAATGGGTTAAGCCCAGAACAGCCTACTCTAGCCTCCATCCATTAATCTTCCTTTCTGTTCCCATCTGTCCTTCTTCCTTTCCTCCTTCCTAGTCTTCCTTTCTTCTTTCCATTGCTCTTTCTCCTTGCTTTCCTATTTCCTTCCATCTGCTCTTTTTCCTTCTTCCTGCCCTCTGTCCTTTCCTTCCCATCTCCTCTCCTTCTTTTATCTCTCCCCTTTCCTCTTTCCTTCCATTTTCTTCCCTCTCTCCCTCCCATTCTCTCTCCATTCATCTCTCCCATCTTCCTCTTCCTTGCTTTCCCTTTGCACAGGACCTCAAGACTAAGGCGTTGCCTGAAGCTTTCTGGTTTTCTTCAGCACATCTTAAACAAAGTATTCAGAAACAAAGATGATGATTACTGACCTCTAAACATTGAACTTCAATTTTATGCTTGTGTCAAAATGGCTGAGTTCCAACATCTGGAAAATAAAAGCAGTTTGCCGGATCCTGAAGTCTTACAGACTATTTTTATTATGATATTTCGGGAAGTACATGCTGCATGCATATTCATAGCTTTGAGAATGCTTCCTATTTCTATAGATTCCCTCCTCATTTGCAGGTGTGATTATGGATTCATGAATACAACTAATCACTCCTAATGTGTCCCACACTCCAGCCATTACATAAAAATTTTACTTGATTTTGTGGTAAAACAGAGTCCTGAATGAAGCTCACTGCCTTATGTAATAAAGAATAGCCGTCAGAAGTAGTGGGAGCTATGCAGAAAGTTAGAGCTGTTTGACATTCACACTTGAGGAGGATTGTGAGAAACCCTCCTGACTATTCATGCTGCTTCAGTCCACCCAGTTTCCTGCACAGAACCTGGGAGCAGTGATTTTTTTTAACTATATTCTCATTATCTCCTCTTTGTACTTTAAAAAAATATGTAGTCACATGTCCACAGTATAAAATTAGTATTATTGGTATTAATAAATAGAACTTTTTATCTTTGTCTGGTAAAATAAGATGTTCACCCTGTTTCTATTAACTATAATCGAAGCCATTGCGCAAAATTCCCACTCTTCTTATATCTCAGGAGTTGTTTCTTAGTTTTTCCATGGAGAAATAGAAATGTACAATTCTTGTCATTTGTTGGTAGAATGTATCTCAGCTAAAGGACAGCTCAGAGATCAAATCTTCTTCTTTATTCATGTCTCACAATGGGTCTTAAAATTCTCAGTATCCTATAATGAAATATTTCCCCAAAGTGTAGAGATTGGTTCATCAATGTGAAAGGAAAATGGAAGCGTTTCTGTGATTTTATGACGTTCTGCATCTAAGGTTTTAACACCCTGAATCTGTATGGTCCAGGAAATTACCTGTAGCTGGCTCCTGCCAAAGGAGTTCAAAGCCATAGTCTCCACACTTATTAATCACAGCTCAGGGCAAAGCTGTCAGTCAGCCTCACCAGTGGCTCCAAAGAGCCCTTCCTCAACTGTGGCTCCTCATCTTGCCTTTTTCCTTGGTAACCAAGCTTGGCTTCTAACCCTACCCTTTTTGTAATAAGTGTCTTGATCATGTGACAGTTATCCATGTTTTCCCCACATTGACATTCCCAGCCCAACCTTCACTACCTCCCCTGTCCTCTGTGGTTTAAAATAGTCCTGGATACTGTATCAGGCTTGGCAAGGTACCCCTGTTGCCAGATCCTAGCTGCCATCCCTCTGCCCACCCCCCAACCCTGAGAGAGCAATGTGAACCTTTAGCACTTTTGGACTTGTTTAAGACATGT
>CM053744.1:18278598-18309909 GCA_028658305.1 Pachyuromys duprasi
TTGGTGGACTTGGAGGGGGCAGGGAGGAGGGAGATGAGGGAGGGAGTGGAGGGTGGGAGGGAATGAGGGAGGAGGCTACGCCTGGGAAGCAAAGTACCTAACCTGTGATTGATATAAAAATAAATAAATTAATAAAAAATAAGGAAATCATGAAATTTGCAGGCAAATGGACTGAACTAGAAAAGATCATCTGAGTGAGGTAGTCCAGATCCAGAAAGACACACATGGTATATACTCACTTATAAGCAGATTTGGTCATATAGTACATGATAGACATACTACAATGAACAAACACCAAGATAAGACTGGTGGACATTTTAGATTTCATGTGGGCCCATTAGTTAGGGGAGTAGAGCATATCTCTGACATGGATTAAGTTGCCTGCTTTTTAACTACTTCCCCCTAATGGGACTTCCCTACAAGGCCACAGGGGAGGAAGATGAACTCAGTCCTCATGTGAGTAGATGAGCTGGGGTGTCTGTGGATGGGGGTCCTCCCCTATTATGGAGAACAGAGAATAGAGACTGCGGGAGGGATGGTGGGACTAGGAGGAGAGGAATGAGGGGCATATGAATGGAATAAATTGAATTAATTAGTAAGAAGAAAAGCAGACTGACATAATCTCTTTGAAACATTTTAATGCAATGGTGATGGTTGAGAAAGACAGAGAACTTGACAAAATCTCAGACAAAAAATTCAAAATAATGATCATAACAAAGCTGAACAAAATGGAAGAGGACACAAACTGTTGAATGAACTCAAAAGGATAGGTTCAAACATCTGATTAAAAAAGGAAGTCAATATAGAATATGAAAGAAGAATTAAAGAAATATTAATACTCAAAAATATTTTAGAACTGAACAATCATAGTTTATCAAATAAAGAAATACCCATTGGAAATAATCACCCATAAAAGTAGTCAAGTAGAGCATCAGGAGCTGGAAATAGATTACATGAATTATTAGTTTAGATCTATCTTATCTGATTTTTAAAATAAATTTTATTCTAAAAAGTCCTACATGTAAAAATATTACACACTGAAATTAATGAGACTGGAACTTTATACTTCTTAATGAACTTCTATACAGTTAGAATGCCTTTTCTGAAGTGGTAGATTTTACGTTTTCATTATCAAATATACTTTTACACGTTTATCCACTGCCCAAAATGGAAAAAAATGTATCAAAGCGATAAAAATTTAGCTTTATATTCCCCTTAATAGATTCTGTACATTGACTGCATTTTTGTCATTCATAATATGTAGTGTTTTCTTGTTCTTTTTTCTATGTGTTATACAGTACCCACATGTACACTTGTTTACAGATGTACATGTGTTATTGGTTAGTTTCTGCACATGATGGAGGTCATTTTTCTTTCTGAGTTTGTGAAATTTCAATTAATATCATACATTCTAAGTTTATGCATTTCCTGCAAATTTTATATTCATATATATGTTTACATATATATGAATATAAATTATCATTTACAGATAATAATTTTCTCTTTATCTGCAGATGGATAATGACGTTGATTACTGTTCTTTGATACAGTAAACATGCCAGCAATATATACTAAGATACAAATATCCCTATGGTAGTGTGTGGAGTTCTCTACATATATCCTCAGTGGTGAAATAGCTTGATCACTGGTAGTTCTATTTTGTTAATTCTCGAGAAATATACAAATTGATTTTAATAACAATAATTATAAAATAATAATACTATGATGAGAATATTCCAGATATATGAGAAACTATTTAGGAAATAAATTTGTTAATATTGGCAGAGAAGTCAACCAGTAGTTGATATACAATAAAGTGAAATTTTCAGCCTTATCTTCTGGGTTCTGTGCTGTTTGTCAAGCTCTGCTTATTTATTAAACTGGGTTACATACAGTTTTTTTAGAGTTATTTAATTACCTACCTGTAACCAATCATAGCTACCAATAAGATACAACAGTACAATCATCAATAAGAAAATTGATTTAACAATGAAACAGCTAAGTGTATTCATTGAAGTGACTAATTAAATTACTTTCTTACTTAAACTCAGTACCACAATTGAAATCATGTACAATGTACTTACTATTCTCTAGTAAACTCTAACTTTTTTGGTATCTATGATTATTTAAAATTATGACAACTGAGGTCTCTTTTACTTACCACACAGTTTTATGTGTTTAATGGCTTGTGAAACTCTCTACATTTTCCCCAGTGTTCTATTTAAATCAGCTTTCATGTTGCAATGTAAAATGCATGAAGCTTACTTTCTGTCAAAATCTTCTGAGCCATATGTAAGCTTCTTTACTTATTATCTTAAGCATCCAGTGAAATCATAAGTAGCAACAATGGAGGCAAGAGTAAGAGTTGAAAGTGGTTTTATTTTGCTAAATGGGTGTGCTGTCAATCTGCTTCCTAAATATTTATGTTTATATCCATAGACTAGTGCTGCCCTCTGCTCTGATCAAGTAAGTTTCTCTTTGAAGTGATCAATAGTCATCATAAAGATTCCTGGCTGGCCAAGGTTCTGAGAGCAAGTGACTGTTGAATTGTTATCTGGAGCCCATACAATCCCCTGCAAAGCTCAGACAACACTTTAGAAGATGCCATGAAAAAAGATAAAAAACAGACAATGGGAAGAGAGTTGTAAACTCTCTTTTGTACATAACATGGCCATGGCATTCATGTTTCCTAGTAGCTGTGGTTTCCTGCATAGGGTCTGCACGACTGGATCCAAAAGATTCAAACATAGATGGAGGAGGCTTCATGCAGCTTCAACTGCTCCAGAGCAGCCAATGGCAGAGTGGACGGAAGAGAAAAAGCTATTGTCTTCAGAAACTCAACGCTCATGTCACTGTTTTAACTGAGCAGCCTTGGTTAAACCATGGTCACAATGCAAATACAGAACAAACAAAAAGATGTGACAGTGAGATTGCAACTTGCTAGGAGGACAAAGAAGGGTACTGAGATAGTGAGGTGAGAGATGAATAAGAAGATGGAGGAATGAATGTGACCAGAAAATACTACATACGTGCATGAATCATCACAGAAGAAATCTACAGCAAAAAGAGTTCGGGATGAGCAGAATGATAGTAAGGAATCTATACCAGGCAGGTGAGAATGGAGTCACTCATATCTCACTCCCAGGTTCTTCTCTTTGCCTTCCTTCTGGAGGCTGAGCAGCAAAGCCATGCAAACAATGCCTTACTGTCCCCACATGACTGGTAAAGGATATTTAAAGTTGCCCTGCAGCCCAGTGATTGGCTATTCTAGTGTGAGATCTAGAAGAGCCTGGGAACATTCTATTCTATCCATCCTTGCATTTCCTGTCTAAGTCTTTCATCTTTGTTCTTCATTTCTGCATCTGTGTTTACTACACGTTGCTGTTGCCAGCTACATTGCCATGAAGCTAAGGAATTCAGGACATATTCAAAATGAATGCTTAGTGTCTTGTGGAAGTCAGATTGAAGAATTTATGTAATAAAAAGCTTGTTGCCTCAAACATATTGAGGTCTTATCAATACTAATTATACTTATCTAGTTAATAATAACTGCTAAGTTAAATGTTTTTTTCTCCAAATTTCTGTTTCACTCTGGGATTATAGAAAAAGGAAATACTTGAAGGACAAAATGTAACCTTTAGAAATCATATATCATTTAACCCCTATGTATAAAACGATAAAAACACAATCTTAATACAGTAAAAATACATGTAAAACCTCCTCAGGAGATGATCTACACACTATAATGCTATATTTTCTTCATTGTATCACACTGGTCTCAGTAGATAATCATTTCCTAGCTATTTAATAATACAATGCCACAGGTAATTTGCTATAAGAAGTATCAGCAGGGATACTTGGTGTGACAGAGAGCTAGTAGAGGGCCTTTCAGTGAGCCTACAGCCTTCCTTTCCTAGGAGTAAGACTGTTTCATTGTGTTCTTCAGCCATGCTGAGGAACTGTTTACCAAAAAGACCTTTTAATTGTGAACCCAAAGTCTGTTGATGAATTAAATTTGTAAGTGAATGGGTTTAAACACAATGGGTCTTTTCCCTTTCCTCTTGTTTTCATAGCAACACAACTAAATGACTGATAGGTGCTACCTGAAATAATTATGGCAAAAGGTTTCTAGAGAGAAGGTAAATGGATGTTGACAAAGACTTGGAGGTTTAGTCCTCTGTTGCTTTGATAAAACACTGACCCTCAGGGACTTGTGCCTGCAAGGGGATTTTAGCCTATGCATACCATAGTCCCTCAAGGAGGGAAGTTGAGGCAGGAATACAAGCAGGAAGTTGGAGTTTGAAATGGAAGCAGAGACCATGAAGAATGCTTTCTAAGAATGAAATGGCACCCAGTGTGTGGGGGTGCTTTCCCACATCAATGATTAATCAAGAAAACATCCCGCGGACAGGCTAATAGTCTACACAAGGGACAGAAGAAATCCCTCCACTGAACTTCCTTCCTCCGAGATGTGTCACATTAACGAAATGCAAGCTCTGAACTCAACAAAGACTATTTTTATTATCTTTAATATATAGTTATTAAATATATATAAACATGGTTGCTAAATATTCTATAGTCATTGTCAAAGAACACATTTCACATTTTCAAATTAAATTTTTATTTTTTATATTAATTACAGTTTTTTCACTTTGTATCCCAGCTGTAGCCCTCTCCCTCATTCCCTCCAAATCCCACCCACCCTTCTCATCTCCTTCCTGCCCCTCTCCAAGTCCACTTCCAGCCCAGTTTTTCCTTCTATATATATGTTTATCCTTACAGTTATTTCTTCTTCACTCAACATTTACTGTATGTTTATTTATGCACACATGCTTACCTTTAGTTAAAATCATGTATGTTAATTTCCTTCAATGAACATAAGAAAAATAGTACTGCCTGTGGTGATATTGTAAATATTCATTGAGAAAAATCAATATTACATAATAAAAATCAGTATTAAATACTCTTTGGTAATGCACAGTAATTGCACAGTAATGTTGCTATTAGCTTAAATATTTGCATTGAGTGTCTAGATTGAGGAAGACTTTATGCTGGAGAAACAGCAAAAAAAAAAGTGAGCATATCTGATACCATTTACATCCTTACAAGGAAATTAAATAAACAGCCTGTCATGAACCCAGAACATGATGGCTACAGCAGACAAGTTTCCTTGGCATACAAAAGCAAAAACACCTCATGTGGCTGATTTCTGAAGTGGTTCATTTTCGTGCTTTCCTTTCTAGCTTTCATTCTTGAGTTGCTGTTTGTTTTCTAGACAGCATCTAACACTGCAGCTTATGGTCAGCCTTGAGATGCTCCAGAGTGAGGAAACTGCTGGGTGGTTTCCTTCTTTCGCAGTGCCACAAACCACTTCTGCAGTAGCGAAGGCAGTGGTGTCCTTGTTAGCACATACCAAGTCTTTCTATCATAGGTTGTACTTCTGGTGCTGTGAGAAAATACTACCAAAAATAGTTTGCGAAAGAAAGGATTCAGTTTGGCTTATGTTTCCCATCACCTTCCTTCAAGGAAGGCAGTCAGGCGGGAACCCAAGGCTAAAACCTGTAGTCAGGAACTGAGGCAGAGGCTACAGGAGATCCTTGCTTCTGCAGGACTTCACTGCGTCTTCTGGGCCTCACAGGCTCTGCTGGACCCCGCTGGCTCTACTGTCATCCCCACAACTCAGGGTTGCCACGTCTCTCAGTGTGTTGGGATTCCCCCATCAATTATTTGTCAGGAAACCCCCCACACACCGGCATACCCACTGGCAATTCTTCATTTGAGGTTTTGTCTTCCCAAGTGACTCTGGCTTGTGTAAAATTGACTATCACAAAACACATGCTAGTTGCTTTAAGAATTATTTTGACACAGTTTATTTTTGAAAGACTCACAGGGAGCCTATTCTTTTTATGGAGAAGCTTAATTGTTAAAAATTATTTGGGCAGAGTGCAAGGAACCTTACAGAGAATGGGGAGACAGAAAGATCTGGAGGGAACAGGAGCTCCACAAGGAAAGCAATGGAGCCAAAAGCCCTGGGCCCAGGGGGCCTACAGAGACCAATACTCCAACCAAAGACCATGCATGGAGATAACCTAGAACCCCTGCACAGATATAGCCCATGGCACCTCAGCATCCACATGGGTTCTCTAGTGAGGGGAATAGGGGCTGTCTCTGACATGAACTCAGTGACTGGCTCTTTATTCACTTCTCCCTGAGGGGAGTGGCAGCCTTGCCATGCCACAGAGGAAGAGGATGCAGCCAATTCTGATGAGACCTGATAGGCTAGGGTCAGATTGAAGGGGGGAGGACCTCCCCTATCAGTGGATGAGGGGAGGGCTAAGGAGGAGAAGAGGGAGGAATGGTAGGACTGGGAGGAGATTAGGGAGGGGCTACAACCGGAATACAAAATGAATAAATTATAATAAATAATAAATCAATAAAATTTTTCAGAAAAGAAATTATATTTTATTTTGTCAATATGAAAAATGACTTTAGTTGTTAAAGAAATAGCTTCTATCATATTCCTGGTTTCTATCAGGAAAATTAAAAGTAAAATAATGTCAAATGGACTCAGTAAGAAAGAACTTCTTCAGGGCTTTCTTTCCCTCCTTCCTTTATAATGTTGACAGACATTGACTATTCTATGTAGACTGCTGTTGCTGATGACTTCTAAATAAATTACCCCAACCAAAAGGATAAACAACAGGCCAACCTGGCTACTTGTTACCATTGTATTATTAACCTGGAATATATTTCCTTTCAGACAATATCCCACTATACACACACACACACACACACACACACACATATATCACTATATATATACGAATTTCACTTTGGCCTTGGGAGAAAGCTGAGGAAATGAAACTTGACAAAGCAGGGTTCGGCTAATGAGAGGTGAAGGAGCTGAGAGCTTTTCCCAGGAATGAAGGTTTTCATTACAGCTTTTGGGAGGCAGGAAGCACTGAGGAGAGGGATTAAATAGCAGGGGAAAGAAAGGGCATGATTAGATTTCGCCTTTGAAGAGATATATTAGAAAATACGCTGTCTGAGTCTGACAGTTACCTTCAGCTTTCTCAGTTACAGCAATATTGTTCTCCCAAATAAGACTGTTTGGGGAAGCATTTTTCACTTTGTGCTTTTCAATTTCAGCAAAATAATGGAGCAAGTTGTTGACATTATTTGTTAATAAAAATGAGACACGGATGTAGTATTTTTATTAGAATGCTCATTCTCATATTTTGCTACTGTGATGTCACTTTCTACCTGTCTGAATTTGATACTTTATATTACTGCAGGCCGTAAAGAAATGCACACACATCAAACTGACTACAGCTAGCAGATACATTTCTGAGTAGCATCATGTTGTGAACAAGAAATACCACCAACGCATCTACAAGGCTAACTGTCAACACTTGATGAAGTCTTTATATGTTACCTGTCGTCAAGGACTTGAAAGGAAAGCTTTTCCAGCTAAATTCTCCTCCATATATTAAAACTACTTATTATCAGTATAAAACTTTACTGTAAAAAAGGAAGGTTAACAAAGACAGCCAAATGGAAAGCATTTTTAAAATTGCTATGTGAATGTTGGTCTCCTATTTCTGTCAAAAAAATTTTAGCAAAATATCACTTCTTTGTAGTTTTTGTTTGTTTGTTTTTTGATGGTGTAACCCCTGGTATATCATTCAAACTCCAAGATATTCACACACACAAAAGTACATGGGAAATACAAATTGAACTAGATTTCTTTAGAAGACACAAAGTGTGTTGTTTGGGAAGAGGAGTGGCCCTGGCAAATGTTGGGGAGAGGTGGATACAATCAAGCACACATTTTAAGTGAGAATGAAATAGCATCAAAATGGATTTCCACACTAACATGTAAGTTAGTAGTAACAATAGTAACATTTAATTGGATGTACTATTACTTCATTTAAACCCTTAAACAACTGTAACAACTGTAATTTAAACAATGAAAACACTGCTTCAGAGGATGTTGAACTGTGAGAGAAATTTTAAAATTTCTGTTTCTTTTGTTTATAAATCTAGGTGCACCTTCATAATAAAGAGTTTTCAATGAAGTTTAAAACTTTTGAGTTTAAATTTTATGAATAAGTGATCCTTTAAGCATGACACAGAATTTTGTTTCTAACCCTGATACATTAGCAATGTCTGGGTTTACCTACCTGCTCAAAGAATACCAAGTACAATAAACACTTATTTTCAAAAAGCTGTAAATAATGAAGAGTTAAATGTTTTGTGGGTGGGTTGGTGTTCCCTCCCTCCATTGGAAGTCCTTCCTAGCTACAGGAGTGGCCACTTCAGTCTCCGTATCACCCGCTGCTAGGGTCTCAGGTAGAGTCACCCCACATCCTCCCAGGAGACTGCCCTGTCACAGGTCTCCAGCCTGTTCCAGAGATGTCTACCCATCCATTTCCCATCTCTCTTCCCAATCTTGCTTTTCTGTACCCGGTCCCCACATCTTTCCCCCCACACAGTTGCCTCTCTTCGTCTACTTCCAAAGCGGTATAATTCATTTCCCCTTCTGAGTGAGATTCAAGCCTCCTCCCTGGGGCCCTACTTGTTACTTAGCTTTTTGGATGTCTGTGAATTGTAGTATGTCTATCTGGTACTACAAGACTAACCTTCCCTTACAAGTGAGTGCATACCATGTGTGTCTTTCTGGATCTGGGTTTTCTCACTAGGGATGATCTTTTCTAGTTCCCACCATTTGCCTGCAAATTTACTGATTTCCTTGTTTTAATAGCTGAGTACTATTCCGTTGTGTAAATGTACCACAGGTTCTTTATCCATTTTTTTTCAGCTGAGGGACATCTAGCTTGTTTCCAGATTCTGGCTATTACAAATAAGGCTGCAATGAACATAGTTGAGCAAATGTCTTTATTTAACGGTGGAAGCATCTATTGGGTATATATGCCCAGGAGTGGTACAGCTGGATCTTGAGTTAGTGTTATTTCCAATTTTCTGAGAAAGAACTAGATTGATTTTCAAAGTGGCTGTATAAGTTGTCACTCCCACAGCAATGGAGGAGGGTTCCTTTCTCCACATCCTTGTTGGCATGTGTTGTCACTTGAGTTTTTGATCTTAGCCACTCTGATAAGTGTGAGATGGAATCTCAGAGTAGTTTTGCATTTCCCTGATGACTAAGGAATTTGAGCATGGTGTCCTGTTGCTACATGAAGTGGCAGGGCAGGGTAGGGAGGTGGGCAGGCTCCCTTTTGGCAGGGGGTAATGGGGAAAGATGATGGGAAGGTGGGACTTTGAGGGAGAGGAAGGGGTCTGAAATCAGTTTGTAAAGTAAATAAATTAATTATAGAGAAAATGCAATTAATATCTGAGAGATGGAAAATCATATACATATATTTATATATATATTCAAATTTATAAATACATTTTCATGGTAATATTGGAAAAAGAAAACAGCAGAGGAAGCATGAAATAATGAGGTAAAGTGCCCAAAAGGGCCAGCCAGCTACAGGCCAGTCTCTAGTCTTAGACTAAAACACTATTCCCAATCTTTGAAAGGATCAAAAGGCTAAGCTGGAAACGATACAACTGTATTAAAGTTACTAAACTGAGTACTAGGCAAAAAGAAAAGAAGAAAAAAACTCAAAACCAATTATAGGAATATGGGAATCGTCCCGTATCCTGAAGGGATAGCGAACAGATGTACAGTCTGTAGGAAGTGGGAGAAAAATCCACCCAGGACGAACACGAGTGTTAGAACAAGTAAACAGCACATAAGTGCCATCATTATCCACCTGCCTAAAACGTTTAAAAAACAGAAATACTTTAAATCTCAATAATTTTAAGTCAAAACAAAGGAACATAAAATAGCTTAAGTAGATGAGTTTAAACAACATAGAAAATAAATGAAAATTCTAAAGTCTGTCTTTGAGATGGTTATATTAATAAACTTTGATGCTAACTTACCATAAATAGAAAGGAATAAGTACAGATTCAACACACACAGAGCATAGCTCAGAGCAGTCATGATGGTAGAAGATTGGAGTTGTGTGTGAAATGATAACGTAGTACTTAAAACATTGACACTTGCTCAAGAAGAACAGAATGAATATCTGGTACCTGTTAATTATGTGGATGAGAACCTTCTGGCTAAGAAACTGTCAACACAGATATGTTCACCAGTGGATTATACCATGTGAGTAAAGAACACACAAGCTAGAATCTACATGAACATTTACAGATTAACGAAAACTATTTGTTTCACAACTGTGAGTTTATACTGACATCAAAAGATACATTTATATGACCTAAAAGTAAAATAACACATAAAGTTTGACATATGTTGTGCTGTGAACATCTTTGTATATTGTTTTTTAATTATTTTAAACTTAGTGTAAAGGGGATTTTTCATAAAATCTACTAATCTCTTAACTGTTCTTTTTGAGCCAGACATGTTCTTGCTCCCATAGGCAGCAGCCTATACAACACTGAGAAGCTACAATTCTTTCCAGCATCTGAGTAACTCCCACCCCCCCACCCCCCAGCCAGCCTGGGATACAGTGAGACCCACTGCTTTAGCAGAAAGAGTTAATAAGGTTTGCTGACAGGTCTACCTCATGTAGTACAGTTTTACCCAATCAGGAGCATCTTTTTCTTTCACAATGTATTCATTATATATCCCTATTAAAGTTCCCTCCCTCAACTCCCTCTAGTCCCACCCTCCTTCCCTCTTTCACCATATCCCCTTCCCCTAGTCCAGTAAAAGGGAGAGTTCTACACTATTGCCATCTGCCCATAACTTGTCAAATCTCATCAGAACTTCCTGGATCTTCTTCCTCCATGGCCTGGTAAGGCCGCATCGCCAGGGGCAAGTGATCAAAGAGCAGGCACCTGAGTTCATGACAGAGGCAGCCCCTGCTCCCCTTACTCAGGAATCCACATGGAGACTGAGCTGCCAATCAGCTACATCTGAGCAGGGGGCCTAGGTCCTCTCCATGCATGGTCTTCCATTGGTGCATCATTCTTTGCAGGATCCCCTGGGCTCAGATATTTTAGCTTTGTTGGTCTATTTGGTACTCCTGACACCTCCTTGTCCCTCCTTCCCCACCCACTTTTCTTCCATAAGACTCCCTGCACTCTGCCCAAAATTTAGCTGTGAGTCTCAGTATCTGCTTCCATCCCCTGTTGGATGAATCCTTTCAGAGGACCCTCTATAGTAGGCTCCCATCCAGGTTCCTCTCTTCCACTGCTTCTGGTGTCTATACTGTTTGCCACTCTGAATGAGATTTAGCATCCTCCCTAGAGTCCTCCTTAGTGTTCAGCTTCTTTAGGTCTATACATTTTCGTATGTTAATCCTATATCAGGAGCATCTTGAAGGCTCTGTACAATTTCTGTAAGTACAGAGTCAAAGCTCATTTTGTTCCCTGAGGATGGAAGCAGCTGTTGCTCTATATCATGGCTCTCATTCTTCCATGGTTTCATGGTAGTACTCATGGATGGATGGTATCACACACAGAGCAAGTGAACTACCAGTATTGTCTCCTTGCAAAGAGAGTAACCTCACCTATACATGCGACTTTACTAAAGATAAAGTGTACTGATAGGTACAAATATTTTTTCTTAATTTATGCATTTAGATTAATTTTTGGGTAAAACAAGCAAGTAAAAACTCAGTCTCAAACACAAAGATTTCAGGGCTGTGGTTTATACTCACCCATGAAGTCTGTGAAGTGATCTGGGAATCCTCAATCATCCATCTAGGCTCTGATGTCTGTGGTGAAATCACATGTATTTGCACACACAATACTTAAGGACCTCACACTTGCAGATACAACATACTCTGGTGTTTTCTTTACTTAGGTTTCAGAGCATAGGATAAGATAATTTTGAAAGGGTGAATTCATAGAAAGGAAACCTTATAAAGCTACATGAAAGACATGAGCCCAAGAAGGCACCATGGCAGGACTCAGACCAGGCCACTGACCTTCAGGAAGCAGAAGCTCTAGGGTGCCCAACAGCCCCAATCCCAGTCATCCCAATTCTGTAATGCATTCCTCTCCAGAGCTTCGCAAACCTGAGTCATTACTCCTCTCACTGTCCTTAAAATGGGTTCCCAAATGGCTAAGCGTTAGAAACTTTTCCCTCTAAATGTATAGGTTGCTGGTATCTGGAGATGGGTCTTATGGTGATTAGGATTAACTGTGTCCTGAGAGTAGAATAGTATAGGAAAGCAGAAGAGACCGATCACAACTCAGGGATCCTCTGTCCACATTTCCCATGCTTTCCTGCAACTGGAGTCTCACATGCACTTGACCTCTTGGTCTTGGAGTTCATGGTTCTTAAAATGGTAAGAGATAACTCTTGTTTCCATTATAAATGGCCAATCTCAAGGACGCAATGACAGCAACAGCCTACACAGCTACCACTTCCTTTAAACAGATGCCCACAGTCTTTCAGTTTCACATTTAAACCCCAAGAAAGATGAGTTAGTCCTACCAGGAGATCAGTCTCCAGCTGGAGCACCGTTAGGAAATGGTCATGTTCTAGGCTAGCTTAAGCTTTCATTGGTAGGGTGAGGATTCTTACCTTATGTTTATTCTAGGGTCCTTTTATGACCCCAAATATGCCAGACTCTAGAGACAAAACTGTTCTCTTCATGCTGTTCAGGGATGGGGAGTGAATGAGAATGCCAGATACGTCACAAAAGTATTAGTTATGTCCCCAAGAAACTTCGTGAAGAGTGTAAATGTGATTTCTAAAGTAAAGATGCTTTCCTGCTGGTTTACATGAGTAATTCTTAGATGGTATTATGCTTGTTATTATGCATCTGGGAGATGGGCTCTGAACAAGATAGCATCCGACAGTGAAGGTTAGTGGTGAGAGTCGTGAGGATAGGCTGCAGGCGCTGCGGTCGGGCAAGAACACTACAGGGTGCAGAGGGTGGCTGCTCTTCCCACAGCAACAAACATATGACTGTTTGATGTGCTCACAAATTTGCTTCAGCGGGAACATGAATAGACAATAATATAAATTCCCATTGATGTATTCAGTATTCAGAACATGGTTGTCATTCCTTAAAAATTAAAGTGATAAAACAGTGTTACCAAAATATACTTCCTCATACAAATTAATGATGCTGGTTTAAAGCAAGTATTTCCTAAAGTACTTACAGATTTATTTGTCAGTTACACATGAAACAAACAAACTAATAAATTGTTGACATTGCTGTTAGGAGTTTAACTGCTTCACTGTAATTGAAGCACAGCAGAATGAGAACATAGTACAATGAACACATTTTAGAAGCAGAATTGTCACAGAACCCATCATTAAGTTCTATGATAAACCTTCAAGTAGAGATTATGTCAAAACTTTTTTAAGAGGTGACTTCACCCATGGGTTAGCATGTCTCTCAACTCTTAGCAGAGAATCATGTTCTTACACCAGGTAACAATTAACACAGAGACCTTCAGCTGGTCAACTGCAGAGAATGAAAAGCCATGGAGTGCTCAGCCCTAAATAGGACATTTATCAAACCCTTGTTACCAAGGCTCATAGATTTTCATGGAAGGGAGGGAGGAAAGACTTTTAAGAGTCTGTTACTTATAAGAACTCACAGTGATTGTGAGAGTGTGCATAAGACCTGCTCCAGTTCACACACAAAATCCTGGCATGAAATGGGTGGGGATGTGAGTATGAAATCCAACCACTAGCTGAGAAGCTCTTAATATATGATAGCTGCTGAGAAAGGAGAGTCAGCTTTCTTTAAAAGTGTGACCACTGGCAGGTTGATGATGCTTCAGGCAGGCCTCACTCCCAAGACTAGTTAGGTAACACAAACTGGACTGAGTGCAGAGAAAAAGAAAACATGAAGTTGGGAGAGTTGGAAGATAAAGATGAAGAGGGTGTGTACGGGAGGAATTTAGGAGGGTCGAGGATGATCAGATACATTGTATGAAATACAGTAAAAAGGTGTGTTTTTAGATTTACTTATCTGATATTTACGAGTATATATGGCCTACATGTATAAATGTGTACTACATACATACCTGGGAAAGACTTTCGGATCTCCTGGAGCTAGAGTTGTGGATGGCCGTGAGCTGCCATGTGAGTGCCAGAAACCAAACCCAGTGTTCCAAACTGTTAAGCCATCTCTCCAATTTAATAATGAAAATATTTTGTAAAGTGGATGCTCTGGTTGTAAGGTGATCGTAGTTTTAAGAAATATTTAATAGTTAATATTTCTGGCCAATGTACGGACTCTATCTTACTCCCAATAACAGCAGCTTCTGTTGAAAATGAATTCATTTGCTAGCACAGTTATTAATTTTTCTTCTTGCAGTTTGTTTATAAAATTTTTCAGGCAGTTTCAAAGCCAGTAGTGAAGTCAGGCAGATCTAATGTGGGCCCTATGTGCATCCTTTTTACACGTTGTATGGACATCTCAGGGACTGGCATTCGATGGATGCAAGACAGGGAAATGGTTCTGAGGAAGGCAGCATTTGTACATCAAATCTGAAGGCTGAGCACAATCCCAAATATTTCAAATGCAGTATATATTTTGAACATATATCTCTTTTCCTGGCTCTGCTCTGGGACTGAGAACAACGCAAGGAAACAGATTAATACGTTAAAAAGTCAGGAGTCAGTCAGCAGTGGTTTGATGCTGAAAGACTGGCGTGTTTTTTCATAACTGCTACAGAGTGTGTCAGCAACTGCCTGAAGTGCTAGGTTCACAGTACATCGCCACAAGGAAGGCCACACCTAGAATTGCACATAACTTCAGGTTATGAAGACATACATCATATGTCTTTAAAAATGCATAGAATTGGAGAATTTCATATTTTTCATAACACAAATTAAAATATTTACAGCTCAAAGCACTACTGCGCTCTAATTACATGAATTAAGCAAATTAATGAGAGTCTTATTTCCCTGTGTTCTCATCAGCTGGAACCATGACAGTTCCAGAGAGGGACCCCTGGCAGGGGAGGAGGGTCCAACAGATGCCTGGGCAAGGAATGGGCAGGAGCTGTCAATTGTGTTATGGCTGTAAGAGAATGACAGATCAAGGACCCTCACTTGTCACAACAAACTGATGGAAAAGAAGACCTCACTCCATTAAGTTGTACTTCAAAGGTGATGCCATCCCAATCCCTTCACACCGGAGCTGTTTACTGCTGACTTCTCATTTCCCCATCAAATCTGATAAGCCTATTCCATTTTGTGAGTGCTTTCTATGAAATCAGCAAACTGGTCTGGGGTTTGTGTGTGTGAAGAAGGAAAGAACAGGAGACATACATAAGTGGTCAGAGAGCTTTGGTTTTAACCTTGTTGCCTTCCAGTCTAAACTACGAGACCATTTCCCCTGCTGTTTGGCCTGCTGATTTTCCTGTGGCTTCTTCAGCCATTGTTCATTACAGAAGCCAGAACCCAACTTCTCTGGTGTCCCAGTGTGGCCTGCAGCTCCTGATCTATAAGGTCGAGGCACCCAGCACCTTGGACTGAGTAGCTACTGAATTCAGTCACTGATGAGCTACCCAGACAGGTTGTGTGACCCAACACAGTGACTACTCCATTAATGTCTAAACTCCTTATCTGTTGTGTTCATCCACAGACCCCGGAGGTGACACAGATGCCAACTGCCTGTGTATAGACTAAGAAATTCTCTCACTGCTGCACTGTTGGAGAACTGAATACAGAGCTGCATTTAAAGAAGGAAAAGTGTTAAGTTCAGGAAGTATTCCATGGATATTTCCCTAATCAATGAACCAGCTTATATTTTGTGAGTTTGAGAGTTCTAAAACCCAGGATGCAAATTAGAAAAATTATAGCAAACTATTGGAACTCACCATATTTTACTTTGCTACCACAGGTCCAATGATCTCACCATAGAGACTATTCAGCCAAAATATTTGAATTATTTTATTGAATCCAATAAAAAAATGAAGTTCTAAAGAAATGGTCATAAATTTTATTTACAGTCATGAAATCATGATCACAGACATAAGACACTCATTATATAATTTCAAAGCATGTTGTGTGTATTCACATGTCATTTGCTAAGAAGAATGATTGACAGGAAGACATATAATCATGAAAATTTATCCAATGTGACATGCAAATCAGTGAACATTTCAAAAGGAACAAACTTTCATTGCATCAGTAAAATTATTTTGTACCTGCTTTGTGAAGGCAGAGCAAGAAAGAGGTCAAAAAAGATCAGATAGGATTGAGAAAATGGAGGAAAGGATAAAAGGAGGAAGCAAAGGATGAAGATAGAAAGGGAAGGATAAAGTAAAACAAAGGATAGGAAGAAATGAGATAGAGAGGAGGGAGGATGGAAGGAGAGACGTTTTCAATTTCAAGTTGGCTTCTTATAAAATGATCTTAGGCAAAGGTGTTTGGGCCCATTAAAACTGTTTACTTGTCTGAAGATTAGAAAACAAATAATACATTTATAAATATCAGATGCTACACTATTTATGCTTTTAAAAACTCATTTTTGAATGCAATCATTTAATTTATTAAATCATGACCAACTGTGGCCAATTTATTCAAGCCAAGTTTGCCATCTGTGTTGCTCTTCACGCAATTCTAAACAAGGGCTGCTGAGCCCAGAGAGGAAAGCTCATTAAAGGCGCAGCATTAATAAAATGCTGCATACAGAACGAAGTCTTTAATAACATTTTTAGCCTTCTCATACCACCTTGGAGAATCCCTTTTTAATTTCCCCTCAGTCACCACGGAAATCACAAATCTTTAAGATGCCTTGCCTGGGGGCCTCATCCCTGTGACATCTCCCTGGCAATGGGTGATGGATTCTGTTCATTGGGTGTTAGATCAGTGTCTCTGCTTTGTTGACCAGGAAGCCAGAAAACACATAGCAATTAAGAAGATGTACAGTCTAATATATTCCAATTAGAGAGGGTCACCCACATCCGCCAGTGGGTATTCACAAATTACCAGCTAACCCTTTCAAATATAGGACTATCTTGTGTAGTTACTTCTGCTTCTGAAGACTATAGTGAAAATGGAGATTACAGAGGACACGAAGGACTTGGTTTGATTTTTTTTCTTGGTAACTTTTTTTCTTAATACCTTGATTATTTTTGTATTAAAATTGTAACACTTATTAAAACATGATTTTAAAACAGTCTCTTCAAGGTTAGGAAGTATTTTTATTTTACAGATGGCAATACAATGGATGAAATTATAAATATCAACTAAATGTTATTAGAATAAAATTGGCAATAATAAAAAAATAATAAAAAGATAAATTTAAGCATGGATTTTTGTCTGCAGAAGGGAAAGGAATAAGTAGTGGTTATAACTAAGACATCCTATATACATGTATAAAATTTAAATAATAAGCTAAAAATTATTTTTAAAAATCAAAAATAGACAATACATTGAAATGATGCCATAACTTGAAATCACATCTCCTCAGTGAAGTGGAAGCAAGGAACAGGGCCACGAAACTGACAGCACAGAACATGAAGATACTTTCCTGACAGACTTAAGTTGATGCAGGCAAATCAGAGCTTTTCTTTCACTTCCACCAAATATTTTATCTCAGAAGCTTCATGAAGCCTAACCCACTATCATACTCAACATGAAGTTTAAGTTTTCAGTCTCCTAGAGTCTCACACTCAGCCCTGCAGCAGCTCAGCAACTGCAGCCTCCTCTCCTTCCATGCCTCTCCATATTCATGAGATAATGCAGATCCTCTTGTAACATTCTTCCTCACATTTTTTTGTCTTAGGCAACAACTGAGCAGGATTCCCTGGGAGCCTTCCTGCTGAGCTTGCCAGAGAAGCAAGTAGGTCAGATAAGCAGGTAGACAAACTTCAGATCTTCATTCACTCTTCTCTCCTTCAAAACTGACTCTCTAATATCATCTCCACCTCAGTAGCAGACTACCTGCTCTGGCCTTTTCTCACTCTCTTCCCCTATTTCCAGGGACTAAGCATATCCTGGTGGCATAAGTTGCTTTTCTCCTTCCTGTTGACCTTTTCAGCCCTCTCTTAAGACCTCCAACTCCAAACACCCATTTTTTAAGTGTCAGCTCTCAATATGTAGAAACATATCATACCTCAGATCCCCAGTGAGCACACCTAGTAAGATCCTAGAAGCATTTCCTACCAGGCAACACAGAGCTTCCACATTCTCCTAAGAACCAGAGAGGAAACAAACAAGCAAACAAAACAAAAACAAAAAAAACCAAAAAACACCAACAAACTAACAAAAGAAACCCAAATAACAAAACATTGGCAACGAAGACAAAACTAGAAACCAGCATCTTGAAGTATAGACATCTCAAATCCAAATGCCTAGATAGCATAGTAAAAGCATAATAACAGTCAGCATAATATTTGCCCACTGGAGCCCATCAACCCAGCTACAATAAACCCTGAGAAATGAAACATAGTTGAAACAAAAGACAAGGAACTTAAAATACCATGTACAAATATGATAGAGGCCTTTAGAGATGAGATAAATAAGCCCATTAAAGAAATCTTTGATAACATGAACAATCAGTAGAAGGAAAATAATAAAATAACTTAAGACCCAAAAGTAGACGTAGAATCAATAAAGATAACCCAAACTGAGAGAAATAGGGAAATGGAAAATATAAGAACTTGAACAGGACTCTCAGAGACAAGCATTATAAACATAATAAAGAAATGGAAGAATCTCAGATAGTGAAAAGAAACAAAAGTAATGTAAACAAAATGCAAAAAGTAATAATAACAAAAAGACCAGAAACAAACCTTCCAGGAGATCTAGGACTCTATGAAGAGACCAAATATAAAAACAATAGGAATAGAGGAAGAAAAAGAAACACAGGTCAAAGGGACAGAAAATATTTTCAACAAAATCTTAGAACCAAAATTTCATAGCCTAAAGAAGGTACCTATTGATGGACACGAGGCATACAGAAGACCAAATAGACTGGGCCAGAGAAGTCCTCTTGGAACATAATAATCAAAATATAAATGCACAGAACAAAGAAAGGGTTTAAATATGGAAGAGAAAACAAACAAATAAACAAAAATAAACAAGTAACATATTAAGGCAGATCATTTATAATAACAATTGACTTTGCAATGAAGACTCTAAAGGCCAGATGGCCTCAACAGATGTTTTACAAACTCTAGGAAACCACAGCTGTCAGCCCATATTAGTATACCCAACAATCACACTAGAAAGAGAAAGACATTCCATGATAAAACCAAATTCAAATGCTATCTATCTACAAATCTAGCACTACAGAAGGCACTAGAAGGAAATCTCCAACCTGAAAAAGTTTACTAGCCATACCAAAAGCAAAAGTAAAAACAAACAAACAAGCAAACCCTACAAGGTATAAATAATCAAATCAAAAGAGGTATATATGGGTAGAGGAACACATCCAAAAAACAAAAATGGAAATAAAAGATATTAACAAAAACTGTTCATTGATTACCCTGAACATCAATGGTCTAAAGTGTCCAATAAAAAAGGACAAAAACTAACAGAATGAATGTGAAAACATGATCCATAATCCTGCTGCATCAAAGAAACACACCTTAGCATCAAGGATAGACATCACCTCAGGATAAAAGGCAGGAAAAGTTCATCACCAGCAAACTGACCAAAGAAGTAAGCTACTGTAGCCATTTTAGTATCTGATCAGAACTAACCCAAGGAGATAAAGATACTCACTGTAAACTGATCAAAAGAAAAATCCAGTAAGATAACATTGCAATTCTTAACAGCTATGCAGCAAAACTAAAGGGACCCAAGACCATAAAGTACACACTTAAATCACTTAAATACTGCTTAAATCACATATTAACCCTTATACACCAATAGTAAGATATTCTAATACCACATTCTCACCAATGGACAGATCATAAATGCAAAAATTAAACAGAAAAATGTTGGAGTTAACTGGCATCATAAAACAAATGAACATGAAAGATATTTACTGAATATTTTATCCAAACAGAAAAGAATGTTTCTTCTTTTCATCAGCTCATGAAACATTCTCCAATAGTGACCACATACTCAGATACAAAGCAAGTCTCAACTGATAAAAGAAAAAATTGAAATAAAACCCTGTATCCTATTTAATCACCAGAGATTAAAGATATATATCAACAACAATAGAGACAATGGAAAGATTACAAACTCATGAAAATTGAACAACTTTTTACTCAATGAAAAATTGGTCAACACATAAATAAAAAAGACTTTAGAAGCAGTTGAAAACAGAGCATACTCAAACTTATGGGATACAATGAAAATAGTTCTTAGAGGCAAGTTTATTACTCTGTGCCTATGTTTAAAAAATGAAGAGATTTCATGCCAGTAACTCAACAGCAAACTTAAAAGCTATAAAACAAAAAGAAGACCTCATACTTAAAAATAAGTAGATGGCAATCAATAATCAAACATAGGACTAAATTCAATAAAATAGAAACAAATAAACAAAGAATACAAGGAGTCAATGAAACAAAGAGTTAGTTCTCTGAGAAAATCAATAATACTGACAAATGTTTAGCCAAATTAACTAAAAGTCAGACAGAGAAGATGCAAGTTAACAAAATTATGGATAAAAAGGGAGACATAACAACAGATACCAAGGAAATCTAAAGAATCATCAGGACATACTTTAAAATCCTATATTATACCAACTGGAGAATCTAAAAAAAAAAAGGAATACTTTTTTATATAAGCCATCCACCATAATTAAATCAAGATCAGATAAGCAATTTTAAAAGGCCAGTAATCGCTAAAGAAATAGAAGTTGTGATTCAATGCCTCCCAACCAAAAAATACCAGGGCCAAATGGTTTTAGCACAGAATTCCACCAGATTTTCAAAGAAGAGTTAATGGTAATATTCCTTAAATTATTTGAACATTTCTCTTTCTGTCTCAAAATAGAAACAGAAGGAGCATTGGCCAATTCATTTAATGAGGCCAATTACCCTAATACCAAAACCAATACAACAAAGAAAGAAAATTACAGATGAATTTCCCTTATAAACATATATGTAAAAATACCTGGAAACAACCCAGATGCCCCTCAACTGAGGAATAGATAAAGAAATTATGGTACATCTACACAATGAAATATTACTCAGTAATAAAAAACAAGGATATCATGAAATTTGCAGGTAAATGGTGGGAACTGGAAAGGATCATCCTGAGTGAGCTATCCCAGAAGCAGAAAGACATACATGGTATATACTCAGTCATTTAGACATATAATATAGGATAAACCTACTAAAATCTGTAAACCTTAAGAAACTAATCAAGAGGGAGGACTCTGGCTAAAATGCTCAATCCCCAGAGAGAAATGCAAAGCAGATGGACACCGGAAGAAAAAGAAAACAGGAAACAAGTTAGGAGCCTGCCACAGAGGGCCTCTGAAAGGCTCGGCCTTGCAGAATATCAAAGCAGATGCTGAGACTTATGGCCAACTGTTGGGCAGATTGCATGGAATCTTACAAAAGATGTGGGAAATAGTAAGATAGGGAGAGGACAGGAGCTCCACAAGGAGAGCAATAGAACCAACAAATCTGAGCACAGGGGTCTTACCTGATACTGATATTCCAACCAAGTTCCATGCATGGAGAAAACCTAGAACCCCTGCACATATGTAGCCCACAGCATTTCAGGGTCCAAGTGGGTCCCATAGTAATGGGAACAGGGACTGCCTCCAACATGAACTGATTGGCCTGCTCTTTGATCACCTCACCCTGATGGGGCGCAGCCTTAACAGGCCACAGAGGAAGACAATGCAACCACTCCTGATGAGACCTGATAGACTAGGATTAGAAGGAAGGAGAGGAAGACCTCCCCTATCAGTGGACTTGGGGAGGGGCATGTCTGGAGAGGGGGGAGAGAAGTGGGATTTGGAGGGGAGGAGGGAGGGATTTATGGGGGGATATAAAGTGAATAAAGCATAATTAATAAAAATTAAAATAAAAAAGCTAAAAAAATACTCAATAAAATAATTACAAACCAAATCAAGAACACACAAAAATAATCCATGATAATCAAGCAGGCTTCATCTCAGAGATGCAGGATTAACCTATGTTTCAGGCATAGGTCATTTTTGTAATTCAAATTGCTGATTTCTGTACCCACCATATCTGGGTAATCTTTTGTCTGAGAATCTCCTGTCTCAATATTGTATAAACACTACTCCTTTGTTGTTCCCTGGTTTTCCAATAAAATAGCTTACAGCCAATTGATGAAACAGGGGAGAGAAAAGGGCTACTAGACAGGGAATGAGGAGTTAAAGGAGGAGGTAGGAATTCCGCAACAGGCAGAGATCCAAGAGGGTCCAGGAAAGAGAGCTATGCAAGGAAATTTACAAAGGACAAATATCTCTGGGATGCACACTGGGAGGAAGCCACATTAGCTTAGAGAGTTAAGCTAAGTTCATGTGCTGTGAAGCTTGATAAAAAAATTAATAGAGTCTCAATTATTTGTGTGATAGCTGTGTTAAGGAAGAAAATAAGAAACAAATACTGTTCTATAAAAATAATTTTAACAATATATAAATCAATAAATGTAATCTATCATATAAACAAACTGAAAGACAAAAGCTACATTATCATTTAATAAGATGCAGAAAAGGTCTTTGACAAAATGCAACACTCCTTCAGAATTAAAACCTAAGAAAAATTTAGGGATACAAGAGACATACCCAAACATAACAAATGTAGTTTACAACAAGCCCATAACCAACATCAATTTAAATGGAGAGAAACCCAAAGCAATTCCAATAAAATTATGGGCAAAACAAGGCTGTCTACTCCCTACATATTTACTTAATACAATACTTGAAGGATTAGCTAGAGCAATAAGACAACTGAAGAAGGTCAAAGGGATAAAAATTGGAAGGGAAGAAGTCGATGTATTTTAATTTGCAAATTATATATGTATATATATATATATATATACTCATTGACATATATATACTTATATGTATATATATATATATATACATAAATGAATTAACCTAAATTCCTCCAGCTAATAAACACTTTCACTTTCATCAAAGTAGCAGGACACAATATTAGTGCATAAAAATTTGTACATGTGCATGACCAATGAACTGAAAAAGAAATCATGGAAAAAATCACAATAGCCTCAAAAAAAAATATCCAGGACTAACTATAATCAAGCAAGTGTAAGACTAGTATGATAAAACTTTAAAACACTGAAGAAAGAATCTTTTCATCAGAAGATCCCCCATGGTAATGGATTTCCCAATATTTTAAAACAGTCATCATACCAAAAGCAATCTACATATCCAAGCAACCCCCATAAAATGTCTAGCACAGAGGCCTTCTGTGATAGGCTCCTGTCATGTTCATTGTTTTTGCCTTTTTCCGAGGTCTATCCCATTTACCTTTCTGAGTGAGGATTGAACATCTTTCCCAGGGTCCTCCTTCTTGCTTAGCTTTTTCAGATGTTCAGATTTTAATATGATTATCCTATATTATATGTCTAATCCCACTTAGAAGTGAGCATATACAATGTGTGTCTTTTTGCTTCTGGGATACCTCATTCAGGATGATGTTTTCTAGATCCCACCATTTGCCTTCAAATTTCATGATTTCCTTGTTTTAGTTGCTGAGTAGTGTTCCATTGTATTAATGTACCACAATTTCTGTATCCATTACTCAATTGAGGGATAGCTGGGTTGTATCCAGATACTGGCTATTACGAATAAAGCTATTACGAACATGGTTGAGCAAATGTCCTTGTTGTGTACTTGAGCATCTTTTGGATATATGCCTAGGAGTGGTATAGCTAGATCTTGAGTTATTACTATACCTAATTGTCTGAGAAAGCACCAGGTTGATCTCCAAAGTGGTTGTACAAGTTTACATTCCCACCAGCAATGGAGGAGGGTTCCCCTTTCTCCACATCCTCTCCAGCATATGTTGTCACTTGAGTTCTTGATCTTAGCTATTCTGATGAGTGTAAGGTGAAACCTCAGGGTTGCTTTCATTTGCTTTTCCAGGTTACTCAGGATGTTGAGCATTTCTTTAAGTGTTTCTCTGCCAGTCAGTATTCCTCTATAGTGAATTCTCTGTTTAACTCTGTACACCCATTTTTTCATTAGATTACTTGATTTGTTGCTACTGAAAGACTCTACCCAGCAGGGTATTAAAGCAGCTGCTGAGATTCATAGACAAACTTTGGGCATAGTGCAGGGAATTTTATGAAAGAAGGGGAAGATAGAAAGACCTTGAAGGGTCTGGAGCTCCACAAGGAGAACGACAGAACCAAAAAATCTGGGCCTATGGGTCTTTTCTGAGACTGATACTCCAACCAAGGACCATTCATGGAGAACCCTTGCACAGATGCAGCCCGTGGCAGCTTAGTCTCCAAATGGGCTCCCTAGTAAGGGGAACAGGGGCTATGTGTGACATGAACTCAGTGGCTGGCTCTTTGATCACTTCCTCCTGATGTGTGGGTGGGGGGGGAGGGGTTGTCAACCTTACCAGGCTGCAAAGGAAGACTATGAAAGACAGTCTGATGAGACCTGATAATGTAGAGTCAGATGGAAAGGGAGGAGATCTTCCTCCCCTATCAGCAGACTGGGGAAGGGGCATGGGAGGAGATGAGTGAAGGAGGGAGGGCAGGAGTGGGAGGGAATGAGGATGGGGGCTACAGCTGGGATACAAAGTGAATAAATTGCAATAAATAAAAATTATTTAAATAAAAAATAGACATAAATACCCTAGTTCAATCCTTCATATACTTTGAAAGAACAATTTTGATCTTCATGTGGAAACACACACACACACACACACACAAACTAGGATTACTAAAACAATCCTAAATAGCAAAAAAAAAAAAAGTGCTGTATGCTTCACCATTTGTGCTGGGTAATTTCATGATAACTTGGCACAGCTAGATTTATCTGTAAAGAGGGAACCTCAGTTGAGAAAATGCCCTTATAAGACTCAGCTATAGGGCATTTTCTTAATTGAATGGAACTATAAAAAGCCATGCTCATGCCCAGTAAAGTAACCCAGTCTGAGAGAGACAAGTAGGGTATGCATCCACTTACGTGCAGGTGTTAGCTGTTAAGTTGTTGATAACTGTGCTGCTAATTTTATGTTAACTTGGTACAAGCTAGAGTTATCTGTAAAAAGGGGAGTAAGAGTCACCAAGATAGGACTGGTTTTGAAGGAATGAAGAGGATATGGAGAGGGGTGAGGCTTAACACTGTAGCATGGTTGGAGTCCCTGAAGAGAACCCAGGGGAAGCTACTGCTTAAAGGTTGTTCAGTTGCAGCAGATAACCCAACATTTTGAAGATGACAATGTAGAGGGATGACCACTACGGATATCAGCAGGTATGGAGTGGAGCCTGGCTGAGCCTAGAAAACAGCCAATGTGTGCTGCAGAGAGAAGAGCCTGAAAAGTGACCCAAGCCCTTTGAAGAAGCCCAGAAGATCCTGAGTAGATCCCAGATATTGAACACTGAGTTGCAATTTGGTTTTGCTTTGCTTTGGTTTTGACTATGCCCTGGTTCTTCCCTCTTGAAGTAAAAATTGATTGATTGATTGATTGATTGATTGATTGATTATATATAGATGTATATATAATTTGATTACTGTATATATATATATATATGATTATATATGATTTCACAGGAGCCCACAGTTGAGAGCCTTTGAATTAAAAAAAAAAAAACCTCTTGATCTTAAGAGAGACTATTTTAAAGACTGAATTTTTTATTTTATCTATCTACCTATCTATTTATGTATGTATTTAATTTTGTTTTTTGAGACATGTTTTCTCTGTATAGACTTGGCTGCCCTGAACTAATTTCACAGAGTAGGCTAGCCTTTACTTCACAGAGATCTGCCTGCCTCTGCCTCCCTGAGTGCTTCAATTACAGGCATGCACCATCGTGCACAAAAGGAGACTGGATTTTTAAGTGTTTAGATTTTTAAAAATTGTGGGGCCTATAAGTTTTGGAATTTTAATATTGTAATGTTTATATTAATGTATGATCTTGGGGCAGAACAAAAAGGAAAGGTTTTTAGCTTAATAGTGATGTGTTCTTTTCGCAAGTTGACAAGGAATCTATTGTCTGGTTGGTTTTACGTCAACTTGATACAAGCTAGAGTTATCTGAAAGAAAGAAACCTTAATTAAGAATGCCTCCTTAAGATCTGGCTCTGGGGCATTTTCTTAATAAGTGACTGAGGGAGAAGGGTCCAGCTCATCACGGCTAGTGCAATCCTTGGGCTGTTGTCCTGGGTTCTATAATAAAGCAGGCTGAGCAATCAGTGGGGAATAATACTGTAAGCAGGTCTCCTCCTCTGTATCAGTTTCTGTCTCCAGCTTTCTGCCTGTTTGAGTCCCTGTACTGACTTCTTTTGATGATGAACAGTGACATTCATCACTGTTTGTTTTTATAAAGTATTTACAAACTGTTTGTTATTATAATTTGCTTAGGACAAATCCTTTCCTCTCTAAGTTCTTTTAGTCATGGTGTTTATCACAGTGATACAGAGCCTAAGTAATACCCCCTACTGGTTGACAGGTGTTGTTTCATCCTTCTTCCTTCATTGTTCACCTTGTAACAATCTTTTGAAACTGCAAGAACCGTCATTTGACTCCTCAGTAAAAATAACTTGTTGCAAGAGATTTAAATGGGTGCTTTTTTTCATGGCTCACAGCTGATTCTGCAAAGGAAGGGATGGTAAAAAATAAGGCATCCCATGAGAGCTCCGTGTATCTCTGATGTCATAGGGGCTTCCTCTGATCCTTCCAGTGTTCTTAGGAACTCAATTTGGTTATTAGAACTCAAACTACCAGCTAAGGGTTCCAGCTAAGCACAGCTAGTGCTTCTTTCCTCCTCTCTTCTTGGGGTTAGTTGGGAAACACTCTGTTTCCTAGCAACATAAGGAAAAGCCAAGAGAACCATCATGTTCATCCATTGTCACTGTAATTCTAGCTAGTGTGGACAGGAAGACTGCCAGGTCAAGGCTAGCCTCAGCAAGGACAGTCTGTCTGCACGAGGCCCTATCTCAAAAAGAACGTAACAAAAGAAGTTGGAAGTGTCACAGGAAACACAAAAGAAAAACCTTTTTACTAATAGCAGCACAGAGCAAAGACAAAGAAAAGAAATTGATGAAAGTCTGGCCCATTCATGGCAGCTATAACAACAACTTAAACTAAGATGTTTCCTTATCATTTTGGATAAGTAACAATGAGTAACATGTTATATTAAAATTAAAGTAACACTACTCAGTAGTACAAAGTTCTAGGTTGTTTCCCCTCTCACTGCGTTATCTGTACTGAGCTCAATTTAAATGTAATTCATTTTTTTTTATTTTCCTACATTTCTTTTTCCTCAGCCTAATTGTTAGTAATTTTTATAAAAATGCATTTGTTTTCTCAGTTACTCTCTTAATCTGGCTATCACCCCAATACTTGGGACTCTATTATATTATTTGTTCATCAAGCTTTACAACACAATCATGAGCATTCTTCACCCTTTGGTCTGGTCTAGCTTCCTACCAGCATAAATCCCAGAAATACTTGCACTTTGTGGCTTTCTTTTTCAGCTGTGCTCTCTTCCTCCTGGACCTAACCCAAGGCTGAATCACCTGGTCTTCCTCTAACTTCTCCTACCCTGTCTGGTAGGAAGTCCAGCAGTATTCTCTCTTCTGCTCAGTGACTGGCAGTGAGCTGCCTTATTGGCATATCAGAGGACAACTGTGTTGCAATGTTTACACAACACTGAGACAGGAGATTCTCCTAACAAAGATTACAATCAGATATAGGGGGGAGTACAGAAATCAGCATCTGAATCACACAATAACCTTATGTCTACACTTAATACCTGGAAAGTCAAGAGCAGTATGCTCCAGAGAAGTCAGACAGTTCAGGGTGACCTCAAAGCAAAAGCCACAGGCTATCTGTTTCTATGTGCAACCTCAAAAGTCATGGCCGACTGCTTGCTCCGGGTGCTATTGATAGAACCCTACATGGACTGGGATTGGTTCTCTGGTTTACACATTACAAAGTAGAAAACCACAACCTGAACAGACTAATTAATGAAAAACTCTGGGTGATGTTGATGGTGTAGTTTTGTGCTGACATAATTGTACACAAAATATGTTCTCCTCTGGTTGTTCAGAAGAGAACTGTTTTCTGGTTTACTGTTGACTGCTGGTCACTCCTAAATCCTGCAGTCTCCCTTCAAGTCTATTTTCAGACTCCAGAGGAAGAAAACACTAGCAAAAGACAATGAAACCACTCCTGATGAGAGCTGATAGACTAGGATCAGAAGGAAGGAAAGGAAGACCTCCCCTATCAGTGGACTTGGGGAGGGGCATGTGTGGAGAAGGGGGAGGGAAGGTGAGATTGGGAGGGGAGGAGGGAGAGGTTTATGGGGGGATACAAAGTGAATAAAGTATAATTAATAAAAAAAGAAATCTCTCTTGATAAAGACAGAGCTTATACAATCACGACAGCCCACTGAGATGATCTGAAATTATGCAGAGTGAGGGCTGTAGTCACACCTGCTAGGTTCCTCCAGAGGAGTGTCCAGATTGATGTTTTATGAACAAGCAGAGCCCAAGAGTCTTGGTGGGCCTAATTAGAACTCTGTCTTCTCTGCTTTACTTCTACTGTAAGACCTCAAGCAGCCCAAATGATGCTGAGAGTAAGGAGAAAAAGATACAACAGTAGTTTTAGTGAATTTGTGCTTTAATTGAGTGGAACAGCGGTAAAATTGTAAGTTAAGGAAATGCATAGTTGTCAACGGGTAAGAACAGAACTCCCAAGAGCACACGGTAGTGACTCCATTCAAAGGTTCCATCACTGTGGCCTTGGCATAGGCAGTGACTCGGGTCTCAATACAAGCATTTTTCCTCTTCAATATCTTCTCCCAAGTGTCAGCTGTGAATAGAATATCTGCCTCCTGATGACCATGCCGCAAGGCAGACAGATTTCCACCAAATCTCTGGTTGTAGTTTCCTGACCACACTTCCTTATTTGATACCTGGGCATTGTATGCTACAGATTCCCAATCTGAATTCCCAGACCCACACCAAACATTTCAACTTATACTTATGTACTTACTTGCCAGTGTATTAGTGTGGTGTCTGTCAGAGATAGACCTGAAATTTATACCTACGGTGGCCATATCAATCTTTGACCCTTTTATGCTCTCTATCTTACACAGAACCAAACACTTAGTGAGGACACATAATTACACATAATCGGTCACATTTTTCCTATCAAAGTTTAAATATCCTTTCAATGCCTTGAGCAAAAATTATGTCTAAAAATAAGATTAAGTCACAAATACTTAAACATAGATTCCACACATATAAGCACACATATTTAAATGAAGGATATCCTTTGTGAACCTAGATATTATCAATTGAAAACTAAGTTTCCGTGTCTAACCTGGCTTCCTGCCATCCCGTCAGTTTATACCAGTTATGTCTTTCTGCTCTCCTCACCAGTGAGCTTCAGACTACCAATGTACAATGAATGGAAAGAAAGTTAAAATTTAAAAATTATAAAAAAAAAAGAACTCAAGGGTTGGCTTTGTTTTGTTTAAATACTCACATCTGCACTGTAAAGTCATACAGTTTACTTGTTAACCAGAGACCCAAACTCGGGTCATTAAGTCCTTGTAACCCTTAACTTACAAGGCAACACCTGACTCTGCACTGCCAGGCCTAGTGAAACTGTTCAATGAGACACAGTGTGCATTTTAATGGTTGTTAAAATTCCTCAGTAAAGTACTTAGCACACAGCACAAAGACCCGAGTTTGATCCCAAGGACCTATGTAAAAGCTGTGCACTATGGTGTGGACCTGAACTCTCAATGATGCGGAAGTAGAAACTGGGGGATGCCAGTCAACTCAGCCTGAGCCACAAGCCTCATGCCTGGTGAGAAACCCTGTCTCAGAAAATAAGGAAGATAGATTTTGAGGTATGGCAGTTAGGGCTCATTTTGAGCGTGTGTTGCTTCCTTGATTGCAGTTCAAATACACTTCAGCTACACAGGTTTACGAAACAACTAACATCTTTATGTTGAGGGCAGACTTCACCCATAATTATCTTTTATGTGTCTATCAGATGAATTTTTTCTTAGAAAGTGTCATTCAGTAACTATGAAATATGCCCTTGGCTGCACATCTATGAATTAATGTTGCATGCTTTGATGAGGAAGGCTCAGGCTTCTATTTCTCTGCTACCTCTTTCAGATAAGCCAGTTGGGGTGAGAATGCTAAAAGCTTGAAGAGTCTTTGCCTTGGTGGTTAAATCTTACCAAATTCCAGAAAAATTAAACCTCTCATGTGAAACCACCTGGAAGCAGCAACCTCTTCCTTTTTCCGCAGCAGCACGGGTGTACTGTGTGTGACATATCAGCCACATGCATGCACTGTGTGTGATGCATGAAGCATTAAGACTTCTATTTTTACTTAGCCCCCTGAAATGGAGGGAAGTCCTGTGTGCCTCTCTCAAACTCTACCTCAGTTATCTAAGGTTTAGACACAGTAGCTTCATTACCATCATGTGGCTTTCCTGTGTTGTCCTCATGGTATTTCCTCTTTTTTGAAGGAAAAGGCAATTGCCATTCCAGCAAAGACCAGATCTCATACTTTTTTTCTACATCTACAAAATTTAAACTTCTTAAATTTTCCCTAAATATTGTTAAGCCCCTTCAGAAATTATGGTTTTCCTATTATCAAATTCCTCCCTTTACAGTTTGCAATAAATAATATTTCTCATGTCGTGACTACTTCCATTTTCCATTCCCCAGTTTCAATAGAGTCAATACTTGACACTAAAGAACGCCTTACACAAATACTCTCTGTGTCTTTCTCTGTGTGTGTGTCTGTCTCCCTGTGTCTCTGTCTGTCTCTGTCTCTCTGTCTCTTTGTCTCTGTCTCTCTCTCTCTCTCTCTGTGTCTCCTTTCTCTTTACAGAGAACCCTTTACATATTTGGAAGATTTCTGTTACCTTCAATCCTGTTCATTCTAGATACTGGATGAAAACATACCTGTTTCCTTTATGAAGTAACATGAACCTGTCCATTTGCCTGCTTCCTTTTCTCAGTCAATAACTCCAGAAACAATTACATGTGTCAGAAGTGCTCCTAGAAAAATGACTTCTATCTTCCTCCAATGTGATGTCTATGTCTTCTGAGAAGGGCTTTAGTGAAGCTCCCTCCACTTGTCATTTGTTGCACATAAACAGTGATACAAAATGATTAGCAGCTCCATACGGAGTAATCAGGGTCTCCCAGAGCTCTGCACTGAATGTTAAG
>CM053744.1:18310009-18344752 GCA_028658305.1 Pachyuromys duprasi
AATTTGCATTTGTCATAATCAAAAGAACACATATGGAGTATCACTGGATTCAGTAATAGTCACTGGAAAAAAGCTAATCCAAGAGAAATTCTATTTAGTAAATACTGAATCTCCTTATTCTGCATTGTAGGATTGGGCCCATATGCTACATTGTTCATATGAAACTACTACACAAATCTAAATATGAAAGATGCTGCTTTGATAAGAAACCATTTAAAACACAATCATTGCATGTCACAACTTAATGCTCAGTGTAAGAACTGAGGGCTACTGTCCCATTCTCAATCTCAGCCAAATTGTACAACGTGGTCTGTGAAGATACAGTAGTCTAGAGATCAGTAATTTTAAGTATCTGTATACCGGCAAATGTTTTTCATAAATGCTCCCATTTCCAAGATTGTTCTGCTTTCCAATTAGAAGCTGCTGGACACGAATGATTTTACCATTGGAATCAGGATGCATTGGTTGGAATGATCTCTGCATCACATATTGACCAGGTAAACCATAGCAGTGAGACAGAGGTATGAAGTCCAAATCTACCACTAAAATGTTTGTTATTGTTCAACTGATGCAACTCTTACAGATCCCACTCTAAGGGTTATAGAAAATAGGAATAGAAAGAAATCACCTTTAATATCCACTGAGCAGGGGACATCCTCAAACTGCCAAGCCCTTGTTATAGTGATCATTACTTTTTGATGCATTCCTAATCCCTGACCGTAGAATGTTTATGGTTCATGGATTCTTTTAGAGGGATCACATCTAGTTTCAAAAAAAGGAGAAAAAAGTTGTTTTTTTAAAGATTTGTTTCACTTTAAATAATCTATATTTTCACATAGACATGAGTGTTGGTGCCCACAGAGGCCAGAAGAGCCAAACTCCTGGGCTTTGGAGTTTCATGCAGTTCAATCAATATGGGTTCTGGGAAACAAACTCAGGTTCTTTCCAAGAGCAGTACACATTCTTAACCACTAAGCCAACCCAGTCTCTGACAAGGAACTGAAATGTATATGGGAAGTTAGGCTGTCAAAAAAAAAAAAAAAAAGTAAGCAGATGGGTAGACATCTTTGTAGCCCAGCCTTAGGAGGATATACCCAGGAAACATAGCTGCTTGAAATTCTTAGTTGTAGATAACAAATTCTCAAGGTAATCTGCCTTAAGATGGGGAACATAGTGCCATAATTACTGTTCTAGTCCTGTGCTAAACAGAATGACCAAGGCAACACATAAAAGAAAAAATTTATTTTAGAGCCCACCATTCCAGAGCACAGAATCCATGACCATCATGGCTAGAAGCATGGCATAGTGCTAGAATACAAGCTGAAACTTAACATCTTTTTCTTTTTAATTTATTTATTTATTCACTTTACATCCTGGTCATAGCCCCATCCCTTCTCACCTCCCAGTTCCACCCTCTCTTCCTCTCTCCATGTCCTTCCCTTATTCCTCAGAAAAGGGGAACACCCCTTCCCATTCACCCCAGGTCATCAAGTCTTATCAGGGCTGAGTGTGTCTCCTTCCTCTGTGGCCTGGCAAGGCAATCTTCCAGGAAAAAAGTGATTGAAAAGCTAGCAAGAGAGTCCATGTCAGAGAGAAACCCCTGATACCCCTATCAGGGGACCCACATGATACATGAGCTTCCCATAAGCTACATCTTTGTAGGGGACCTAGGTCCAGTCTGTGAAAGGTCCTTTGTTGGTGCTTCAGTCTCAGCAGGACCCTCTTGGTCCTGATTGGTTTGTTCTGTTTGTCTTCTTGTAAAGTTCCTATCACCTCCAGGTCCTTATCTCTATCCCCAACTTTTTCACAAGATGCCCTATGCCTCTTCAATGTTTGGCTGTGAGTGTCAGCATCTGTTTCGAGGTGCTGCTGGGTGGAGCCTCTCAGAGGACAACTCTGTTTGACTCCTGTCTGTAAACATAGCAGAGTATAGTTAATAGTGTCAGGGGTTGGTTATCTCCCATGGGGTAGGTCTTGGGTCAGGTCAGGCATTGATTGGGCATTCCCTCAGTCTCTGCTGTATCTGCTCTATCTTTATTCCTCAACATCTGTAGGGAGGGTAAATTTTAGGTCAAAGTTGTTGTGGGCGGGTTGGAGTTCCCCTTCTTCTACTAGGAGGCTTGTCTGGTTAGAGGGTGTCCTCTTCAGTCTCTATGGCCTGCTTCTAGGAGTGTCTGCTAAAATTCCTCTCATATCTCTCTGGTAGCCTGATTTAGGTCTCAAGCTTATCAGAGATACCCTTTTCTCTTCAGGCCTTTTGTCCTCCAGCTCCAGCTCATTCCAGGTTATATCTGTTTCTTTTCCTACCATATCCCCTCTCTTCAACCATTAGCTGCTTGAAGTTTTTAGTTGCAGATAACAAATTCTCAAGCCAATCTGCCTCAGATCAAGAGCTCAGTGACTTAATTATTGCTCTATTTCTGTGACACACAGCATGACCCTCATGTCTCTCTTTCCTCTCCTACCTTGTTTCCTCTCTTCAAACACAGTTTGAGCATATACCCAAGTGATGCCCTACCATACAACAAGGCCATTTCTCCAACTATGTTCACAGCAGCTTTATTCATAACAGCCAGAAACTGGAAATAACCTAGATGTCCCTCAACCAAAGAATAGATAAAGAAACTGTGATACATTTGCATAACGGAATACTACTCAGCTATTAAAACAAAGAAATCATGAAATTTGCAGGCAAATGGATGGAACCAGAAAAGATCATGCTGAGTGAGGTATCCCAGATCCAGAAAGACATGCATGGTGTGTACTCACTTATAAGTCTCACCAGACAGAAGGGGAATAGGCCTCACAAAGTCCTGATGTGACTTGATGAGCTGGGGTGGGTTGGTTGGGGATGCTCCCCTTTTCTGAGAAATAGGGAAGGAGAGAGGAATGGGGAAAAAGAGAGAGACAGTGGGAGGGTGAAACCAGGAGAAGAGGAAGGAACCTATGATCAGGATGTAAAGTGGTTAAATAAATTAATTTTTTTTAAAAAAAAAAGAGAATGTCATGGGCTTTTGCAACCTTGAAGGCCACGCCTGTGACATATTGCCACCAACAAGACCATACCTTCTGTTCCTTCCCTAAAAAGTTCTACCAAGTGAAAACTAAGCATTCTGTGGGGGCCATTCCCATTTAAACCACCGCAGATGTCAAGTAGAAAGAATTTACTAAGGAATCACAAACTGCCTTCATTATTTTGTCTGTGTGCCAAGGAGGACTCTTCTCTACCAGAAGCTGTTTCTCAAAAAGGTGTTCAAATATAGACAGACACACATGTGAGCACTGAGCATATACAGTTTACATAACCAGGATGCAAGTTCTCTCTCTAAGTCTAAATTGATGCTTGGCAAGGGATGAGAACAGTCCCAACTGGGGACACGTAGACTCAAACTAGTAATACGACAGTGCTTTAGGACACATTGACTCACTGTTCCATCAAGCACAGCCAGCTGTTCCTAATTCCTCCACATTCAAGGGAAATGGTACACAAACCAGAAAACAGATCCAGAATTTAATTTCCCCATTTTGTGGTCATGTATAAGTTTTCAGATAACTTCTTGTATAAGTTTTGAGTTGAATTTTTAATTCATTCATATTTGTTAATTTGTGTATTAATGTTCAGTTATCCCAAATATCTCTAAACACTGAACAGCTCAGCTTCCTAATTTTATTTTTTCCCCTTCATGCCATGTAGGCTTTCCAACTTTAGCTTTTGTATGTAAATTTTAAAATCCTCTCTTCCATATTTGTCGATTAAGTCATGAAAATATGACATAATATCAAAATTTTCCATTTGTTAAGATGAACTTTCTTTTACTCTTGTTTTTTATTTATTTTTACACATTTTTAAAAATTTTAATTTTATTATTAGTTATATTTTATTAACTCTGTATTTCAGATGAATCTCGCTCCCTCATTCCCTCCCAATCCTATCCTCCCTTCCTCATCTCCTCCCTGTCCCTTTCCAAGTCCACTGATAGGGGAGGACCTCCTCCTCTTCTATCTGACCCTGGTTTATCAGGTATCTTCAGGTGTGGCTGCAAAGTCCTCCTTTGTGGTCTAGGAGGGCTGCTCCTCTCTTGTCGGGTGGGGTGGTCAAAGAGCCCACTATTGAATTTATGTCAGAAATAGTCCCTATTTCCCTTACTAGGGTACCCACTTGGATACTGAGCTACCATAGGCTACAGGCAAGCAGAGGTTCTAGGTTATATCCACACATGGTCCTTGCTTGGAAAAACAGTCTCATATAAGACCCTTGTGCCCAGATATATTTGCTCCTTGTGGAGCTCCTATCCTCTCCAGATCATATTTACTCCCCCTTCTTTCTTATGATTCCCTGCCATCTGCAGAAGGTTTGGTTATGAGTCTCAGTTTCTGCTTTGATACACTGCTAAGTAGAGTCTTTCAAAGGCCCTCTGTGGTAGGACCCTGTCCTGTTACTTGTTTTCTCCTACATCCCATTTGTCTTTCTAAGTAAGGATTGATCATCTTACCCCATGTCTTCTTTTTTGTTTATCTTCTTTAGGTGTACAGATTTCAGTATGTATATCATATCTTATAGGTCTAAATAAGTGAGTAAATACCACATGTGTACAACCACTTTGGAAATCAATCTGGCGCTTTCTCAGACAACTAGGAATAGTGCTTCTTCAAGACCCAGCTATATCACTCCTAGGAATATATCCAAAAGATACTCAAGTACACAACAAGGACATTTGCTCAACAGTGTTTGCAGCAGCTTTATTTATAATAGCCAGAACCTGGAAACAACCCAGATGTCCATCAACTGAGGAATGGATACAGATATTGTAGTGTTTTTACACAATGGAATACTGCTCAGCAATTAAAAACGAGGAAATCATGAAATTTGCAGGCAAATGGTGGGATCTAGAAAATATAATTCTGAGTGAGGTATCCTGGAAGGAGAAAGACACATATGGTATTTACTCTTCTTTTGTAAACAATTGAACCATCTCAGGGTTTTGCTAATTAGCTCTTATACATGCTTTGTTAGACTGATGCCTATCTATTTTACTTTGGAAATGTATTAATATAAATGATATTGGATCTTTAACTTACATGCTACTTATTCATTGTGAGGTAATATTAAAATAATTGCTTTTCCTATGTTAGTGTCCTGTACTAAATATTTTACAGTTTTTTTGATGGTATTCAGATTTTCTATGTTGGCTGTCATACCCTAAGCAAATAAAAAGTTTCATTTCTTCTTTTGTAATCAGCTATGTAAGTAATGGCAAACATCTTCAAATTTTTCAGCATTTATTTATCTTAGTCCATCTTGTCTGGTTTGCATAAAATATCTGAGGCTGGCTGATTCATAAAACATCATTTACCCTTGTCTTTGGAGGATATATTATGCATGTGTTTGTGGGTTGTTTTATGGGTGTGTTCGTGGGTGTTGTGTGTGTATGTTTGTGGGGTACTGTGTTGAGTGTTTGTGGGGTACTCTGGTGGGTGTGTTGGTGGGATATTGTGTGGTGGGGGGTACCGTGTGGTGGTGTTTGTGGAGTACTGTGGTGGGTGTATTGTTGGGGTGTTGGGGTGTTGTGTGGTATATTTGTGGGTGTTGTGTGGTATGGTGGTGAGGTCTTGTGTCATGTGTTGGTGGTGTGTTGTATGTTGGTGGGTGTTGTGGGTGTGTTGGTGGTATGTTGTGAGTGTGTTGGTGGGGTGTTGTGGTGTGTTTTCAGTGAGAGGAGGTTCAAGGCTGGGTGCTGATCCAAATGTTAGGCTCTACTGCAGGCAACCTGAAAAACACATTCAGAATCCCTTTTTAAGCAACTGTTTGGGTATCCTTCAGGACAGTCCAGTCAATGACTAGAACATCACAACAAATTACTGATCCAATCTTGAACTCAGACCACTCCTGAGACTCACAGCACTGCCTCCCTCAGAGTCATTGCAGTGGGTTAAGGCAGGCTCCATCCCTAAAGGCTGATGTCTGAGCTAGCTTCTTCTCTGTGAATGTGACAAAACACCATGACCATGGCAGCTTAGGAGAGTGTGTTAACTGAAGGTTTGAGCTTAGTGGTCATAACAGAAGGAGCAGTTTTGAAGCAGAAGGCACGTGCTGGTAAGAGGAGAAAGCTGAGTGTTCACATCCTTTATAACAGGCAGGAAGCAGAATGAATGAACTGCAAGATGAGGCATTTTACACTCACAGCCCAGGCACTTGTGAGCTACTCCTGCAATACCTGAAAACTTAAATCTCCCCCGCCAGCACCTCCAGCTTGAGCCAGCTGTTAGAACCCATGCAGGCCTTTCCCATTCAAAGTACCACACCCAGCAACCTGAAACACACCCAGGATATGAAGCTTTGGACATTAGATGTCTGCTGGAACACACCTAAATTATATATTCGCTATAGACCTGAGAAAGTATAGTTGATTTTTAACAAGCATTTTATCAGTATGAGGATGTTTACTTAGAGTCATTTTATGAGTGAACATTGAATTACTCAAAGTTGTCTTCTGAATCCATTTGCACCAAGCTGCTTTTCTTTCACTATGATTGATTTGAGTGTTGCTATTGTTATTTTAATTGTTTTGCTTCTTAGTCTTCATAAAAAAAAATGTTGTGAGTTTAAGAGGAGGTTCAGGCTACCTGCACATTTTGAAATTGTCTAGTTAATCTAATCAATACCTAACAGTGCCTCCCACAGCCTCCTTCCTACTCACTAACATCTCTTTTCTTCATCTGAAAAGCTCCTTTCGGTACTAATCATTATATGAGGCTGATGGGGATGCCTTTCCGTCTCTGTGTTCATAGCACCTGTTTCTAAAGGATAGTTTTGCTGGGTATCATACTTGCACATTTCTTCTGATAGTTCTACTTCCAGGTTTTCTGTGTGCTCCCTTATGTGTATGCATATCTTTCCCAACCTTAAGATCATCTCTGCATAATTACCATTGAGAGTTTGAGTTTAATATGTCTTGGGGTAGACTTGGATGAAATAGAAATCACTGTAACTGCAATCCTCCCAGTACCTAGGTGTTCTAGAGGTTTAAAAACTTATCTATGACTGTCTCTTTGAAGAAGATTTCTCTGACTTTGACACTGTTGAGTCCCTCTTACATACCATCAAGGCACAGGATTGTTCTCTCGTGTTGTCCCTATGAGCACCTAAGGACTTCCTTATTTTTCCCATTCATAATCCTCCTTTTTTCCCATCACTATAGAACAGATAACCTGCCTTTGAGTTAATCCTTTCTGCTTCTCGATGTATTCTACTACTGGAGCCTTGCTTGGATCATATACTTTAATTTTGCTCAGTGCAGCTTCCAACACAAGGATTTTTGTTTGCTTTTCTAAAATTCCTTCACTTCTCTTGAAAAAAAATCGAAATTGAATAATTCCTCTGTTTTCTTGGTGTTCATTATATTTTCTTTACAATGGGGTTTGAGATTTCACAACTGAGAGTTTTACAGCATTGCTGAAGAGATGATCACTTTTCACATCTGAAGTTTCTGGGTTTTGAACCTAGTGTGTCTCACCACTATAAAAGATTTATGCCTTCCAGTCTTTATCATAAGACTTTGTGTGAGTCACTAATATTAAAGGGCGGTGATTATTTCTGCTTAAATACCAGAGGTGTTATAAATCTGATTCACTCAAGGTGTATTTGTCAGTGTCTCAGTAGAGGGACATATAAGTGTAGGTTTTGCTTCAAATCCCAAATCTACCAATGGCATATTGTTCAGCAAGAACCAGGAAGACAGTAATCTGACACATATTTTTAGGTCAAAGGCTTAGAAGCTTGGTGGAAAGGGAGCCTGAGGGGCTGGCACAAGTTCCTGAGTCAGAAGATGAGACACCAGAGGAAGAGCAAATCTTTCCTTGCACTTGTTGCTGTTTATGGTCTTTCCATAGCCTGCTGACACTCACCTATGTTGGTGAAGCATAGTCTTTCTACTCAGGCCCTGATCCAAATGTTAGCCTCTACTTCAGGCAACCTGAAAAGCACACTCAGAATCCCCTTTTAAGCAACTGTTTGGGTATCTTTCAGGACGGTCTAGTCAATGAATAGATCATCACAACAAATTACTGATCCAATCTTGAGTTGTTTGACCCTGAAACTCTGTGTTAATTTACTGTAGCTTTTATAGAGGATTCAGTTGCTAAAATACATGTTCTGACGATACAGTCATCTCCAGCTCATGGTGCCCTGTCCTTTTATAGAAAAAAAAAGTCATTATTACACTCCTAGGATAATCTTCATTTTCTTCTCTCAAAAAAGAATCATTTTAACTAGCTATTTTCTTCTAGATAGGAAGATGATTTCAAAATGACATATTCTCAAGCTTAAGTCAAACTATGAACTATTTTCCTGTTTTCAAACATGTCTTTGCTTACATTAAATCAATTTTGTTTCTTTTTTTCTAACTCTAATTTCACTAAACATCTCCAGGATAAATGGGCTGTTTCAAAAACAACTTTTTTGTTTATTCAAACTACAAGCATTCCTAATTCATAAAAGATAGATATCCTTATTTCAGATTCTAGTTCTGTTCATTAGTAAAATAATTAGTTTAATTTCGAGATGACGGTTAGGCAATGAGGTGTACATAGAAATGAATATATCACCTAAAGGAGCAATGCTCTCTAAAACATATTATTTCTTTTTGCTTACTTTATTACAGGCTGTGTTATCAACTTATCACCAATTATTGGCTAATACCATCCCTAATTTTACATTATGAATATGATCATTATTAATTCTGTTATTGAAAGAAACACTGCATATTACGTGTGAAATGTTCAGCATGTTCACTTATTTTCAGGTATGTGCTGAAAACTTTTAGTTCTTGCAAAATGTATTTGTCACTCAACAGCTGGAAAAACTGTTTCAGAGATTATGAGTATGACTGATAGGAAAAATTACAGTTTTATCTAGATCCTATTACTAAATCTTACCTTTACAGCATCCTAGTTAAATTCTTTTGAATACATTTAAATATTACCTTATTACCAAAAAATAAGAATCTAGCATCTATCTATAGTCATGAAATAAAGTAAGCTTTCATGTATCTATAAATTATATGCACACACACATATAAACATATAAACATTTTATGGTTGAGTAAAATTAATTTCATGGAAAAATCAGATGCATTAACCTCCTAAATTTAATCTTGCCCTTGTGATATATATAGCATTAAAACATGCCATTTTATGTTTCAATATGAAAAATAGCATACTTTTTGCCAATAGTATTTTGACTTAAAATGTCTAGAATAATTGCATAGAATAATACAACATATTGATTAGAAAACATTTCCAAGAATTTGTTTTCTTAAAAATTACATCTAATATTTTCCTCTTGTCTAACAGTAGCATGAAAACTCTGGTATAAACACTAGTGAAAATGGGATCAGATAATCAACAGATTGAATCAGACTGAGGTCAGCAATCCTACCGAGGCATCATGTTATCAAGCCCAGAGCAGAGCAGAAGTTCCATTGCTTGGTTCTTATAGGAGGACCCATCATCAATTTCACTCATCATCTGTGCAAATTACCAGTTCACAGCTCACAGCTTGTACTCATGCTCTCACTACAGCAAAACAGGGTGGGACCATCTTCAAATGAGTAGCAGGATCGTTGACTGCTGAGCCCCATGTACAGGGACAACACAAGGTTTCACACAAGGTACATTCCAGTAGACAAATATTCTGCCTACTTTTATTTACAGCAATGTACCCCAATTTTGTAAACTGAAGCACATCATTGAGGGTGAGATAGCAGTAGGAAGAGATGTTGATATGTATAATAGGAATTTTAAAATGATTTTTCATCTGAATATATGAATATTTAGTAATCTTCTTGAAATTATAATGCATGAAACATGATGTATACAGTGTAGACAGCTCTCATCCCAGGAGACTCCCTTTTTGTTGTTGTAAGGTATCCACCAGAGAACACAGACTGCGTGGGCACAGGTTTATGCCAATGGAAATTCTTTGCTGTCTAGAGGCTAGCAAACACACTGGGTGTTCAGGATTCCAGGGTAGCTGTGAACCTTTCACAGGGTGAGCTTTTAAGCACACACACACACACACACACACACACAAACATATCCTGGGATGACATACTTCCATTAACAAAAACAATGAGCCAAAAGTGGAACTGCAGAAACCAAAAGCAATGTTAGAAAATTTAAAAACTTTCTCAGAACTGTGGACTTTGATGGGTTGTGCCTTTGTTTTCATTTTGGCAGGTAGTGTTATCTATGTGCTGAGTTTCACAGCTTGAATGGTACTTCTATTGTGGGGTCTGTTGTGTTGAGGTCTGGGTGCCTACTGAAGTCCAAGAGCCTGTTACATCATGGGAAAAATCCTACTGCCCAATGATCACTCCCCTCATTGTTTTTATCTTACTTGACCACAGTGATGATCAAATGCACGTTAGTGTAAACCACACTGTTGTTTATCTTCCCTGATGATTTTAAATTAGTATTGGGATTTTAATAGGTAGCTCTGGAAGCTTTATTTATTATAAAATTTAACAGAATTATTTACACACTTTTAGAACACCATATCGCAGTAGACAAACAGAGAACTATTGACAAAATCAATATCAGAAGAGAAAGTGAAGAGAGTAGCTGCTATGTCCCATGTCCCCTCAGTTTTTGTCTGAGACCTGGGTTTATTCCTACGGTTGAATTCTGCCATACTTAAACATATAATTAACAAAGTCATCAGGATTTAATCTGCTTTAGAAAGCTACATAAAGGGACATAAATATGTGTTGATTTAAAAGGGCTTTGTTTGAGAGCATATCTGTCTAATCCTGTGGAGCCATTATCAAGACCGGGAGTAGACTTTGCTGTGGCTTTGAGTTAGTACATTACCTAGCCCACTAGGCTATGCCTGGAAAGCAGCTGCTGTAGTTTTGCAGAATGCACTGTTTCTCCTGCTTTCCCCAGAGAGAAAATGAAATGCACTATTAAAATAATGCATCCTCTTAACATAAGCTATTAAAACACACTAACCTACCAGAAGAACAACCAGGACTTGGAATATTAGAACATGTGTAAATGTAGACTTTTCTGCTCTCTGATTTTGGACCAGGTCTCCACCTGATTGCCCATACTGTAGTTAGATACATCACACTCAATCAAGATACGTAGATCAATAAAAGCTATACCTCCTCCCTCTCATCAGAATGGACAGAGAACTTCTTTAGACGTTCCAGATTCCCATACCAGAACCCCTGCTCCTTTTTGAGGGCACTTGATATTTTTTTCAGTCACTCGTAATTAATATTTTCTTCTTTTAATGACAAGGCAAGGGAATCAATAGGAGACAAGAGTTAAGTGATATACCCTTTGCTACAGAGCTGGAGTGGTGCCAGCTCTGTGCCAGTGGTACCAGGGGTAAGGGCACAGAAGTGGTATAATTCTTTACCTGGTGCCCTGCATATAGTAAGTGCCAATTTTCATTATGTATTTAACTAGAATATGCCTTATAATAATAATAATATATGGTGGTCACTGACCACTAACTAGGTCACAATAAGCTATGTGTTGATTCACCACAGTGAACTTTTAAGGGAGAGGCAGGAGCCTCAAGTCTTTTATGAACTGTTAGATGTGGGCTCTGGAAACTAAACTCTAGTCCTCTGTAAAAGCAGTACACACACAGCCTCAGAATTCTTTAATACAAATCCATCCACACCAACAAAACAACAGCAACACCACACACACACACACACATTTTTAATGGTCCAACCATGTGCTGCCCACAAAAAACTCACCTCAGTAAACAAGTCTGAGGTATACAAAGACAGACAGCAAAAGGAAAATAAATGCCCTACTAAACTATAGAATCCAAAGCAAGATGGGGCAGCTATACCCATATCCAATAAGACAGAACTCAAACCAAATTCAGCCAGACAAGAACATGTCACTTTATTTCAATAAGAGAACTCCTCCAAGGACTATTCATAATGCCTACACATATTTTTCAGTACATCCCCAACCTAAGTGCCCATCAGCAATGAGTGCATGAAGGTCATGCAATGTATAGGAATGGTGTAGTAGTACTCAAGGATACAGAAGAAGAGAATCTTGTAATTTCATGAAAATGGCTAAGCATGTAGGTAATTATGTTCATCAAATTTAAAGGGGAATAAAAAAAATGAAAAGGTGACATGAAAACAGAATATAGACTTTTACTTTAGGAAAAGTAATGGGAGGTAGGAGAGTATAATGTGAAGAGCTATGAAAAGAAAACATAGTGTGTATGAGAATGATCCAGTAAAAATAGAATCGGCGTCTTCTCAAACTCTAAATATTCTAGAATGTTCAGTCATACACAAGGACATGCTTATTACTTACATTATTTCGGTGAGTATTTCTAGACTTTCTTCTGTGTGTATGTTGAGTGGTATGGAATGTGGTAGCAGTGAGCATGACGACATAGGTCTCCAATAATAAAGATTATTATGGCCAAAGAGTTTCCCTCCAGGGCTGCATTCGTACCAGAGCCACCAAAAGGGCTTGAAACAATTAGGAGTCCTTAAGCACCATGTTCTGTCTCCATAATGGGTGGAAGGCCACTACTGTTCACCAGCAAATGAAGGAAGATGATGCAGGAGAAAGTCAGCCTGTAAGATCTGTTTCTCTGACTGTCAGTCTCCAAATGAAGAAAAAAATTACATTTCTCTGTTTCTTAAAATTGGTTGCAGTCATCCTAAAAATATTATTAGCTTGTAGTTGAGGGGTTAATATGGTTGAGTGACATTGGATCCTGAATTCTGAGACATTTTGAAGATTTGGATCATTCCTCCCAATGTTGTGTGGTCCTGAATATATATGTGGCAGAATAATTTTTGTGTGCTAAAAAGATGGCTCTGAAATATTAGGCTGTATGTAGGCAAGGGCTGTTAGGACATGGATATCTAGTTAAAACAATTCTGAAATTTGAATTTTGTCCTTGCCAAAAGAAGTAAATATTTTTAAAATGCAGACAAGAATTTATTTATTTTTCTTAAAGAAGAAAACTTTAGTCATGGGCCACCTATATAGCTCAGTAGCTAAAGGCGCTTACCACCAAGCCTGATGATCCATGTTCGATCCCCATGACCCACATGGTAGAAGGAGAAAACTGACTCCATAAAGTTGTCCTTTGGGGTACCCACACTCACAAACACATGCACACACCAAAATAAACAAACACATATATCTAATAAAAAAATCTTAGGATGTAATATATTATCACTAAAGTATTTCAAAGTTTTAGGCTAGGGATATTCCTGGTTCTAGAGTGTTTAGCAAGACACAAATTCCTGGGTTTGGTCTCTTGTACACCCCTGGTCTCTCAGCATTCCTCTGGAGATATAAGTACAATGGTCAGAAGGTCAAGGTCATCTTCAGCTACACAGCTACTTTGGGGCTAACCTGGCTTACATGACACCCAATTGCAACACTACCACCCCTCAACAATTTCAAGCAATGTTTTGAAATCTTGTATTATTAATAGATAAATCAAAGAATGATAATTTATTGTTTAATTTAAACAGAAGAAATGAATACTTATGCATAAAATGTTAAAACAAGCAAAACCTGTTTATTAAGTAGGTTTATAATACTTTATATCACAGATGTGACTGGCAAATTATTTAAATGCATTTTTACTCATGTTTATCATATGCAAACATATTTACTATGGCCTAAGTGAATCAAAATTTGCAGAATTTGCCACATAATTTGTCAGTGGAAGTAAAGATTTTGGATTTTTTTCTTCACAAATTTTTGTCTGCTTTGGCTTAAATCCTCAATTTGTAATCTGATTTTAATACTTCTAATTGCGTCTATAATTAGATGATGGCAATTGTTCTGTAGCTCATAGGGTAATTGAGATAAGTTGTTAGTCATCCACAGCAAATCTATTTGGAATAAGTCCATAAGTGATACTGAATAATAATAACGTAAATGTCAGCCATGTGAAGTATGATTGTGATGACCAGTATCATTTCAAGCCCCCAGGAGCCCCTCCCCTTTCCACCAAAACGTTTGTGGAAACAAATCACCTGAAAATTTAGTTCTAGTATTCAAAACCCACATGAGGCCACACTGGAAGCTAACATAATTATATACAAATTTTCCAAGTAAGGGAGTCATTTGAAAAAGGCAAGATTGGTTTTTAAACAATAACCTGGGCTACAAGAGCAGTTGGTAAAATGAGCAGCTCTCTGCTTTCTTTGGAGAGATGGGACAGAAAAACATCAAGCAATGTTGATGGACTTCAGGGTTTGCCCCCTAAGTAACAGTAAATCACATTACCTGAAAGTCATCAAAGATCAGGAAAATTAGTGACACCTCATAATCCAAATAAAAGCAGCAGGCCAGAGTGAGTAACATCATGGTAACAATTATAGAAATAAAGCATATTATATTTTGTTCAAAGTTATGATTGATGTGTCTTATGCAGAAATTGTGGGTTCTATGCAAATAGTACCTAAAGTGAAAACTTTTGTCTAATATGAAGCTATTTCAATGAGCATAACCCCAATGTTTTTTGAGCTAGATAATAATGTCTAAATATTACACATTGTAAATAGTATGTGTGAATAAAAAATAATATGTATCAGAATAAAGTTGTTTATTTTTGTACTATAATTAAAATTGTATGTAGGTGAATTTTAAGTACTGTTATGCTAATTTTTTGACATTTATTATTTTTAACTCATCCTTATATACAACCCTACATATCACAGTTCCAGTAAAATTCCCCCTTGGGAAAACATAAATTTGGGTGTTGCACAGAAGCAAAATATCTTACAGTATTTACAAGAAACAACTATCAAGCTTACCCATGCTTGGGGACCCTATCCAGGAGAACTGAAAACTAGAGTTATCATTGCCGGTCCCGGAGTGAGCCTTCTCTGTTGGAGAGGCCTGTGCTGACCAAGGCGTGCAGCAGCAAGCCTAAACATTCAACATTTAAGTATAGTGTCCACCAGATTTTCCTGGAAGGAGCCCTGGAGAGTGTACAGTATCCGACCTCTGCCTAGTCAGAGCTGACAGGGAGAAAAAGACGTAGTCACACTGGTGCTTCTTCGTGGAGTGGCAGAGTGGGTAGAACAGAAGCTCTATCCAGTGGTTCTTTAGTTCACAGTCAGATTGCAGATACCGTTCATCCTTGGAAGTACTGATTTAATGCTTCGCTTCATCACTCAGAAAGTGCACTCCCTTGTTTCTTTCTCTCTGTGGGCCTTTCCTGAAGCAGCATGGTTACCCCTGAATCGTTGTGAACGAGAGCTATTGTGATGGACATGATCCAAATAATGAAAGCAACAGAAACAAAGAGTAGTGTTGATGATGATGACGATGATGACAGTGAAGGCAATGATGGCATCACCTGGACATCGCATGTTTTCTCTGGAGAAAAGGTCTAAGTCTACTCACCCTGAGCCCAGTTTTATCCTTTTTTTTTTCTGTGCCATTGCTTTGTAAGAGTTCTAAATTTTGAGTATCATTCCATCATCAAATATGCAGTTTGAAAATACTTTCCTTATTCTCTAGGCTACTTTTCCATTTGGATGGCTTTCAGTCTGAAAGCTATCTGGATTGAAATACTGCTGTTTTGATTTTTGTCCCAAGACTTTGGTGTAGTATCTCGATCACTTTCAACATGAGTACCAAAAACATCTCTCTCCACTTATTTACAAGGGATAAAGATGGGCTCAGGTCCTATGTTTAGAAATTTCATCCTTCTGAATTGATGTATTTACACACTGTAAGATAAAGATCAACTTTATTCTGCTGCAGGTTGGAATTTGATGTTCTGAACATCACCTGTTTAACTTTGAGGTACCGTTGTTGAAATTTAGCTTGGTGTATTTGTTTAGCTTATTTCTAAACACTGCATTGTTACAACATTTAATGTACATACCTGCACCATAGCATTTTCACTGGCACAAGCTTATGACTTTAAAGTTAGGAGTCAGGCCCTCGACTTGGTCTCCATGCCCAGCTCTCTGTTTATGAGTTGTGATGTTTTATTCTTGTCAGCTGACTTAGTACAAAATCACAGGAGCCTGAGGAATGTGTCCCTGAGTGTGTTTCATAGAGCATCAGCAGGGAAAGATCCATCCTGAATGCAGATGGCAGGATCCACAGGCTGAAGCTCTGGAAGATGCAGAAGAGGAAAAGGCAAGGTAGCTGCTTACTGCCCTCAGCACCAGCCACTGCAGAGCGCTGCCCCTTCCTGCGAGGAAGCACCAATATGCTATGGAGGTAATGCTGAGAGACCTTTTGGTGGTGTTTAGGTGCAGGTGACTCTCTTCAATCTGTGTAGAAGTGGATACACAACTTAATCTTCATTAAACTTTGCTTTACATTTTTGCACATCTCTAAAAGTGATTGTTTTCAGAACAAAAATAGTGTAATGAACCTGGTTGGTTATTATAAAATATGAAAGGTTTTTGATACTGTTCCTTAAATTTCATCCAATTCAAACATTGGTACATTCGTCTTGTCTTTATTTCTTTATGAATATCATAATCCACAACAAGAGTTATAACAATGCAGATGTTTCTAGAATTCCTCTTGGGCTGAACTTGCCACAATACCTTACTTTTTAACCTATTTAAAATAGCCATGGTTTTCATATTCCTCCTTTAAGAAATCAGGAGTAATAATTGTTCCAAAAGAAGACTGCCAACTGCAGTCAAAATGCCTGAAGCTCACCCAGTAAGCGCTCCTTCTTCACAGATGCACAAAGACATAGAAATTGCAAAAATAAATGAAAGGAAGATGTAATCATCATAAACAAAGTAAACACACTAAAACATCTCAACATTGAGGAAGAACTTTTTGAAAATCATGATATAGAATAATAAAATAGCATACTTATTTGAGAAAATGTGACTTTATTCTTTTTACGGTACATCATGTTTTCATTTTAATTCATATATTGTATGTTCCTACAGACTTTTGGAAGGGAAGAGATCATTAATATAATTAAATGAAAGTTATTGCTTTTTGTGGAACCCATGAAAACATGTAATAAAATGTAGTTAAATCTCATATTATAAGCAAAAAGAATAAAGATTTAGCATTTGAGAATTTTTTTTTTCCTTTTCCCACACAAGCTCTTAGGTGACCTTTGTAGCATTTCTCTGGGGAATGTAGGGAGCTTTTGGTGATAGCCTGGGTGTCCTTCCTACCCATTCCAGTAGCAAACAGACCTCTGTGCCATAACTCGCTGTTTAGACTGAATGACTGCAGAGGTCAATAACTCCCTTCCCCTGGATTCAATATTCATTTCTCAGGCTGCCTACCCCGCAGGTCTAATGTCAGGAACACAGAGGCCAGAGGCAGCTCTTCCTGGAAGGCAGCTCATCACTTCAGAGTCTCCGGAAGCCACAAAATGATGATTTCTCTTAAAGCTGAGACTTGTCATATCAAATCTGGTCTAAGTCTGGAAGCCTCTCCTCAAACCTACTTCATAGCAGGACTTACCATAGAACCTCACATGGGCAAAGTGCACATTCCAGGCACTGAGGAGAGCAGGCCACGGTGTATGGCACACACAGTACAGGTGGGACCATGGGGAATATTTTATTTGGGGCTAATTATTATATCCTTTCCAGTTGTGCTAACCAGGTTCTCAATGGCTCAGAGCCAGGTGGAGCCTGACTTAATGAAGATCCGCTTCTGTCTTTGCAGACTTCAAGGCAGTGTGGAGTGTGGGCCATAGTTCTGCCTCATCATAGGTAAGGAGGAGGGAACATTGATAGATGTTCATATTTGTGACCTCTAACTGAACCATCAGTTCTTAACGTGAAATGATTTGTTCTGTGTGGCAGGGTACTTAGTAATGCCAGAGAATTATAGCTCAGTGGCCATCTCCTGGCATTGTTAACCGTCACCTGCTGAGACATCCATGCAACTGAACATTTATTTGCCAAGGCAATCCCACTTACCTGGTTCCTAGTCTGAGAGTCTCAAACTAATTCTCTAAGGGTTTTTTGTTTCTGTTTTTGTTTCACAATCTCTTAAAAATGCTTCAAACTTAAGCCCTTTTAACTCAAAATGAATCCCCAGGCAAGCAAGAGAGCTGCTGGCCCATGTCCTGGCAAGATAGTTCCCTGACTGACTCCTTCAGGAACTACAATGTGTTCTTGTCAGCTCTTTCAGTTAGTTTCTGGGTCCTGTAATGCCTAAAATTTTTCATGCCCAGAGAGTAATGAGCTGTGAGTTGATGTTGGCCTTACTCACCATTGATAAAAACAAAACAGTTAATTCCTGTCCTTTATTTTTATAATGGCATCTCATCTGCACCATTGAATCCTAAATGAAAACTCCAAAGAAGTTTCCTAACAGTGGCTAAATATGTAGGTTATAGGGCATGAGGAGAAAATGTAACTCAGTGGAGAATTTTCTGCCATCACATCCCCTGTTCTAAACCAACTCCGTATTGGTCACCATGATTCTTCAGATGTGAGAGCTTGAGGTTTAGAAGCAGCAAACTGCGTGCTTACACAGTACAAGAGACTGTCTTTGTCAGTGTCTAAGATTTCCGTCCAAGGCTCCATCCCCTTACAACCCCCATCCATGTGAACACAGTGTGGCTTCTTAGTCTAACACTAGGGTTTCCTAACTTTTTAATTTTCTTACTTGGTCCTGTTCCAAAGTTTCCTGAAAAGTAGCCAAGAACTCCAGGATTTATATCTCCGCTGGGAAGAATTCTGAAACTTTGGAAGCAAATGCTGGAAGCCATGAGAATTTTCTCAGATATGAACCCTCAGAAGGGTCAAGGGGAAAACTTCCCATAACAAGCTGTTAAATCCCCCATTTTCCTGTTTAGTCAGAGGACAGAAGCAATGTATGAGGCAAGAGCAACTGCCTGACACGCATTCTTGCATTCCTTAATTTTGACATATGTATAAATAAACTCTAATATCTGCGCATCTATCAGCTGGGTTTCTTGTTTGATTTTATTTGGATTGGTTCTGTAAGAGTTAAGTGTTTTCTGATCATCGAATAAAAGTGGAGATAGAAACCAGAAGCAGGAAAGGAAACTCGTTGCCTTTAAATAGAAGTGGCTCCAATTTCTGTGTACAAGCCTGAAGGGTTGTTGCACATATTAAAATTGCTGCAGAGGCCTTGGCCACAGAAGTCCCTCCTCCTGTTCCCACCCCCACCCCTGCCCTGAAGATTCGGTGTCTAGGGAAGGCTTTTAGGAAAGGATGTCTTTCAGTGGCTTGCACTAGAAGGCACTGGCTCTAGCATCCCTGCATACTATATCATTAAGCTTTGGCTCAATGCCAGAGGCTGAGCCTTCTGCCTCCTTTAGTTGGCGTCAGGTTTATCGCTGGCGAAATAATACCGCATGGAACTAGTTGGCCACGTAGTGGGAAGTCAAGTCTTCTAATACCTCGTTTGTCCTAGATAATTTTAAGCTTTATCCAGAGTGCACTGCCAAGAATGTTAAATGAAGTACACCAGAGGAGAGCTTTAGGTATCTGGCATCAATATTCGTGGGAGGCTGCCATTTGACAATTATTTCCCTAGCACAGCAGACGGTAAAGAAAAAATGTTTTCATTCATCCGCAAATGACTAACATTTTATTGATGTTTCGAAATGCGGCTGAATACTACCGCACTTTCAATTCCCAAGCGGGTTCTGAGAATTAAGCCTGAATACTAATCAAGTCGGTAGCTCCTGCTGCAAACCCCGGGTTAATTGCTGAGCCTCGCAGGGACTTTTCTGCAGGGAGGTGAGGCTGTTTAGGGGCTCTTGGATTAGTCAGTCTGGGTGGTCTCCGGTGATGGGAATTGCTGCTTTTACCCCATCTATCCATAGACGCGGTGATAAATAAAAATGAAAAATAAAAAGCCACCCTGAGTACCAACAACAGCAACTGTGACTCTTGCCAGCCTCATCAAGAGCTCAGTCTGGGGAGGAAGCCGGATGCTGACCCCTGCAGAGATCATTGCTTCAATGCGCTCTGCCGCGGGGACCTGCTGGCGTTCAGAAAAAGGAGCTCGAAAGAGCACCAGAGAAAGACGAATGTGTTTTTTAAATACCGCTACAGGCGGAAGATGGGGAAAACCAAAAGGGGAGGGTAAGTTATTTCTAACTACTCTCTCCCTCCACTTTCGTTTTCCCTCTCAAACTCCTCTTGGGGACTGGAGCCTCTCTTTTGAACTCAGGTTCTCTCATTGATTTGCAAAAGCCTGGAAGAGCTCTAGAATCTTGAGGTTGAAAACGAGTGCCAGAAGAGGAGGGAAGAAAAAAAAAATCAAGAGTGGACCATGGGGTGTCCTGACACCCTGCCCTGGCCTGCCCTGGGCGTAGGCTGGGCTAGCAGGTGCTCTGGGCTGGGCTTGCAGTTTGAGGAGCTGAGGTTGCTGCTCAAGGGATGCGGGTCCTCCCCAGCTGGGAGGCGGAGAGGAAAATCAAAAAAACAGAGATTCATTAAAGCCTAGGAATGCTTTGGCTTCACTCGAATGCTCGAGCCTTCCGCCCAATAGGCTCAAATGGGTTAAACTGCCTCTTACATAACAGGACCGCCTAGCTCCACACAATTAAAACACTTGATTGCAGCCTCCTCCAGCTCCGCATTCCAGCAAGGCCCGCCCATCCCGCCCAGTGCGCCTGCGTCTTGCGCGCTCCCCGGCCCTGCACGCGCCCTGCACACTCCATCTCCCTGCACACTCTGTACTGACACCCCACCACATACACACTCACGCACAAGTTAGTAGCAAGAAGCACAGAGCAGGCGGACTCACAGACACACTAGCTCTCTCCCGTCAGGCCGGGATCACTCTACTGTCCCTGCAAAGCAGCAGCGCCGCCACAGTCCCTGCCCACCTCCAAAAGAGGGTAAACCATAGCCCCCCCCCCCCCCAAAGAAAAATAACGGAGGGAGGGGAGAGAGGAAGAGAGGGACAGAGAGGAAAGGAGAGGAGGGCAGAGCCTGGCAGTTCATTAACAACGCGATTAGCTAGTCAGCATTAAAAAAATACAACAACAAAAAAAGCCAACTCACAGTCTCAGGCGTCATGATGGCGCCGACCCCAAGTTGAGCACTTTAAAGTCGGGGGCCCCGGTAGGCCTGGGGACCTGACTGCATAGGAGGGCAGACCTGGCCCCCGAGACCTGACAGCCCAGCCCCGCGGCCCGCTCAGCTCCCTCGCTCCCGCCGCTAAGCCGGACTAGACCTCGGCGGCTACCCCCGCCGCCTTAGCTTCCCAGTCCCCCTCTTTCCCTCCTTTTGATCCATCTCTTTGGCTCCTAGGCCCCCTCCCTGCCTGGTCCTCCATCCCCGGGCGGGGTTGCTACGGAAACGGCCGCTTGGCAACGCGCGCGAGCCCGGGGGCCGCCGGCCGCCGCTGCGCCCCGCGCTGCCTGCGCCGCCTCCCGCGCTCTGCTCGCCGCCTCGCAGGACGGGTGTGCGGCCGCCAGGGATTAGCCACGCTCCGGACGCGGCCGGGCGCCCCGAAGGAGGTGGAGCGCGGTGCCAGGGGGCGGGAGGGGAGGGAGGGCAGGCAAGCTGCAGAGGAGCAGAAAGGAGGCGAGGCCGGGGAAAGAGGGAAACTACGCCCGACAACTAGGGAGGGGGCGAGAAAGAGAAGAAACCCACCCACCCACTCAGAAAAAAAGGAAAAGAGGAAAAAAAATCTCGTGTGGCGCGCCGCCTGGGTACCGGGCAGCCTCGCCAGCAGCAGGGGGTGGGAGCCGACGCTGCCGGAGAGTGAGCAGCCTGGCAGGCACGGACATGGTGCTCCTGGCGCAGGGCGCTTGTTGCTCGAACCAGTGGCTGGCGGCGGTGCTTCTGAGCCTGTGCTCCTGCCTCCCGGCTGGGCAGACCGTGGACTTCCCCTGGGCGGCCGTGGACAACATGCTGGTGAGGAAAGGTGACACGGCGGTGCTCAGGTAGGGACCGCGCGCCGTCTCCACTCTTGCCTCAGTCTATCTTTCCGTCCCTTTCCCTCTCCGTACTTGCTTGACACCCAGCGAGGATCCTGCTGTTGCTCTCTAGCAAAACACCACACCTCGGGCTAGCCAGGCTTGACCCTTCCTGGGTTCTCCAGACCTGGGGCGGGGGGCTGGCCGGATTAGGCAGAGAGGGAAGCGCACTTTCTGGGCAGCCCCGGGTGAGGAGTGTGGGGCCGGAAGGAGGGGCTGGTGCCACTTTGGAGCTGGGTCTCTGCTCAACTGCCAGCGGTGTTCCTGGAGTCTGACAAGTTTACGGGGCTTGTTTCTGCTTCACTCCGCAAGCTACTTTTCCCAACTGCTGGCTCCGTGCTCCATTTATTTTCGCTCTCACTTGAATAGTAAAATCCAAATTTTCCTCGTTCAGCTTTTTTCCCCCTTGTAGCTATTTTCCTTTCTTTTCCCTCTTCCTCTTTTTCCTATTACATTCCTCCATCTCCCTCTTCACCTCCCCCCACCCCACACCACCACCATTGCCTTCACTCTCCTGCCTTTCCCTTCTATTCTTTTTCCACTGTTTTATACTTCTTACTTCTACCACTGTCGCTCTGGATTCTCCTCTTTTCTCCACCTTTCCCTTTCCACTAATTTCTCAACATAGCCCTTGTCTTTCCCCTCTCAGACCCTCATACCCAGCCTCATCTCCCATGCACTTTTTTTTGTCACACCCACAGGCATGTTCCAGTACCATTTCCAAACCCTCATAAATCTTGATTTTATGAGCACACTCCCTCCTGGCTCTCCCACCCTCTCACACACTGGCACTTCCAAACCATGTAAGGAACACGCCACCTTCAGATTCTTTCCCTGAATTTAAAGGGTTCACACTCCACACTGATCACACATGTGCATGCACACTTCCCTTGTTCTTCTGTCTTCAGTTTTACCTCTTGCCTTCCCTTATTTTCACTAAGCTTGAAGAGGAGTTTGTAATGAAAGGTTTCCTAGACTGTTTTCCCCCGGAAGCCACACTGCCAAGTAAGTGTGCCAGGGACTATTTCCTTTCCCTTTGGATATAAATTGATGGCCGGTGGTGCTTAGAGCTAACTAAACAGGGCTCACTGCCCTGCCTTGTGCCCTCACTTCCTGTGGACCCACCTACACTGGCACCCCCACCTGGCTTGCTTGGCCCATCTTCCTGGAAGATCTTCCCTCTCTCCACTGGGTGGTAGTTGGCTTATGAGTACAGACTGCACAGCAGCGGTGTAACACATGCATGTCTAAGGTGGGGAATAATGGCATCTATTTATGCCTGCACGGTGCAATGTTTTAAATCTAACGATGTGGGTTTGGAATATGACTTAAAGCTTTTTAAACGTTCTTGAGGCCAACCTCACAGATAAATTCTAATACATTTCAAAGGCATGTTTTAACACTATTATTCTTGTTATGAGTCTGAAATCACAGAAGTAATGCATCTTTGTTATACTGTAGTAGAATAACTTTTCATGTTTGGCAAAGGTGAGGGGTGCTTTATCCTGGAGCAGGTGTGGATTAAACCCCCTTTTATTCATGATATGAGTTTCTTTTCAAAGTTTGAACATCAGCTTTAGACACAAGCTGAAATGACAGGAACTGAAATGTATATATGTTTGAAGTAACGAATGGCTAGTGCATGGCAAAGCAGCACCATTTGCAGCCTGAAGGACTTGAGCCCTCACCCACATCCTCGTGATATGTCTTGGCAATTATTTTACTAAGGAACAATTTAATAAGTGGTGTGGTCAAGGAAAGCATAGGGACCATGTTCTGCCTCCAGGAGACCTTCACCCTGACAGTGCAGAGCTCCAGGGCTGTGGAGGGGTGCCTGCTGTGGAGAATTTGCTGTGGTCCTTGTTACTTTCAGGCTTCAGACCTCATCCTTTGACCTTTTGTAATATTTTTGAGAACTCTTGACTCTCAAAACTTCTGAGTGATATTAAGCAATTACCTACATTTCAATACCATTTTTCACTTGAAGCAATTCTCTTCTACTTTGTTTTTATAGTAATTTAATAATTCTAAAGGAATTCTCTAATTATTGAACTTTGAAATTACCCAAGTTTAGGGATGATTTACTATTTATTTACAGGAAATTGCATCTTCATTAAAATACTGAATATTTCTCTCAGTTTTCTGTGAATTCTCCAGCATCTCCTATTGACTTTGCTCATGAGCTGATACAGGTGGGCTTGTGGGCCAGCAGATGGTGACCACCTCAGAGGACATGTTTTCATTAGAAGTAAATCTATCACGATAAGAGTGTGCGTGTGTGTGTGTGTGTGTGTGTGTGTGTGTCAAATTATTCTTGATGTTATTCTAAAACTCTCTAGAAAAACAAAACTCTACCCTGCAAACATGTGCCCCATTTTTATCCAAGTGTGTGAATTGAATACCTAAGAAAACACCTAACAGGACATGTGGAAATCTATTCTGTTTTTATCATAGCACCTTCCTGAAAGCATCTCCTAGAAGGGAAGAGTGAAATAACAGTTACCAAATATCTCGGAGTGCTAAAGCCTAAACATGCAAACATGCCAGTCAATGATGTTGGTGCTCCGGACTGTTAATGAGGGACAAGGTCAAAGCTCAGCTGATATACCCTGTCTCCAAAGTACCAGGGAGTTTCTTTCTTTTAAGAAAAGAATAACCAAGAACCCCAAACTTCCCTTGAGTGGAGCTGTAACACAAAGGAAATCCACACTGCTGCTTTCCACCATCTGTCACCTTGTGCATGGCAATCACTGTTTAACTCACCTACAGGAGATATACAATGAGTTACAGGTAATAGACCAACATTTCAACTCTTCCCTCTGCCTCTCCAGGCTTGTGCACATTGCAATGCACATTCTTTGAACCTCTCAGTAGAATTGTTTGGACCTTCCTGATAAAGTATTTAATGATGCATGTGCTTAACAGGGTAACCTTTACCAGAACTTTGGATCTCAAAAACAGACAAAATTCTAAAGCACATTGTAGTTTTTAAAAACATATTTACATCAGTTGTATAGAATTTGATGCTTTGAGTTTGCCTACATTATTCTATTCCTAACAAAATTTGTTAACTGCTAAGTGGGAAGGTGTGCGTGTGTGTGTGTGTGTGTGTGTTTTCTCCAGGCTTCAGGTTGCATTTTTTAGTATGTAGCAGATCTGAGTCATTGTGTTGTCTGGTAACAAAGCAAGGGAATAGCAAGGCAAGAAAGTCAGTAACAGTGCATTAGGACCCAGGGCAGCTAGACCCGGAAAGCTGAGGCATGCTCTTGCAGCTTACATACAAGTTAGATTATCAGATTCCTTTTTAGTGTTTGTGATAACTAAAACACTAACCAATTACTTTACTCTTACTTTATTGGCAAACACTGTTAGATGAGCAGGTTGAAGATGCCCCATGGTTTTTGTAAATACCACCACCAACATCCTCATGCGTATCCTCTCCATAACTACACATTTTTGTTTTGCTTTTTTGTTTGTTTGTTTGTTTTTTGATACATGGTTTCTTTGCATAGCCCTAACTGTCTGAGATTCACTTTGTAGACCAGGCTGGCTGGCCTCAAACTCATAGAGATCTACTTGCCTCTGCCTCCCCAGTGCAGGGATTACAGGCCTGACCACACCTGACATCTTCACAATTCTTAAACACATTTCATTTTCAACTCTCTCTTTTATTTTAAATCTGTTATTCCTTCAACAATTCTGCATGAATTCTGTACATTTTCAGCCCCTTCCCTGATATTAATTCAAGATAAATTACTTTGTTCTCGTCATGCTTTTAATCAAAGAAAGGAAGGGAAAGTCTTCCTTACAAGTCACACATTCTTTTATTTTAGTAAAATGAACATGGCTCAGCCACTTTATGACTGGACTTGAGTGTGAATTACTAGGTAATGTGACTTTGGTAAGAAGAGCATGTGACAAACATTTACTACAGTACATGTTTCCACAGAAGACAGTTCTGCCAGAAGCACACACACAATCTTGCCAGTAGATGTAGAAATGGTGCCTTGAGCATTTATTCCTATAGGCCAACACATTGGCTGATTCTGTTCTAGAGCAAGTCGTCTTAATTGAAAGGCATGCTCTTGATTACAATAAATTACTTATATATGAAGATGTGGAATCACCAATAAATAGAAGTCAATTAGGCACCCTTTGAAAAGACTATTGGAATATGTTCTTGTAAGCCGAGTCCCTTCTGTGCACCAAGCACCATGTTCTCCCAGGAAACTGTTCAACAGTACAAAGATCTTCAATTTATAACCTTAAGATATTATTTAAATGTTTATGTGCAGGTTTGATTGAGTCCTTAAAAACATATTTTTATAGTGTCTTATTGAAGAAAAGAGTATAGAAGGACATGGAAGGGACAGGAGCCCTACAAGGGGACCTATAAAGCTAAATATTCAGAATTCAGGGGGGTCTTGCAGAGACTGATGCACCAAACACGGACAAGACCTAGACTCCCTGCTCAGATGTAACCAAATGGCAGCTCAGTCTCCATGTGGGTTCCCTAGTAAGGGGAGCAGGGGCTGCCTCTGTCATGAATTCAGTTACCTGCTCTTTGATAAATTGTCCCTGGTGATGTGGCCTTACTAGGCCACAGAGGAATAGGATCCAGGAAGTCCTGATGAGACTTGATAATCTAGGGGCAGATGGCCAAGGAGGAGAACTCCCCCTTTCAGTGGACTAGGGAAAGGGTGTATGGTAGGGGAAAAGGGAGGGTGGGATTGGGAGGAGTTAAGGGAGGGGCCTCAATTGGGATATATAATGAATAAAGTGTGAAAAATTAAAACTCTATGTTTAAAAAAAGAAAAAAATACAAATGTTGACTTGACCTACCTGAGAAAAGGGACCATCATGAAGAAATTGTCCCCATTAGGTTGACTTGCAGGGATGTCTCTGGGGCATTTTACCTGTTTGCTAATTGACATGAGAGGGCTCAGCCCACAGAAGGCAGTGCCCTCCATAGGCAGATGTGCCTGGGTTGTATAAAAAACACAGCTGAACAAGCCAAGGAAATGAGTGGATAAAGAGGGCTCACACATGATCTGTGCCTCCCTTTGTTTCTGCATGGAGTCCCTGCCCTGATTTCTGTTGTTGAGAAACTGCAACCTGTAAGCCAAATAAACCCTTTTTCTTCTTGAGTTGGTTTTGGTCATTGTCTTCTCCCAGCAACAGAGTGAAACTAGGGCAGAAGGGATAATGGGTTGTCACAGTGAGTCGGCCTGGGAAAGACCTGAACAGTGTCAGACTGTTGCCTCTGATGATGCGCGGGGCTGTTCCCTCACTGGGCATGCTACAAGGGATATAACCTAACAACAATTTGTTAATTATAGAACAATAAGATGCATTTAAAACTTTACAGTTAATTGCTTTTGACCAATCTAATTAGTTCATAATAATTCAAATTTTCTTTTGGTTATGCAATATTTTTCCATATAAGCCTATTGTTAATGAACTTATTCTAAATATATTTTTATAATTAAATTTCTCTCTGGAGTAGGAATTGGTATTCTGTTTTGTAAAAATGAATATATCAAAATGATGACAGTATGGTCTGTGTCAGTCAGCTGTGGCCCCTTGTACTCTCTGCCATTCTGTGTGGCAGGTTGGGGGAGGGAGAAGGATGAGACACTCAGGCTTTGCCCTCAGTGTTCCTGTCTACTGTTAGTGGGAAGCATTTGGATAGATGATGATGAAGGCAGTATTTCTGCTTCCGCAGAAGGCAACATCCTTCTCATGACCATAGCCACCCGTTCTCCCAACCTGGGGGCAGCAGTTTTCTCAGTCCTTACCAGTCACCATGCTAAGCAGCAGTCTTGGCAGTGGCTCAAGAGTTCTATTCCTTTTGTAATAAATTCCTACTTTAAACCACCTCTGCTTTAAATACCAAAAGAGTTAAATGGTATTTATAAAGCCCTGGTTGGCTCACACTAAATTAGTGATTTTACTGACTTTTTTAAATATATATTTTGCAGCAACGAATAATGGTAATAATAATGATGATGAGGGTGATGGTAATGATGATGCTAGAGATCAGAACTAGGGCATCTTTTCTGCTAGGCAAATACTCCCTACTACATGCTCTCTGCTAGTTTCATTTAATTATATTTAATTATATTTAAATAAATGATGCATTTAATTATATTTAAATAAATGATTCTTTCACCTATGGTATTGCTGGTTTGCTGGTGTGTGTGTGTGTGTGTGTGTGTGTGTGTTTAGGGGCATTGTGTTTAGTCTTTTTTTTCTCATGGCTCTTTGGTATTAGATTATATGCTGTTTCACGGATATGCCACGTGTTCCAGAGCAACCATTGAGAACAAAAACTTACTTCCAACATACTGGCAAAATCTGTAATTTTTCTATCAATAATCATTATTAAACAGTTTTTATTCTACTAAACAGTTTTTTTTAATTGGCACAGTTAATATTACTTTGAAGAAATTAAATGATAGATTCTGATATTTAGTCCGAATAAACTTTAGTCTATTATTTTTCTGTGTTTAGTTTGTAAAACCTTGGAGTTTTAAGTATGTAGGATGTTGTTCGACAAGCCTTCAGACCTGGATTTTATGGGGGCAAAACAGAGAAGATGTGAATTAATGAGTCAGTTAAAGGGTAAGTGAAGAATGAGCCCATTTATGTTACTGAGGCATCTCAGGTTTTAGTAACACAGTATATGCAAAGCTCCTGGATTTTCATGGTGATGAAACACTGTGGAGCAACAGAAATTCTTTTCATTAATTAATTTCTGCAAAATCCTATGTAGTTTGTCATACCCTCATTGAAAATGTTCAGAATTTTGTTTTTATTTGTTTTTTTCTTGTGTGTTTTGATTAATTTTCTCCTTCTTCAACATTTCTTATATTCTTCCCACCTCCCTACTACCCCATACGTTTATGTTCTTTGCCCCTTTGTATTAAAAATAAGAAACCTAAATAAATAAAACTAATAAGAAAAATAATCAACAAGCACACCCAAAACCATGGAGTCCATTTTGTTGGTTAGCTAGTTCTGAGCACACATAGGGCCTGTCCTGTACTGTCACTCTATAGAAGGAAACCAGTTTCCCTTCATCCAGCAAGTGTCAATTGCAAATAGCTTCTTGGTGGTGGGACTTTGTGTCCAGTTTCTTTTCTCAGTGATGGTATGCTTTTCTTCTTTGAATTGTGCAGGTCTTGGATGTGTTGCCACAGTCGGTGAGTCCAGATGTGCATCTGTCCTGTTGTGTTGGAGCACACTCTTTTCTGCAGGTCATCTATCACCTCTTACAATGTTTCTGCCTCCTCTTCTGAATCAGGCCCTGAAACTTGAGGGGACAGCTTTGATGAAGACATCCAGTTTAGGACTCAGTACTCCAAAATCTCCCATACTCTGCATGATGTCCAATTTTGGATCTCTGTGTTAGCTATTATCCACTGGAAAAAGAAGCTTTTCTGATAAGGTTTGAGTGAAGCACTAACTTATGGGTATAGCAGAATGGCATTAGGAGTCATTTTATTGTTCCATTCATTTAGCTTTATATCAGTATTAGGTTTCCCTTTGGCCAATGACCTATCTACTCTCCAAGTTTTGTCCACTTTGTCAGTATCAAGTATTAGTTTCATCTCACGAAGTGGGTCTTAAATTTAGAGAGTGGTTGGTTACTTCTACAACATCTGTGACACTGTTACAGCAGTCTGTCTTGCAGGATCATCACTGTATAGGTTACAAGGTTTGCATGTGGGTGATATGATTATATTTCCCATCCAGTAACATGCATAATACCCTGCAGTACCATGCACACTATTCAGTAAGTGTTATAGAAGCATCTACAGTAGTAATAGACATTTATTCTTAGTTATACCTCACCAAATTCCTTCTTTTACCCAGTTCTGCTCTCACCATCTAATCCTCCTATTTGAGTTTCTTCTTTATCTCTTTGTAATGCAAAATTCTCATCCCACCTTCTTTGGAAGACCTGTTATTCCCACTGTTTCTTTATTAGCTAACTAACCAGTGTGGTCATTCAGATTGAAACACTAATATCTAAATCTTAAAAGCTAAAACAATTCTGAGTGATAAAGGCACTTCTGTCCTTTATCACTGGGAGGTATCACTGTCCCAGATGCTAAGTCATACTCTGGAGCTATAATAACAAAAACAACACAGTATTGGCACAAACACATACATGTGGGTCAATGGAATAGAAACGACACAGGCATAAATCCACACACATATGGACTCCTAACTCTTAATAAAGAAGCCAATAATACACACTGGAAAGCAGACAGCATCTTTAGCAAATGGTGCTGATCAAATTAGATGGCTGAAGATAGAAGAGTGCAAATAGATCTATAGTTATTACCCCGCACAAATCTTAACTCCAAGTGTATCAAGGATGCCTCCAGAATCTGAGGGAAGCAAAAATGAGGAATAGCCTTGAACTTTGGCACAAGGAAAGACTTTCTGAGTTGAACACCAAGAACACAGGCACAAAGAAACAACAAATACCAAATGGGAACCTTATAAAATTGAGTAACTCCAATGTGGCAGATGACATTATTCAAGCAAAATGTCATCCTACAGAATAGGAAAAATTATTTAGAGAATACACATCTGATAGAGGATTAGTATCTAGAATATATAAGGAACTAAGAAACTGAACATTCAAAAACCTAATAGCCCAATCAAAACGAGGTATAATTCTCATAAAGTTCTTTAAAGAAGAAATACAAATGGCTGAGAAGCACTTGAAGAAATGTTCAACACCCTTAGCCATCAAGGAAATACAAATTAAAACTAATTTGAGATTTCATCTTATACAAGTAAGAATGGCTAAGATCAATTAAACAAAAGTGACAGTTCATGCTGGTGAGGATGTGGAATAAGAGGATCGTGTATTCACTGCTGGTGGAGTGCAAACTTGTACAACCTCTGTGGAAGTCAGAGTGTGGTTTGTCAGGAAGGTGGGAATCAGCCTACATCAACATCCAGCTATGCTGCTGTTGGGCATACACCTAAATGATGCTTTGCCTTACACTTGCACATCTAGGTTCATGGATGCTCTATTCGTAATAGCTAGTTGTCCATCATCTGATGAACGGATAGAGAAAGTGTGGTTCATTTGCAAAATGGAATATTATCCAGCCATTAAGAAAAATGAAAAGATAAGTAAATGGATAAAACTAGAAAAAATGATTCTGAGTGAGCCAACGCAGTCCCAGAAAAACAAATATTGAAACTTTCTCTCATAAGCTGATGTTAGCTTTTAAAATTAGGAATCTTTAGAATAATTTATTATTTGTTGTGAGTTACTAGAGTCTGTACATTTTTTGATGATAATAACTCCCATCTCACATATATTCTCAGATCTGCCCTTCTTCCTTATACACCCAACTTTGTGTCTTTTTCATTTTATCTTAAACCAATCAAGAGCAGGTTATGGTGCCAAAATATTCCTATCTCTGTTACCTTCCATTGGGACATAGACAGCTTACGAGGGGCTGCACTCTTAGAGACTACTGACTCTTGCCCCTGAAAGCTACAACTTCCAGTATCTCTAAGGTTAGGGGTGGTACTTTGAGTCGTACTCCATCTTTATGCTGAATTGGTCTGGCTTGGGCTTGCAGTATATTCTGTTGTAGCCACTATGAATTCATATATGTACTTGCCTTGCTGTGTTGAGAAAATACTGTTTCCTTTCGGTCAGCCATCACTTCTGGTTCATTTATTTTATTTCCCTTCTTCTCCAATGATCCCTGAACCTTTGGAGGATTATAGCATAATAATATGGGTGTAATAATAATCCATTAGGGGTTGGTTTGATACTGTGCCCAAATGCAAAAATAATCATAGCAGAGTCTCTCTGAGGACTTGCATTGCCATAGGTTCTTGGCTCAATTATGATGCCAGGTATGGGTTTCATGTTGTGGAGTGGGCCTTAAATCTGATAAGAAAGTGATTGGCTTTGTCCAATAATTTGTGCCACCATTGCACCAACAGCATGTATTTCTGACACAATTATCACTGTGGCTTGCTGACATCATAGCAGGGTGATTGATGATTCTCTTTTTCTTCTGCATACATAGTATCTTCCAGAATTATCTTTACATTTTCAAAGATGTAACCCATTGCAGTTCAGTATCCAAGTGTGTTCCATAATAATGGGAACAGGGACTGCCTCTGACATGAACTGATTGGCCTGCTCTTTGATCACCTCACCCTGATGGGGGAGCAGCCTTACCAGACCACAGAGGAAGACAATGCAACCACTCCTGATGAGAGCTGATAGACTAGGATCAGAAGGAAGGAAAGGAAGACCTCCCTTATCAGTGGACTTGGGGAGGAGCATGTGTGGAGAAGAGGGAAAGAAGATGGGATTGGTAGGGGAGGTGGGAGGGGTTTATGGGAGGATACAAAGTGAATAAAGTGTAATCAATAAAAAAAAGAATTGCATATATTTTAAAATTTTTTCAAAGGGAAAAAATCTATAGGGTTCTGAAGATTAGTGTGTGATTTTGCTTATTATATATTTCAGGTTAAATGGGCTATGTAAGATATATGGTTCATTTTACATAATAACAAAATAATTTTATTAAATTTGTGTATGTATTTGTGCATCAATGGATAGATGTACTGTCAAGACAATACATATTTTCTAAGGTGAATTTCAGTAGAAAAAATCTTAAATTACAAAGCTCTAGTTACGATTTTAAGAAGTAATTCTAAGCTAAAGGAAACTTAGGGTTTTGAGTGACCATGGAGGCATCCTTATTCTCAGTACTATAGCACAGAGATAACAGGAACTGTCCTGACACACACACATCATACCATACAGAGGGCAAATGCTCTCCTTACACACACACCACACCACATAGAAGGCAACAACTGTCCGTATACACACACACCACAGCACACAATCTTCAGAGTGTGAAAGGAACTCTTCAGAGTAGAGAAGTCTCATGTCTTCCTCATTTTGTTTTAAAATTCAATTCATGGGACCTACACTTCCTTTCCCCTGAGGCAAAAGTGAAAGGAAGTTAATGGACACAGCAGAAGCAAAACAAACTGGCTGATGCAAGAGATGAAGAGTTCTCAGTTGAGAACAGTAGCTATGCGCCCCTCCCCCCCTCCCCAGTAAACCAGCATATTGTATTGCCCTAGCTGTTCCTCAGAACTGGACTGACAGTTTGCAAACCACAGGCAGAACAGGAGGTGATGGGGTTTTCCTGTGGTCGCAGGCTTTGATTATGATGCCAAGGGGTTATCTACCAGCATTGCGCTTTCCAGTCCACATCAAGTTCTGCATCCTGACAGAGAAGCTTTGATGTTCCCCAGCACCCAGCTGGCAGGGGAATTAGTCTTAATCACTTTCTCTGAAAGCTGGAGAGAGCGAAGAAGGCACTTGGCAGTGTTGGTAACATTAAGTGTTGTGCTTTTGAATGGAAGCCAACACATTGTATTTTCCAAATAGCTAGTAAATTTGCTCAGTTTAAGGGAGATTGTTAACCCTACTCAGTCCAGAACTAAATTGTTCTTTGTGAAATTTCACTGTCTTCAGACAAAGTTGAAGGTGTTTTTTGTTTTATAATTTGTAGCTTGATTCTTAAAAAAAAAAACAAAAAACCAAAAAAAAAACCATTTAGATGGAGATACTGCCTTGAACCTTTTTGAGGTTCACTACAACTTTGCGGGAAAGGGTCTTGTCTCAGAGCCCTTTTACTCATGTCATGCTGCATTGAATTGAATTATAGTGTAAAGACTTAAGGGGTATAGCTTAGAACACTATTAATGGCCTATGAACCAAGAACAGTTGTAGTAACTGAAGTCTAGCCTGGTCCTGATGATAACATGATGAACATGTTATCTCCTGTGACCAATTTTATCTCTTGGCAGATGTCTTAACAAAGTGAAAATAGGAAAACTTCTCTTTTCATCCAACCTCTTCCTATGGCTTCCTCCTTGTTCCAGTGGGAGCTCTAATCCAAGAACTGTTATGAAAAGTCATGTGTCTTGGTGATGTAGTATGAGGTCTTGGATTTGCTTCAAGGCACCAGGGCTAAAGAAAGGATCTGGGATGAGGGAGGAGCAAAAGTGAATTTGACCTTAAATTGCAATGCCAGAGCTGGTGTTGACTGCACATATGTCTGTCAGAACAGTCCCCTGATTTTTGTAAATGTTTGAGGCTTTGCAGCCAAGCTTTCTAAAGCAAGTCCACAGGTGATGCTTATTGTAAATAAAAGGGACAATAAAATTCCATGCTTGCATTTCTTCTCAAATAGTACTCCTTCTAGGAGTACTTTGATGCTATAGACATAGAATTTTTGACAGGAAAACATATTTGATCTGTGTGGACTGTTGTTTGATATTAATAATTTGAATACTTGATCTTTTGTTTGAAGTTGATATCAGTGTTGCTAAGCACAGTTTTTATGGCATTACTCTTATCTGAACTCTGAATGCAAAAGAGATACAGAAAGATGGGAAAAGAAATGAAAGTGGAAAACAGTCTATATTTTAATTGACTTAAAAACATGCTAAATAAAACCTATGTCATTTGGAATGACATAAAAGGAACTTTGGAATTGTGCTGGTTAGAGCTAGAGTAAGAGGGAATAAACTCATCAGATACTGGAAATTGTCCTAAGTCTACATCCCCCAACCCTTGATAAAGTGGGGTATGTGCCACAAGTTGCATTTATGATTTCTGCTTTCCACTTAGGGCCAGGTCTTTCTTTCCAATTATAGGTGGGCTTATGTTTAAGAATATTTTGTTCGGATGACAGTGTCCTTTGCTTTACAGAAGCTTTTCA
>CM053744.1:18345252-18360938 GCA_028658305.1 Pachyuromys duprasi
GGGGTTGGATGGAAGGGAAGGAGGCCCTCCCCTGTTGGTGGACTTGGAGGGGGCAGGGAAGAAGGAGATGAGGGAGGGAGTGGAAGGGTAGGAGGGGATGGGGGAGGGGGCTACGCCTGGGATGCAAAGTACCTAACCTGTGATTGAGATAAAAATAAATAAATTTAAAAAAAAAAGAATATTTTGCTCTTGGGGTGTGATAAGTAGGTCCTTTGCAGGCGTATAGATTTACAAAAAAAAACTTTCTATCTGAATATTTATTTGTAAGATTTTGAGATTTGTCTTCCCTCATTCTCTTACTCCATCCCTCCCTCCTTTCCCTTTTCTTTCTTTCTTTGAATATTTTTTCTTGTAAGTACATCTGTCCCCATCAGTGTGCAGTGACAACAGAGTCCAGAAGAGGGCACTATATTTTGAATTACAGACAATTGTGAGCCCTCTTGTGATGGCTGGGAATCAAACCTGAGTGCTCTGGAAGAGCAGTCAGTGCTCTTAAGCCCTGATTCACTCCTCCACACCTATATATAAATATTTAAACAATAGGCTGTTTCTTTCACAGGTACCATTAATCAATTTTGCTTATACATATTGGTTACTGTTATATATTAGAAATGTCAACGCATGATTGCAAATGCAGCCATGTCTACTTTACACTGTGGAAAACCATCACAGAGATGGTGATAAGAGATGGTTATGGGAGATGGTGATGGGAGGAGCTACTGATGGGAGATGCTGATGGGAGATGGTGATGAAAAATGCTGATGGGAGATGCTGATGGGAGGAGATGGTGACGGGAGTGGATGTTTATGAGAGATGGTGATGGAAGATCGTGATGGGGGATGGTGATGGCCTTTCTTGACTTAATCCATGGGAAGTAAGTGCCTGATCTGCGCTTCATATTGTCTTTCTGTATTCTTACACTGCTCCTTTTTATGCTTATTCTTTCATTTTCATATAATGGTGCATGGATGCTCAGAGCAAAGCAGTTGTTAACCCTCAACAGAATTACACATGCCACTGTTTCTCATATATATATATATATATATATGCATTTAATAAATCTATTTTTGTACCCATTAATGCTTCTTTCATAAGTCAAATGTTCTTTTACACCTTCATTCCCCCATATCCAACATATATATTAAGTGACCCTGGAATGTGCAGAGAGAATAATCAGTTATTTCTTCTTGGGTATGGTAAATTCTCTCTGTGATAATTCATGAGGATTAGCTCTATTCACCTGAGGCTCCTCTTTGCCTGTGAGAAAAATAAAGGTCTTTTAACCCATGATGACCTTGTTGCCACTGTATTTCAGTTTTGGAGCTCAATGTGTTGTGTATCTGGGACACTGTACCTTCCCATGCCCTGTTGCCAACTGGTTTTTCACAGATCCTATATACATTTGTCCTTAGTCTACCAACTTTTCTGAATGATTGTGAAGAATTTATTTTCATCCTCATTAGTTTTTCTGTTAGCACTGAAGCCTTCTGCTGGTGTGACATGCTTCTTCTAAAACCCTATGCTTAACCAGTCTACACAGGTCAACTTTCTTCCTGGTTGGGATAATAATTCATATAAGGCAGATCCCACAGACTTCAGCCCATACTTCTCCCAAGCAAATGAATGTGCAATTCTTGGATAAATAGTAGTTCACTGAAATAGCAAGTACATATCTTTGTCACTATAGTCCTGGGCTCTTCTGAGCAATGGGAATCAGTGTCTCTTCCTACTCTCTGTAGTTTCTGAGTGAGCTTCTGACATTTCAAACAAGTCTCTTCACACTTAGGGCCCACTTTCACATGTGTTCTGGGAGACAGTACTAAGCCTTTCTTTATCAAGTTACCTTTAAGCAACAGTGGACATTTAATTCTGATAGTTTATTATTGTACAATGCCAATTCCTCTTACTGTTTTCATGTTAATAAATCCATTTTCATTCTTTCCTTTAAGAGTAGTGTGATATTTCAAATCGCTAATGCACTGAGTTCACTGTCTTCCTATTTCCAGCTACGTCTTTATACATAGTTGAGATACGACCCTTAAAAAGTTGTGTCTTTGTTTGAAATGTTTTTTTTTTTTTTGTCTTAGAAAATGGATTTTGGTTTTGTTTTGTTTTTACACTTCACTGTAAAATGAATGAATAATAGTCTGTTACCGATACATTATGAAAATTAAAAGAGGAACAATTTATAAGTGCCTCAACATCATACCTGGCCCCAAATTAGCAATAAATAATTGTTGACCACCATGATTTTAGCAAATAAGCCTTCACTGGTATTAATTTAACTGACAGCAATAAAAATTTATATTTGGGTCTTGTCATTATTCTATGCTTAGAACAATGATAAAGAAGGTCATACATTAATAACCTCTACTCCACAATTTATCTATAAATCGTTTTAGCTACATATGATCAGAGGCAGTCTAAGGACATTAAATGGGTAGTTCCAGAGGTAAGCAATTCAGAATTTCTAAACATCACTCTTACAGTGCCATGACTTTGTACGCAGTCCTGTCCTTTCGTCCTGTGGACCCACACTGAACACAGCACCATCCACTTTGTAATACGGAAACTAACAGGTGCAACTCCTAAATGCCTTGCTTGTCTTTATCTACAGTGATTGCAGGTATGTACCACAGGCCTAGAAAGATGTCTCTGACCTACTACAAAAGACCCTAAGCAGACTTGTTTTGCTCAATAATGTCAGAATACATCTTACAACACCTGCAAATGTTTGAGAGTCTATCTACTTGGGACAAGGGAATATTAAATGTGTTGTTACCAATTCTCATTGTTTTCACACAGATAGTGCTCAGAATGCCCACATCTCTGGTCAGCTCCTATATTCTGTCAGTCACACACCACCTTTTATCACGATGAGGGAGAACAGGGATAGAAGGTGAGATAGGAAGGGGACGAGGGAGGGGTACAGCTGGGATACAAAGCGAATAAATTGTAATAATTAAAAAATAAATAAATAAAAAGAAAAAAGACCTTATTTCAAATTTCTTTCCAATATAAAAGAAAATATGAATGTCAATAATATTAGAACATAGCAACAGGGCTCAGAATGGTTCTTGTCAAAGACGATCTCAAGAAGTAGCAATGTTCTGTTTACTAAAATAGTGAATATAAGCCTTCTCAGCTTTTGATAAATTACATCTTTTCTTTTACTTTGTTTGTTGGGATTATCTAGTATATGTAACCCAGAAAGGCCTTACTTCTGATACTCTGGCCTTAGTCTCCTGAGTGTGGGAATTACAGGCGCCTGCCATTATGTATGGCTTAGTTCAGTAATAAGTTGCATGGAATTAGATCATGTTATCTCTTTGTGTATGTATGTATGTATCTATCTATCTTTTTATCGAATTACAATATTTTTTCAAGCAGAGTGCATTAAATTAAGATCTCTTCTATAGGTAGGGTGATTCAAGCTCATATCTGCAAAGACTGATGAAATGCATTTTAGAAGGAAGAATTAACTTGAATAATGTGAAATGGTGCTTATATTACTACGTGTAATTTTTGTTCAAATTCATAACATTCAAAAGACATCTCACTGTAGGTTTTCCAAATATTTTGTAAGTTTCTGATTGGCATTTTAATCCTAAGTGCTTTAGCAGTTTAAGAAACAAAATGTCCTTAGTTTGGGTTCAAAAACAAAGAACATTTTAGTTTGCAGCCTGTAGTGTGTTCTGCTATTTTGTGAGACAGTCAATAAACAGGTCTGTGATTGATTGCTTTGAATTTCCTTGAATGTTTGAACCACTCTTAACCCCTGACTTGTTGTTGAACAGCAAGCAGTAACATGCTGCAGGGTGGAAATTAATTCTTAGTTGTCCAATTAAAACTGGCATTTGCATCTCAAGCAAATCCCTTAGAGAAAAATACAAGGGAAGAAGCTGGATGTGTTTGAAGATTAAGTTGAAATGCACATTATAACTACAAAACTAATTAAAAATAAAGAATGACAAAACTCTTTTCTTAATGAAAGATTCAATTTGTTATCTATTTTAAATTATCTTCATTTGGTATCAGCAAATATGTTGGTGGTCAAATAGGCAAGCAGTTCCCTGAAGCCCTGCATAGTTAGAACAGACGATTCTTCAAGGCTCTAGAGTGAGCAGAGCCTAATCCAGGTTAGTTCATGGCGCTAGCAAATGTATTACATTTACAAGGAAATGGAGGTACGTACACACATATGTGCACATGTCTGCTGTACAATGATTTAATGAAGAAGTAAAATTTTAATGATCACTTAAAATTGTTTTTAATAGTAGTTTATAATAAATTTTGCATTTCTGGTGTTATGATTTTTTTTTATTTACAACTTTGATAATTTCACACATTATTACCATACTTGCTTCATGTCTTCCTTCAAGTTCTATCTCCCTTCCCTCTCAAATTATTTTCTTCTTCTTCCTCTTTTTCCACTTCTTCTTCAGTTTATATTGGGACATATATATCCATATGTACATATATACCCATACCAAGGCCCCACCCTTAGGGGAAGAGCTTCAGGCAGTTAATGGCTGTGGAGAGATGGAGATTTAAGCATTACAACTTGCTTGCACTTTTTTTAAAATTACCTGTTTGTGTGTGGGTGTAGCCACATGATTCTCCAGGTGTGCGGAGAGTGCAGAAAAGCATGTCCCACCCTCTCCAGCTGGAGTTACAGAACATTGTGTGTTCTGGGAACCAAACTCTTGTCCTCTGGAAGAGCAGGAAGCACTCTTAGCTGCCACGATGTCTCTCTGGCCCCAACTACTTATACTAATGTACTGTAGTAACCTTATGAAGACAAACGTGTATGCAATGCCTACTGCTGTTTCTCAGCTGCAGAAAAATGACCTTTGCTGTAATTTATGTCTTTATGTTTAAAAGACTTTTATAGGCAATGAAATATTGAAATGATTACTACTGAGACAGCATCGTAATTGTCAAAATGTTATGAATCTGAGTAGTACATATGTTATAATTAAAATAAACTGGTACAAGGATGTTCTGTGCATTTGTAAAGATGCCACAATGAAATTCAGAATATTATTCAATTAATCCATGCAATGTAGATTCTGCAATGACTATTCAGTTTATGTATATATTTTACTTTGAATAATTAACATATATTTTAGGATAATCACACACAAAAGTAACACAATTATTTAAATAACTTTGGTCCCTTTCAACTCTTTTTCTGTTCTTGATGGCCTTCTATGTGAAGCCCTTCACTGCATGAAAGTGGACACATGCAGTCTGGTACACGTCTCATTAATTAAGAATTTGAAATCCTAACAGTTCCTTTATACTTTTGAAGTTTTCAATTTTAAGGTTATATGCTTATGCTATCCTACTTAAATATCACAGGAGGTTTATTGTAAAGCACAACAAGTTTTTGCCAAAGAGTTAATACTCAGCTGGTCCAAGCTCTCTTGGTTATTAATGACAGAGAATGTGTACATGGTTCAGAATCTGGAGCTTTGCTCATTGCTCCTATCATTCTTTTTTACTGTTCCTCCTTCCTCCCTTCAACCAGCATCTTCTGTTTTCATGCAGCCCATGTTTATGTTTGTCAGGGTGTGGTGTGATGGTGGTGGTGGTGGTGGTGGTGGTGGTGGTGTGTGTGTGTGTGTGTGTGTGTGTGTGTGTGTGGTTATTTTGATATTTTCTTGCAAATGACTTAAATTTCTTCTTCCTTAAGCTAAAGAGAACTCTAGTGTAGATATCTGCCATATTTTCTTAGCCATTCTTCTGTTGATGGATGTTTAAAATATTTTCCATCTATATATTAGTCTATCTGTATGTAACCAATACAAAACAACAGAGCAAACAAAACGTACCAGGATAAAATTTGTCTTGAGAACCACCGTATTTTTGAACCACTTTTTTTCTATCTCCTATTAATAATTCTGAATGGGCTGCAGCATCCAAGTAAGCATCTTCTTAATGGGCCCTTGACCTCCTGCTTCTCTGAGTTGAAAGCTATGATTTGCAGAATACATGAACATTTGAGAATGATTAGAAATATGTAGCTACAAAAATAAGGTGTAATACCTTGAAGATATTCAACAGAAACATTTCACACAAATGTCTGCGTAGATGTGGGTGTAGTGACTAAAATGTTTATAGAGAAATAATTACAATCTAGTTGCACTCTGAACTTGGATCATTTTTTAAATCCCCAATTGTCAATGCACTTTGAAGAATAGAAATATAAAACCTATTCTTTTGGTTACTTCAGACTTGAGTATTATATTGACATTCTTCCCATCCCTCCCTCTCTTCCTCTAACTCCTTATGTCCCCACACTGATATCCTTTTCCAGAATTGCTGCTGTTACACACCCCTCACACACACACACCCCACACCCTATGGAATCCACTCAGTGTCAACAACATGCATCTCTGTTTAGGGCTTACCATCCAGGATTTTATCCCCAGCAAGTCCTGGTCCCTCTCTGCAGCCAGTGTTTGTCTGTAGTCTTCATCTGGAGTAAAGCCTGGTGAAAGTGTCCACAGTGAAAGGAAGATGACAGTTTGGGCTTTTACACAGTATTAGGAAGACAGCAAGAGATTTCACTCATAGTGTTATTTACTAAGAGAAGATATTACTGGATCTTTTATAGCTGTCATGTGAACATGCATTTACACGTTTAAGTGAAAAATACTGTATTTATAGTCTGGGTGTAAGGACTGACTTTTGACTTAATTTTGGATAACTGCCCTACTAGATCTTATCTTTCAAAATGTACCATAAACACATATGTTGTAGGATAACTCTGGATATTGTCATATTCAAATAATCCTTCCTAAATAAATACTAATACATAAAGATTAATTAAAATGTCCTTTTATAAGTGATACTTTCAAAGGATGGGGAGGTGTGTGCCTCATGTTCTTTGGGGGAAGGTGATAGTCAGGATGTATTGATGTTAATAACTAATGTTCTTGAGCACAAAGCATATGGATGCATTGTAGAGGATTACTGGAAATCAGGAAAAAGCAAATGTGAAACATTGTGTCCTTAGAGAGCACATGGAATATCAGGTGAACCTGCAGGGACAAGAACCAAAGGAGCAGAGAATGCAAGGAAGGCTGATAACAGCAAAGAAGACAGGAGAAGCTAGTCTCACCTCTGTTCAGCTTGACGCTTTATGCTGTAGAAGAACCCGTAAAACCCAGCAGAGGAGAGGCTGAGGCAGGGGGATCACACTTGTGGCCCAATACTGGAAAGGCTGAGGCAGGAAGGTCCGCAGTTCTAGGCCACCCTGGGTCCCATGTTTCAGTAACATCAGTGGCTTTCCTCAGTAGCCTACCTTGTCTCAGCCAGGTAGCTCACAGCCCTGTTGTTTCCCAATGGCTTCAGGCCTGGCTCTTACTGCTGTTTAGGTTACTAGAGAGACCAGCATGCCTTCCAAAGACATGGTTTAACGCCTGTCACATTGTTGGTGACTAATGAAATTTTATTGAGAGGAAAAGTTAAGTTTCTTGAAAAAAAAATGCTTAACTATAGGACTTCACGTTTAATATGACAATGTTGAATATTCATTTTGCGAAATGTAGTTGAATTAATAGTTTTAACAAACACATTTTGTGTTGGATTTTTATCTGAGAATTATATCAATAATCTTAAGATAGAGAAATATGATTACACATAAATCTGAAAATTTGCCTACAATTTTTAAATTTCAAACCATGAAAGTGAAATGTTTATAGCACATAGTCAAGGCTCCTCAGTATGTGTGCTCTGAAGAGCCTACTGAATTTTACTGAACATGGATATAAATATGCAGAAGGATATGAATTATCTTGTTCTAACCTTTACTACGAACCTGAGGCTAGCCCATTCTCTAGTGTTCTCTTTACTTTCAGGTTATAAACACTGCTCTTGACTTTCCACATCCTTGGTAATACAAATTTTATATAACATATACTAATACAAATTACACATAGTATATGCACTCCCTTCCTTGATTTTAAGCATTACAATAATATTTTCTAACCGTGTTAGTGGTCCTTCTAAACTACATTTCCATATAGGATACAGATGAAACCATCACCTTACATCATGTTTCAGGAAAGGTTGTGTGGACATCCCCAAACATTCTGTGTTTAAACTTTTACTTTAACTTTCATTTTCAAGACACCAAAGGCATGCTCTTCTTCCAGGCTGTTTGTGATTCTTTTACTTTTTAGAAGACTCCGTAATTACACAATGTGCCCATAAATGCCAACTTTTAGGAACTTCACCGGTTCTTTCACATGATGGAGTGCTCACTCATTTGTGAATTCTGAGTATGACACATTTAGCATATCACCCTCTAACTCTACCAGCTACTTGGTACCATTCCTGTCTCTAGATTCAGGGCCTTTCCTTCAGGCCAGTTAGCTCAAAGAGAACCGTGCAGAGGCCATGGGGCCATTATATATGCTGTGTCTGTGCAGTGAAAAGCTTTCTGTTCAGCTTACTCTGCTACCACACAAATGAGTTCCTCAAACTGACTCTCTCTCCTTCACTACCAGGTACTTTGCACCTGTGAAGGTCAGTGCCTGGCTCATTGTCCTGTGTTTGAGCTCAGACTCACTTTATTAAGTGAACAGAAAGTAAGTGTTAAAATCAACATTCAGGCATACTGGGCTTAGTGATAGAAGCCAAGTCTAGGATTTGGGTTGGGAGCAGCTGCTTATCACATGTGTGGGGTATGGGTTTTCAGTCTCTAGCTGCTGCATAGATAGTTCCTGTACTTTCTAACCTTAGTCCATCCATTTGACCACTCAAAATCAGTTTCCCACAAAACAGGGGTGAGGCAAAGGTGAGTTCTGGGGATCAAAGAATGCAAGTTTTCTGAATACTTAGTCCATTGTGGGATACAGGGAAAACAGTCACGTGTTATTTCAAAACTTTGCATTAGACTATTTCATAAATTATTTAAAGTGGAAATACATATACCAAGAAAAATTATATGATTAAAATTGAAATAATTATTTCAAATGAATGAAAAATAAAAATAATGAAATAGATGAATGCAATAGCTCAGCATAGATTCACAACATTGTGTCTTTGCCTGAGACAGACTCATATCGCAGGAATAGGGCCTTTTGTATTTCATTATTGTCCAAGAGGCTCATGGGGCTCTTGGACAGTGGTCACAAGCTGACTGAGCTGTTAATTTAGATGGTGTTGTTCCCTTTGAAGGGATGATAAAGCCAGTGGGTCGGCTTATTAATCTGCATGCAGAAAGTCCATGCACAAGGTGTAGAGTCCAGGCACTTAGGAGGTAGAGGCAGGGGCAATAGAGAAGTTCAGAGTCATCCTCAGCAAGTCTGAAGCTGGATCAGCAAACATATCCCCTGCCTCATAATAAACAAAGAAAACCAAGGAAACTGTAAGATGTGAAGAAGAAATGTGCACGCTCCCTATCAGAGTAGGTTTAATACAGTGGGAGACTTCACTCTGTCCTAACAATAAATAAACAATTGGGTAGTAGCAAGCAATGTTGGTCTCATCACGGATAAGCCCAGTTTTGAGATTCAGTATTTAAATACAACAGAACAGACTAGAACCATAGTTTCCATCATGGCTTAAAACATGCCATCAGTTGTCACACAGATTCACCATGAGATTGTGCAGGAAAATGTTTTTTCTTTTTTTTTCAGAATAAATAATACGTATATATGTTATAGGAGAAGAGAGAGAATGTAGAAGGCCTGCCACAGTAGGGTGTTTTCTTCGCTGGAGCCCTGGGCTCTGAGGCCATTGCTACAGGATATTTTTATTTCACAGCCATCCTCAACACCCAGGCACTGCCAGAATGTAGACCGGCTGACATTGGCTGGATTAAATCAGATCACGGGCTGCTCCAGAGGTCTTTGTGATTTTCTGATGGTCATTACTTTATCAGTTTATCAACTTGGAAAATACTAACAGACTATACTACAGAGAGGTTTGGCATGAGGGGACCTTTTCTTAGAACCTTTTATTTCTCTTTATAAAGTCAAGTTACATGATATGAAAACAAAGGTAAAAAGCAATTAAAACATGGGTTCACATGAAAACCAAAGCCTTGAGGTCATCAGAAAAGCATCAACGTTAAGGAGAACTGTTAGGCGCTTTCCGGAAGTGTTCCCAGGACAGGACTGTTTTCATGGAACACCATATGCAAGTGAATGTATGCCTATTTACACACCAGTGAATTTAACATAGTAGATTATTATCAGTTTTGTATTTACAGTAGGTACTTTAGTTAGAATTTAAAAGTACAGTGGGCTTGTTGTTGTTGTTGTTGTTATGGAACATTAAAAAAATTAAGGTGAAATTTTAAGAGTTGGAACCATGGCTGATGTTGCTGTCAAGGTCTTGGTCCCAGCTAAGGTTGCCTCCTGTGCAGCATAGCTTTGTGTGAACCTCCCTCCTCCCAGCTGACCTTTGGCTTTAAGCCATTTGGGAGGCACAGCCTTGTTGTGATGATTTTAATGTGTCTGTGAGTGCTGGGGAATGCTGAAGCACATGGAATGGCTTCCACAGCTTCCCAGTTTCTCTTGGGGTCTCCTGCATCTTGACAGTGTTGGTCAGTGCTCATAGTCCTTACCCAGGTGACCTCAGAAGCACCAAACCCTTGAGTTCCAGATACCAAGCAGAGTTCAGTTACTGACCAGGGGATCCCTCCCAGCATGAGTGACTTCTCTAAGAGCCACTAGTGTGTAGAACTTAGACACACAGCTTCTTGCCACATAGAGGAATGGGGATTTAGGGATGTTTGAGATTATTGGAGAAAAATCTCTCTGTGTCCTATTGCTATCCTCAACTTAAGACTTTTACTTCAGGCCACAGAGATGATTCACTTGTTAAAGGCACTCACTGCCAAGTCAGGGATCTTACTTAGATCCTTGGGATCCACCTGGTAGGAGAGAACAGGGTGCTGAAAACTGTGCTATGATATTCACATGCCCACACATGTATGCGCACATACAAACACACAAAGTACATAAATAAATGTACTAAAAATCCCCCTGAGGAAGGAGCAGCCTTGCCAGGCCACAGAAGAAGACAATGCAGCCACTCCTGATGAGACCTGATAGACTAGGATCAGAGGGAAAGGGAGGAGGAGGAGGACCTCACTCATCAGTGGACTGGGAGAGGTACACAGGTGGGGAAGAGGGATGGTGGGATTGGGAGGAGAGGAGGGAGGTACATGGGGGATACAAAGTGAATAAACTGTAATTAATGAAAAAAATTTTAAAAGAAAGCAGAATAATCAAAAAGGTAAAATTCAGAAGGATTTTGATTCAAATCATGGTTGTTTTACTTCTAATTACGTGACTTTGGACATACCTGCATAAAATGAAAAATATTAAAAATATTTATTGCTTAAAATTGTAGTAAGAATGTCTTTAAAAACCTTAAAGATTATATTTCGGTTCCAACATGAAACAGAAACAATATCTTAAGAAAGGGCTTCAGTAATTGTCTAGAGAATTAGTATTTAAATGTGAAACATTTGGATTTTTGTTCTGTGAACCTGAGATACCTGGACTTTGTGAGTTTGGTTTTCAAGGAAGCGTGGTGATCAGGCTGCCATAGATGGGAGAGCTAGAACATGATACAGAAGAGACGTGAACCTCCGGGGACCTGGAAGGAGATGCTTTAGCGGAGTTAACCCTGGGTCATCTTCTCACTCTGGTCCCCTATTCATTCTTGAAAGAGAGCACTATACAACATACAACAGGGTGGAAATGCAAGCCAGGAGCGAAACCTGGAAGTGACAGAAGGACGGGCATCATTCCTGGGTACAAGTGTGCACTTCTCCAGGCCTCACACAGTCCGCTATGGTTCCCCTGAGCACAATTCCCAGCTGAAGACTGCACATGGAGTGGCTGAGCCACAGAGATCTCACTTCAACCCTGGGTCACTGCTCGCCTTACCCTACACACTACTCTGTCAATCATTCTGTTGCACAGATTTCACATTCATTTTACACTCTATCATTTAAGGTAAATCCAATTGTTATGGCCAAACTGTAATGTTTTTTTTTAATCATGTAAACAAAATTTAATGCATGACAGAAAAAACTAAAATTTTGTGTTTGCACAGAATATATATTCTAGTTTTTTACATAAATTACAGACCATTATTTTTCTTCTCCTTCTGTGAACTATAACAATGAGATAAATGTTGGGAAACATTATGTTTGTTATGTATAAAGTAATGACTCCACAATTGGAGTCATTACAATTCATAATTTGATTTAAATTCTGAATGTGTAATTTCTACCTCCTCATCAATTTAAGCTAGAGAAACTACACAAAGAAACCAACAAGTGAACAACCTTGCTTTCTAAGTGTTGAGCTGGGTGGAAGAAAGGGTCTGGCCACTGGTTGTACAGTTAGGTTCTCAGTGGAGGGCAGTGACCACGGACTTGGCACCTTAGCTGAGCGAGCGTCAAGCTAACATGTGACATTTCTTGATGGTATCATGCTGGTCTGCAGAGCACTGAGCAGATACCCTTTATCCTCTGGTGAAAAAAAAAGTGAAAATTATTCGGTGTGTGCCATGTGTGCATAATTGTCAACCTGATCAATAAGCGACCAAGCCTGGGTGGTTCTGGTGACTGATAGGACAGCTACACAGAGATGTGGCACAGTATTTGGTAAACCAATGAACCAGTGACAGGGCTCCAATGTCTGTTATTTTTATTGTGCTGTACATTCATCTCCCTGCCATAGAGTTCACGTAATCACATGACTGCTGTTTGAAATGCCACACACATGTTTCTAGGTTGCTTTCTCAAGAAAACTTTTAGCTGCATGTCCAACACTTTTCCATGGAAGTTTCAGTGTTTAAGCTTGAGATGTGCTTTTGATAAGTGATGGAAGGCATGCTTAAATAAGCAGATTGTAAGCTGCACAGAGGACGTGTTTGCTCACACCAAACATAACACGAAATGAGTGAGAGGAGAGCTCATTTTCCCAGATGCCTTTCACGCAAAGTGTACTTGCCAGCAGCAAATCAAGTTTTGGATGAAGCCAGAGGCAGAGACAGCCTCTGCACCCCATCAACACCCTTTCTTGAGAAGTGCGTTTCTCAGCTTTCTCATTCAGAGAGAGTGACATTGATTGTCTCATTTCCTAGCTGCTGTCGTTTCAGCAATATTGGTAATATCCAGGGCAAGTCAAGATGTCCTGATTTCATTGTTCTCCTAACACCTGTTTATTTATTCTTAGATTCAGTATCTGTCCAGCACCTATTCTTTCTTAGACATTTCAACTCTTCTTTCATGTTGCTAGAAGTAAAACAACAGGTGTTCATAAATTCAAACTAAATCACCACTAATGCTCTTGATCCTAGTTAGATTTCTGTTGTCATAATAAATACAAAAGGTAACCTGGGGAGTAAAGGGTTCGTTCATCTTACATTTTTCAGTCCATCATCCTTCCAGGGAAGCCAGGAAGGTGACATGACTGTAGCATCAGCAAATATTGCCGTGAAAGAGTTGCCAATGTACTGTGTATCAAATAAATGTTAAAGCACAATGCAACACTTCAATCCAGATAACCAAGAGCCCACAGGACACTCTGGGGATTTGAATAAGGATGGGCTATGACAATGCAGGGATCTTCATGTGTCATTTTCTAAGAGTTGTATGTGATTTCACTAATGAGTGATGCAGGGATCTGCTAGAACATAATACGGCATCATATCTGCCAACTCACACTGATGAGTTTGAATCTTCATAGTCAAGGCAAAGTGGCTGTTTTCAGGATCAGGACATACACATGCTACTAAGACATAACAAACAAGTGTTACCTATGGTAGAGGTGTTAATGTTTTCGGTTGGTTTTGGTGTTGCTGAAGAAGAGTACAGAATTGTTTGAGGATTTAAAGTGCAATGTGGTTTCTGCAAAGAACTTGGATAAAGGTGGGAGACGTGTCAGGACATTCTATAGAATGTTATCTATCCAACTCTGCTTGTGAAACTCTGTCTTGGGAAAGTTGTCCAAGCTATTTCCCATCCTCCCAAAAGCAATGGGACTTCTCCAAAGATATGCAGTATTTTATACATCCACTCTCTACTTGAAAGATAACCAGGGTATTTCTTTCTCTCAGACATGAGAATTCATCTACTAAGATTTTAGGTTTTTCGGGATTTGTTCAATTTTTATAAGGAGAGATCAGTACTTAAGTATGAAATTATCAAAATTAAATAAACACAAAATAAGTAATGAGATATTAAAAGTTTTTTCAAATTTTCTTGTTGAGTTAATCTTCAATCTCAACTTCAGTCTGATAATGTCTCCATGGTGTGCTTCAGACTTGCTGAAAATGCCTCTTTAGCATCGGGAAGCCCACACTGCTGTTCTCTGAAATCAACAGGACACTGTTTTCAGCTGAGAGTACATTCAGCCAGGTCACTGTTTCCTGAGCCCCATTTCCTCAGTGAACAGCAGGTGTGAATGCTGACCTTCCCCAGGTTTGTTCCTCCTCTTCACAGGAGGAGTGGCATTCTGCTGCATTTCCTACATCCTTCTCACATTCCCTTCTATTGTAGCTGAATGGAAAAGATCGCTCCCAGCTATGGCCCGAGAGATGGCAGAAAGATTAATACATTGAAGTATTGAAGTAGCGAAGTGTTGGTTAACCAAGAAGCCCCTCTTCGTACTCACTGTGATTCCACAAAAATATCCAATTTTGTAGCTTTATCTCAAATTCATTGTCTGACTTTTGATGCCTAAACTTCTGACAGTTATTTCCTAAAAGCTCCCAAATGTCTTAACATAAACCTCTTAATTCTTCAAGTTTTTCCAAAAAGGAGAAAATGAACATGGATGAGTAATGGAACGGCATCGTTCAGTATCTTAAGTAACGATCACCTCTGTCGAGTTCAGTACAAATTCTGAAGTTAGAGTGCCAGTTAAATGAATTTGGTAAATTGAACTATGTCCACATTGTTTATGTTCTCCATTGCTGGGGCTCCCACTTTGGCAGACTTCAGTACATATGCTTGCTGGTTTGTTCAAGGTAGAAAGTTCTCTAACTTAAAGCCACAACAACAGCAAACAAATTACAATTACCCTCTTAGGTAGGGGTCAAGGGTGATTGTTCCATAGCAACTTAAGTATTTCCTAATCCTGGAAACTGTCACCCTTCCTGACTTTGCCCATCCACACCCAGCCATCGGCACGGTGGCTGTGCACATGTATTAACAGTCTACCAGATCTGCTAATCAGTCATCAGTAAAATTACATAGTTCTTCCAGGAATGGACAGAAAGAGACCCCTGAATGAGCATCCACCTTAAATGATTAAATCCCCCAGAAGTTTTAAGTTAAACCCCCTCCCTTACCCACTTTCCCACATACCTCACCTTACTCACCCTCTGCCTCATTCCCGCACTCACAGTCCCCAGGATTATTTTTCTATGTTCAACACACAGGAAACCCCTCTTTTTAGAAACATAAATTAATTCATAAATTATAAAGTAATTTTAAAGGCACAGAATTTAACTATTAAGAGAAATTCCACCATTCTGTTTGAGATATGCTGGGAGTGTTAATATCTGTGCGTGGCACACACCTGGGCACCTTGCTATTCTAAAGTTGATGCTTTTTTGAATCTTAGAGTTACCTGACACCAAAGTGGTAGGACATGTAAATTCTTGAATAAACTCTAACTGTGTTTGCCAAACCAGTAAGA
>CM053744.1:18361438-18377786 GCA_028658305.1 Pachyuromys duprasi
GAGAAGACTTTTTCTCATGCCCACTGCTCTCCTCACGAATATCAAAGGATCAAGAGAATGACCGAGTAAATTGAGGTGACAGAAAGGAGAGTGTCTTGTGAAATATCTCCCTCATTCCCTCCAAGAAGTCTGCTCAGAGCTGATTGCAACCCCATGGTGATGCCATCCTCAGTGTAGAGGGAGGCTGTGGACTGTGACACTTCCAGGGAAAGTCTTGAGCATGCTCATAGCTTGAATCCTGAGGCTTTGAAAAACATGTGTGTTGAGGAAGCTCTGACCTCTTTTGGAAGCAGGGTTTCTAATGAGGTAAGTAAAGCTGCAGTGGCTGCAGTAGGCTCTCCGGTGGGAAGAGGAAATACAGATGAGGATAAGGAGGTCACCTGGTGGAGAAGGCAATGGCGTGTGACCCATGAAGCATCAGCCAGGCAGTTCCTCCTGTGGAATCTTTACATCTAAATGTCCTAGGCCAGAAAGGCTAAGATTGGATCCTCTGATTAGTCACTCACTTAGTTGATTCATGCAGAGGGTTAGTTTCTGTATGGTCTTGATGGTTGCTTTGCTGATATTGTTGCTGAAGGACTTCTCTTCCTTCATGAGTTAAAGTCAAGCACTAGCATAAATTTCTTTAATTGTTTTTAAAATGCACATGCAGTCCAGAAAACTGGGAGATACACCTCCTACCACACCCTTCCCTTCCCAACCACAGGAGCAGACTCTGGATCTTCTATATCTGATGGATGGATTCACATAGGGCACAGAATTTCTCCAAAGACTGCAAGGCCAGCAAGCCACTGTACTCCCCACCACTTAGAGCTCTGACTCACAACGTTCTTTTTTTTCACTTATTTATTTATTTATTTATTTATTTATCTATTTATTTATTAAATTCTTTATTGATTACACTTTATTCACCTTACATACCCCTGTAGTTCCCTCCCTCCTTCTTCCCTCCCTTCCTCCCCCTTCTCCACACATGCCCCTCCCCAAGTCCACTGATAGGGGAGGTCTTCCTCTCCTTCCTTCTGATCCTAGTCTATCAGGTCTCATTAGGAGTGGTTGCATTGTCTTCCTCTGTGACCTGGTGAGGTTGCTCCCCCATGAGGGGGAGGTGATCAAAAAGCAGGCCAATCAGTTCATGTCAGAGGCAGTCCCTGTTCCCATTACTGTGGAACCCACTTGAACACTGAACTCCATGGGCTACATCTGTGCAGTGGTTCTAGGTTTTCTCCATGCATGGTACTTGGTTGGATTATCAGTCTCAGGAAAGACCCCTGTGCTCAGACATTTTGGTTCTGTTGTTCTCCTTGTGGTGTTCCTGTCCTCTCCTTATCTTACTATTTCGCACTTCTTTCATAAGATTCTCTGCACTCTGTCCAAGGGTTGGCAATAAGTCTCAACATCTGCTTTGATAGTCTGCAGGGCAGACCCTTTCTGAGGCCCTCTGTGGCAGGCTCCTGACTTGTTCCCTGTTTTCTCTTTCTTCTGATATCCATCCTCTTTGCCTTTCTGGTTAGGAATTGAGCATTTTAGCAAGAATCCTCCCTCTTGATTAGTTTCTTTAGGTGTACAGATTTTAGTATGTTTATCCTATGTTATATGTCTATATGAGTGAGCATATACCATGTGTGTCTTTCTGCTTCTGAGATAGCTTACTCAGGATGATCCTTTCCACTTCCCACTATCTACCTGCACATTTCATGATATCCTTGTTTTTATTGCTGAGTAGTATTCCATTGTGTAGATGTACCACAATTTCTGTATCCATTCCTCAGTAGAGGGGCATGTGGGTTGTTTCCAGTTTCTGACTATTACAAATAAAGCTGTTACAAACATGGTTGAGCTAATGTCCTTATGGTGTACTTGAGCATCTTTTGGATATATGCCTAGGAGTGATATAGCTGTATCTTGAGGAAGCACCAGATTGATTTCCAGAGTGGTTGTACAAGTTTACATTCCCACCAGCAGTGGAGGAGGGTTCCCCTTTCTCCACAACCTCTCCAGCATGTGTTGTCATTTGAGTTTTTGATCTTGGCCATTCTGATGGGTGTAAGGTGAAATCTCAGGGTTGTTTTGATTTGCATTTCCCTGATGAGTAAGGATGTTGAGCATTTCTTTAAGTGTTTCTCTGCCATTCGATATTCCTCTATTGAGAATTCTCTCTTTAGCTCTGTACCCCATTTTTAAATTGGATTACTTGATTTGTTGCTGTTTAACTTCTTGAGTTCTTTATATATATATATACTGGATATTAGTCCTCTGTCAGATATAGGGTTGGTGAAGTTCCTTTCCCAATCTGTAGGCAGTCATTTTGTTCTGAAGACAATGTCCTTTGCTTTACAGAAGCTTTTCAGTTTCATGAGGTCCCATTTATTGATTGTTGATCTTAGAGCCTGTGGTGTTGGTGTTCTGTTCAGGAAGTTGTATCCTGTGCCAATGAGTTCAAGGCTCTTCCCTCCTTTTTCTTCTAAGCAGTTTAGTGTGTCTGGTTTTATATTGAGGTCTTTGATCTACTTGGACTTTAGTTTGGTGCAGGGTGATAAATATGGATCTGTTTGCAATTTTCTACATGTAGACATTCAGTTAGACCAGCACCATTTGTTGAAGATCCTGTCTTTTTTGAATTGAATAGTTTTGGCACCTCGCAACTTTCAAAGAAATCTCTAGCATCTGTGCTTGTGCATCTTGGTTTACCATTTCTCCATGTTTGAGGTTCTCCAATTTGATTTCCTTCCTGGTATAGGCAGAGTTTCATATATCCCATCCTACCCACACTTCCATGTGTTGCAAGTAAATGCAAGAGGATATGTAAAGATGTACTTTTCCAAAGGGCTGAGGAGATTGCTAGGGGAAAGAGTCAGTGTGCCTAGGATATCCTAGGGACTTCTTCCTGGCAGCAAAGTAGAAACAACCAAGACTGGCTTCATTGTTCTTCCCATACAAACTCCTTCTTCTGTTGTCTCAGCGTTGCTGCTCCTCTCCACCTAAAAGCTCAATTATCTGTCTCCAGTGCTCTGGACCTCTTGATTTTAGTTATTTTAGTCAGAATACCATGGGCTTAAAACACATTATTTTGTCTTACAACAGAGGGGTATTTCTCAAGCACTCCCTTTCTTTAAAACCCATACTTAGCAACTATACTTTTGAGGAATGATAAATTATTAAAAATAATCTAATGAACTTCCTCATGCCCATTTCTCAGTCTTAGTAATAGAGTATATCTTGATAGCTTTCTGAGCTAAAAACACATGTGGATTGCCTCCTGATGAGATGTTTGAAAGGACACATCAGATCAAGTCATCCACAAACAACTTTTGGGAAATCCCACCATCACAGTGAACATTCTTAGAAGGCATTCTCTTCTAAGATGCACTGCACACACTGGGCTATGTGAGACAATCTCCAAATGATGTCAGCACAGTGTAACCATTCCTAATGTGATCCAGTAAGAAGCATTTACTCTCATATGTTAATAAATATTGCCCCAAATATTAGTTATTAATCTCTTCAAGCCTCTCTATTTAATTATATATTTATAGGAGGTACAGATGGGAGAAATAAAATTTGAACACTGCCATGTTTAACATTGAAATGGGTCAAGAGATGAGTCAACCTGTACCTATGGACTTGTTCTTATGATGCAGTGGTGGACTCATAACAATGAATTATGTTCCTTAAACTTCCCGAGATGAAATTGGAGAGTTCTCACAAAATATGCAAAATATGTAAGATTTTTTAATAAGGTAACCTTCTAATATTATTTCACAAAGTCAAAATCTTTCTTTCTACACATTCCACTTCACTCTCATCTATTATCTAAGTCTATTTTTCAAATGTTTATTAGAAAAGTATCATGAAACATTAATCCAAACACAAAATTGGAAAATTCAAAGGGAAATGATATATTTATTTGGTGGTTATGCAGATTAAAAGGATTATGTCTAAGGGTGTAACTTCTGTAGATTTAAGAACATAAATGAACTGTAATGTGTAAGATTCTGGGGATCTAGATTGAACAAGCCAGATAAGAAACCAACTGAATCAAAACCAGGAAGAGTACCATTTTGTGGTCAAGTCTAATGGTGGTTTTATGACAACCTGGTAAATATCTAACCTTTCTCGCAGTTAAAGTTAGGAGGATGTGGATAATGGTCTTGGGAGTAAGACTATTCCATACTGTGGAGTAATTTTGAACGAGTGCTTTAGTGTCTATCTTTTTAACTTCTTGTCTTTAATGTATCTTATTTGTGTCATCAGTGGAGTTGATAACACTGATCTATTTTCATGCTAGGCAAAATAAATAATCTAATACAGCTCAAGGACTTGGGTTGCTCAGCCAATGAAAATGCTCATCCATTGCTGTGCCTGTCCTGTATTGAATCACATATAACTTCATGTGGCACAGTGCTTGAGGGTCCTGGAACAGAAACTGGAGAAACCCAAAATAAAATATACATTGTGAAGTAGTTTAGTGACATTTAATGTCTCCAGCTATCAATAATTTTAGTTATTTTATTGTAAATAACTAATACACATAAAATTACATCCTGTTTCCGGTATTATGATTGAGCTTTAATATGGTAGAATTTGCAAAAGGTTCTTTTAATTTTGTTTTGTTTCTCAGGACTAAATTAATAGTCATGAGCTGTGCTGGCTTTTGCAGTTTTAAAATACATAATGTAAAATGAAGGATAATATCGATTAACGAGGCCAAACTTTATTACAGTATAATGAGTGAGACAACAAATGGACATTAAAATGCTTTAATGTGGAAACAATCAATGGGTTTCTCAAGTTAATCAAAGCTTCCTAAAGAAGAAAATATTGAGGAGATGGTAGAATAAGTGGTGACCTTCTTTGTACAGATTAAGGGAGTGGAGAAATTGAAAATGTGGAGCAGGGCATGGGGGGGGGAGTTAAACCAGCCTACAGAATGTTGGTGTACAGTGTGTGTCGGAGGCAAGTGGAAGAGTAGAGAAGGGTGTACTGAAGTGAAGCCTAAGACGAGCAGAAACAGTTTGCATTTCATTGTGGGGTAGGGATTGATCCCAATATCAAGGTGATTGAGACAAGTACACTTTATGAAAGTGATGCCTGAGAGACCTCTGAGCAGAAGACAGAATGCATGATTAATATTCCTGCATATTTTTGCAGGTAGACATGGTCAGACCAATACACCCCAGCTTTATAAAAGAAAGTGAAATACTTCTACAGCAGGAAGTGCAAGTGTATCAGAGGGCAAAAAAAAAAAATGCTTTGAAAAACTGTGGTTACAGAATTGTCACAGAGGTAATTAATGATTCTGCTTTCATATCAAACCTTGTGCTTTAGTTCCCTCTCAAGCAGACACACATCTAGAAGTCCATGTGTACTATGGCTTCTTCACAATATCCAGGTAAGGGGGGCAGCCCATGCGTCTACCTGCTGAGGAATGGGTAATGAAAATGTACATTTCCACAATCAAATGCTATTCAGTTATTAAGCAAAATGAAGTTTGAACTGTGCAGCTGCAGGTACAGAGCTGGAAGTTTTCACCCTGACTGAGGTAACCTGGTTTCATGAAGACCATCGCTGCATGAGCTTTCTCTGAATGATCATCCTTTGGTGTTTAATCTGGATTCAGCCACAGAAGTCAGGAAACCAATAACAACCATGGAGGTGGTTGGGAGTAGAACACAGCTGAGACAAAGTGACCAGGGCAAGAACTGTTAAGTGGGCAGAATGGGGAGCGTGGGACAGGGAGGGAGAAGGGGGAGGGAGTACTCACTTTAAAAAACCTTTGAAAATGACATATAGAAGCCTACTATAATAGGTTCCTAGGAAACATACACAGACACAGTTCAAATCATATAATATATCCTATATATATGACCACATATAAAAGATGTTTAAATAGTTTTACTCTATAATTGGGGCTCTCAGACACTAACCACTATCAAATATAAACCCCAATTGCAGGAATGAACTCTTTTGAAACTGTTGAAGGTACTGTCTCACAACCCTCTAAATAATATGAACTATTGCTATTTCTCTAGAATGTGATATTAAAACCCTATTGTTGAAGACACTACCTACTTGAGTATAGAACATGGAGAATTCAAGGTGGCACCAACCTGGATGCTTTACCTCTACTGGCTAGCTTTCACAGGTTTGGGGGTTGTTATGCACACCATTAGAGAGAACAGTAATTATCAGCCTTTGTAGCTGTGAACCACGTGAGTTAAAACATGACTTGCTAGCAAGATATGCTTATTGGCACAATAGTTGTGGGAGAAAGCCATCACTTTCTGATAAACATTCCAAACTGTAAAACTTATTCATGGTGCTGCTATCAGAGCTAAGAGACTGTGGTTAGGTAGGCAGGTAATAGATGCTAGGGGAAAGCTATGGCAACTATTTTACTAAATGGCCAGATAGTAAACCAACTCCCAATGACTGGTCATCACACCTGTAGATTAATACATCTTTCAACCATTATCAAAGAACCTTCTTTTATAGTAGGTGAAAATTAAGACAAAAACACCACAAATTTTCATTGTACTGAGGATAAAGTACTGTAGAATGCTCATTCCTAACTTTGGTATCTACCTCCCACCTTTTCCTTCAAAGTCTCAGGGATCATCAGAGAGGCAGTGGACCAATAAACAGAAGTCATAGTTTCCACATACAGTGGTGCAGTTGTCTATGAGAACTCTCTGTGACCGTGACAACCCAGGATCAAGTAAGAGTACATCCCAGCATGGAGTGGGTGGTGGACACAGAGTAATAGTGCTTTTAAATACATACATCTTGTTTTCCTAGGAAACTATGTAACAATAAATTTCCTAAATGACCCAGCCATAATGGCCTAGATAAATGAAACTTGTGATGTCCCCATTTGCTGGTTTATTATGTTACAATTATTAGCCCATTTATTTACATTTTTATATTATTTATAGTGTCATTTGATGTGAAATCAAATCAAAACTATACACCCTATTTTATCCATGTCATGCACAGTTTACATAAATAGTAGTTTCCCATTTGAGCAAGGTTTTATGTTTCAATTTGAATTGAAATCAAATTCTTTTTGTTTGGGGTTAATAGGTGATTTATAGAGAAAGCCAGATTTATCCTTTCAGATTTATCTAAGAATAGCATCCTAATCAGATTTTCCAGTTCGCCAAGTTTAGTCCTTGATCATCAGGAAATTCGGTCTCATTATTTGTTTTACTCAATCTTCTTAACCTGTGCAGTTTGATGTTGGCATCCCTCTGTGGGGAGAACATCCTTCCACCTGCGTGGTATTCTATTCTTATTCTGAATGTATCCTGTGTGCGCTTAGGTCTTGGGGTTTTCACCCGGAGCAGACTGTCTACAGGGTCACAGCAGCCTGTACAGAAACATGGGGACTATACTCTGTTAGACTTGACTGAAAGCCAGTGATAAAATAGATGAACTAAGTATACATAAATTCAATATTATTGTCTCCTCCTTAAATGTCAAACAATCCTGCAAGATAGGTAAGATTCAGATTTCTCTCCCACAGAAGAAGAAGGTCTTACTCAAAAACCTTACAAGTGGATAAAACACCCTGTTACATTTAGTATTTTAGGAGGCAGGGATTCCAAGATGTGATGTGCACACCTACTTTGTACAGATGATAGCTAAGTGATATTATGGCTTATGTTGACTAACAAATCCCAATATTATTATAACAGGAACCTCAAAGATGTAGAGCATGGCTCTGATATGTTGTAAAAAATATGAAACATGAATAATAGTTTATTTTTATTATTTTATTATAAATTTATAGCTGAATCCATTTGTGCTTATAAATCACGCTTATGATAAGCAGAACACCTATGTGTTTTGTTTGATTTTCTTTTTGAGACAGAGAGAGTATCACTGTAACCTGTGCTAATCTGGATCTCATTGCAAATCCAGGTGCCTCAGTTACCTTCCTGCTGGGATTTCAGGCATGAACTGTTGTATCCAGCCAAACATAATCTTTAGGAATGCTATTGCATGATGGTTTTCGAATGTATTAGTAGAAAAGCAAACTTATGTTTGTAATGAAAAATTATGATTTTGTTTATAGCATATAATTTACCAGGAAGTAATATGCTGCAAAGGAGTCACATATCCACCTTGTGTGTCCCTGCAGGAAGAGGTAGTGTTTCTTCTGTTTGTTGTGATACTGCAGGGCGGGCTGAGCAGGAAGAGCCAGAGTTTAACTCCTGGCTCTATCACAAATCGACTGACTTCACTATCATGGTTAGCTTTTCCTCACCTTTTGTTCATCATCGCACAAGCTATCACTTAGTCTGCATTGGGGATTAAAGAATAGAACCAAGGATGAAGCCAGAGCAAAGCGCTTCACGTAAGCACAGTTGTGTGGTGGCACTTTACACTTTACACTTGATTCTGACACCAATCCACTTTATAATATCGTGCTATACTAGCCATATGCATAGAACAATTGTGCTTGATTTAACAACATGATTCTCTGGCTTTATACATGCTACTTTTCAAAAAATTTACCAGATAGTTCTTTGAAATTACAAAAAAGAAAGTTTAAGCAAAGTTACAGTACTCACCTCTAACTGCCCCAAAAGATGAATTCTTGTATCTAACTATCCCATTAATTGATTTTCTTTCTTCCTTCCTTCCTTCCTTCCTTCCTTCCTTCCTTTCTTTCTTTCTTTCAATTTTTTTTTTTGGTTCCTAACAAAAATAATGAAAAACACTACAAATTTTCTGCCGAACTGTTCATGAACACTGACCATTGAAGCTAAGTAGCAAGTATTGTCTAGTCTAAAAAGTAGCTAACCTGAGGTGTGCTCTGCCTGATTAACTTTATCATGCTACTCACTAGGAAACAGCCCACAAGCCGACTGTGGACAGTCACCTGTGGGCATCTTTAGATGGGAATTTCAGTCAAACAAACCAAAGGAGTCACATAATTAAAATATTTATGTTAATAGTCAAATGATGATGAAAACAAGTTGTATAATGCATATTCGTGAAATTCAGTAATTACCATTCCAAATAAACATGTGAAAACAATGCATATACCATGCTGCAAGTAGCCAAAAGTATAACACACAAATCTTAGAATCAGATGTCTACTGGCCAAGGCAGGGAGTTCATGAAGTCTTTTCTGGAGACTTTCAGTTTGAGCTTTCTAGATTCTCCCACTGGTGATAGTAAGTGGCCAATCCAATTAAGCCAAAGTTATAGTAGTGTACTTTAGACGGATTTCAGGCTCTCTTGTTCACATGTAACTTACTGAATTTGCTCTTTCACAGTTCCATACATGTATGAAGTGCATTTTGCTCACTGTAATCTCCCACTCTTTCTAATCGCAGTCCTTTCTCCACACTTTCTCCCTACATTTCCCTTTCCCACATTCGAGCCTTTTTTTTGTTTTAAACACTGATTTGGTCTCATGTTTCAAAGAAGAATTTGTCAGAAAATGAAATAAATCTGTAACTGAATCTAAATTGTATAATTAAACTACTTTATAAAGTAAAAAAAAGGAAATTTTGGGGGGCACTAGTTTATGTTGGTTCTCAACCTTCCTGATGCTGTGTGCTTTAAGTATAGTTCCTTGTGTTGTGATGGCCCTGACCATAAAATTGTTTCATATGTAATTTCATAGCTGCAGTTCTGCTTGTTATGAATTGAAGTGTAAATATTTTAGAGATAATTGTTTGCCAATGGGGTCTTGATGTACAGGTTGAGAACTGCTGATCTAGACAAAAATCTTCAACTTTAGGAGAACAGGAAACTCTGAGAAAGCACAAATTCCATAGTAAATGATTAAGTCACACCTTTTTAAATTTTTATATTAATTACAGTTTATTCACTTTGTATCCCAGCTGTAGCCCCCTTTCCCATCCCCTCCCAATCCCACACTCCTTCCCTCTTCTTCTCCTATGTCCCTCCCCCAGTCCAGTGAGAGGGGAGGTCCTCCTCCCCTTCAATCTGACCCTAGTCTTTCAGATCTCATCAGGACTGGCTGCATTGTCTTCCTCTGTGGCCTGGTAAGGCTGCTCCCCTCCTCAGGTTGAGGTGATCAAAGAGCCAGCCACTGAGCTCATGTCAGAGACAGTCCCTGTTCCTATTACTGTGGAACCCTCTTGGACTCTGGGCTGCCATGGGCTACTTCTGTGCAAGAGTTTTAGGTTATCTCCATGCATGGTCCTTTTTAAAAAATAGCATTTGTTATTATAGAATTAACCTTGAGTAAGCCAGTTTTTGGAGGATGAATGAATGCATACCTTAGAACTGCTGTTTGTGGCAATAATTCCAGCAGTTCTTTGCTACTGAAGGACAGAACAGCACTAAACACATATGTTAACCATGGCCATTCCCTATTTTAACACACACAATTTGTGAAAATGTATAGAATTTTATGAAATTTGAGACAGGAACTATTTATAGTAGATTAAAAAAGAAAAACATTCTTTCAATTTAAAGTCAATAATGTATTTTATGTGAAAAATCCTACAGTAAAGAAAATATTTTCTGACTATTCTGAGAAAGTAGAAGATGAAACTGTAATAAATTATTTCAATACTCCAGCCCAGGGTTAGTGTTCCAGCACAGAATGTTGCGTGCATCTTAATAGCACTTTCCTCATAACATTCGTCTCGTAAGATTGCTCTGAAATAGTACACAGTGAATCTTATCTCTGCACAGAAGACCCAGGCTACTGAGAGTGGATTCTTTAGACATTCTCAACTCAGAGGAAAGCAAACACAGAGATACATTTATTAATGCCTTTGTTTTCCTCCCTCCTTTTGCTATGGCATAAATAACACTTTTGAGGCAAGTAATAACCCATAGCCAAGAGTTGACACTGAGATATTAAGATCATAATATATGCACATATTTTGAAACACATAGAAAACCAATAATATTATTTTTATGGAGGTGCTGGCTGCCTCCTGCCACATCGAGGCTGACCTTGGTTCACGTCTTCATATGTTGTCTTAAATTCTCATGCCCTGCTAACTGCAATTATTTCCTAGTCACTCTGGTTAATTTGTCCTTTTAGCTTGCAATCAACTTTCACTCTCAACATGTAATATTAATCATGTTATTTTTGCATAGGCTGGAATAGTATTTTACTATGAATAAAATGATTCATGGGCTCAGGATTCACTTTATTTATGTTTCCCAGAAATCTTTGCTACCATATTCATCCTCAATAAGTAATTTACTGTTCTGTCTTCCAAATTTCTTGCGTTCAGGTCATGCTCAGTGTTTACCCTTTGCTGTAAAAATGAGCAAATTGCATGTGTGCACTGTGCTTTACATTTAACACATTTAACACAAATACAGTTGAGTTTTGTGTATTCTCTATCTTCAAATTCATTCCAGTTCCTCCTTCCAGGAGCTTTTTAAAAATGGTGTCATCTTATTGTTATTTTTCCATTCATAAAATATTAACAAGTTTTCATTGCCTGACAAGATACCGGTTTCTTTAGGCTATGCATGCAAAGGACTTTACCTCCAACCCCCAACTTCCCTAATCTGTCTTCACACAGCAGCCCTCACACACTGTCCAGTGTTCCAGCCAAGTTGACACGATGTGAACTTCCTTTGTAAAATGCTTTTTAATTGAAATGGAATGAGAATTACAAGAACTTGTTCCATGCTTCCATCTTTTTTCTTTTCTTTCTCTTTTTCCTCCATCTAGCCCCTTCCACCCCCATCACTCTCAGACTGATAACCTCTTTTTCCTTGATCTTGTTATACACACATATATACACTCTGCACGTAGACCCACAACAGGATGCTACTCTCTCTTCATGCCAGCTCAGCCTTTAAGCATTGCCATTTTCACTTTGGTGTGTATCTATGTGTGTTCATGCCTGAGCTTTGATTTCTCTGTAGATTTTCAGTTCTTTGGTGATAGAAACTACACTACATGCTTTTCTATTTCCTCATTTCTATATTTCTCTGTATAAATATGTTATGAAAACTGGCTGAAGAGATTTGAGTGTAAGGCAGGCATCTTTGCCCCATTGCTATATGGACTGTGAAGAGACATGGTAACTAGATGGCTCGTTTACTGTGCATTACTTTAAGGTAATGCATGTTCCTGCCTTCGTAGGCATCTCATATTTTTGAGTGATTTCCCTGGAAAGCACAAAAGGAGGTTGGACTATATACTGCAATCCTGTGGGACAACAGTGGTGTACTTGTAGATGTGTAGATTTGCAATGGCCTGCATTGCTTTGGTAGACTGCGCCCCTTGTGTTTCCTTTGCTTGGGCTGAAAAATGCAAGGAATGTTACCTGTTTTTCCACATGTAGAAGCAGCATTTGATAAAAATGATAAATGGGATCCTATAATACAATTGAAGCCACATCCTATTACCTTACAAAAAAGGTATTATTGTCACTTCTTAGAGCACATGTTTTCAGACATTGACTGTCAAGGCCAGATCATAACACAGTTACAGTCACGGAAACACGGCTCAGTATGAGCCTAAAATGGTTTTCCTGTCTCTACAAATAATCAAAATGGACTTAGCCAAAAAGGGTTAACATGAGCAGAAATGTGGTGTATGTGACTGCAAACAACACATGCCTGGAAAGCTTCCAAGGAAAGACGGCAAGATAATGCCAACAGGTCCTGATCTGGTGTGTTTGCACCTTGTCCTGTGTTGCTCATTCATCTGTGAGGGAAAATGGACCTTGGCAAGTTCTCTGAGAACACTCCCTAATGTATTGCAGAAATAAGACCAAGCTATGAATTACTTTATAAACTCTACCCTGCTTCTTTCCTATACTTCCCATTTTTCAAAAAGTGAAATTAGCTGATTAAATAAGCATCATTGACATTCAAAGGTCATGTCATAAATGTAATATGGCTACTGTTCTCACGGTGTCATCAAAGGAGAAGTACACCAATTAGCAACAATTATGAAAGTGTGTATTCCAGAACAGATTAAAAGTCATTTGTCATGAAAGGTTACACAGCGTTCTGCAAAGGTAGACAGAATAGCACATGCTATTAGTAACTGCAGCAGTTGCAGCAATGGCGCTGCAGAGGTGGCTTTGTGGCCAGGAGCACTTTCTGTTCCTGCAAAGGACCCAGGTTTCATTCCCAGAACACACACAGCATCCCACAATCACCTGTAACCCCAATTCAAGGAAAATATATGATGCCTTCTGACATCTGTGGCACCAGGCACACAAATTGCATCATATGTATGCATGTAGACAAAACACACATATGTGTAAAATAAAATAAAATAAAATTCCCTCACACTTTTAAACTATTAGTTTAATTGATCAGGATCATCTAAGGTACCAAAATGCCCTCCTTTACATGTGAAGAAATGAAAGCTAAGCCAGATGAAGCACTTGGACCTGATCATAATTATTTAAAAACAGAAAAGGAATAATATCCAGGCAACCCTAGTCATGAACTTGTGTTCAATCAGACTGCTTCATGAAAGGACAATTTTTCATCTGGTTGAGTAACAGAAGGAAGGAACAGTAGGGTAGACAAACAATAATATGAAAAGAAGATGTGGGCAACATGCACAGGCCCAGATGTGAAATGGACATGAGCAGCATGGAGTACATCACATGCTTCTTACTGTGAGTCTGTGGTCTGGTTCTCCAACAGACAATACCCATGATTTGTTAGAACCTACCATGCAATGCTAGACAGAGCCCAGATATTGCTGGCAGCCTTTTGGCTCCTTCTTTTCGGCTCCTTCAATGATCTTTGCAGATAACAGAGAAAAATCTCAGAAGTACTAAGGATTGTTAAGAAGTTCTGCAATAGCTCAATGGGGTATGTTTATGAACAACTCAGTGTTAACCCAAATGACAGTACTGTATTACAGCTGGCAAGATTTGACTACAGAATCTGCTTTATTGCATGTGCTTTCTCAGTTGAGATGATTCAACAAGAATGGGCTAAAAGTCAAGTTTTATAAAGAAATGTGAAGCTGAACAGCTACCAGCGGTCATTAGTAACTCTTTATGTGCATCTGGAAGGAGTTGAGATTTATGTTTGTAATGAAGAGCATCATAATTTCATTTGCATATTTGTGAAATGCATTTGAAATCTATCCAGGTTTACTTCAATCAACAAACCCCTGCCTAACAACAAGGCTGAAAAAAAGTAACTTCGTTGCTCTGATTTCACCAATCAGAACTACATTTCTTTTTAACTTAGGTATTAGGTCCAAATAATTATTTTTGGCAATCAGTTTTCATATTAGACCAAATAAAATTTCTAATAGACATATGAGTAAATTTTTCAGGACAAAGCTTTCACATTCAGTGTGAACTCTGAGCTTCTGGCTTTGGTAGAGCCAGTTCAGAAGAGGCTCAGCAACAGCATATTCTCTGAGGTCTGTGGAGGAGGCTCCTAGGGTGCTTGCTCAAGCAGCTCAGTCCCTGCAGTCAGCGAGCCCCCACTGTCCTAGTGATTATCTGCGAGACGGATCTCAACAGTGAGCAACTGTGTGAAGATCATGTGATTGCTCATTTCACTAACTTCTTGGAGGAACTATGTGGAGAAATTACACAGTATTCCATCCACTGTATGAAATCTGCTTTCTGCTGACAGCAGAGGGTCCTAGAAGAATGTGGAATTTAGAAGCATAATTTTCATTACTTGTTTGAACAATTTTTACTTATTTAGGAAAATATCTTTGAAATGAGAGGAAAAGTCTAATTCCCTAAACCAATTTCAGTTCTACAATTTTTAGAGATACATTAGAATCATTGCCTATTAATTATGTTCATAAATCAACTTTTTAAAAAATGAATAAAATATGTACTAATTACCATAAATGCAATACTCAATGTCTTAAAATTATGTTTTTGTATATTTTTCTGATTGTAATTATACTTTGGTCAAACATAAATACTGTTTATGTGATGAAAATGTGAACCTCTAAGCCAGAAGACATGGTTTACACCTGTAATACAGTTTGATTATCCATTAAAATTTAATTATTTTTTTTTCAGAGAAAAAAATACTATATGTCAATTAAAGCTATTGGATACATACCTCCTATGTATATTTGTGAAGGGCAAAAGTGCTTATACTCATCATAGTTATTTTAGTTTCTCACATATTTTCTTCACTTGTTCTTATTTATGTGTATTCATGTGTGTGCCTAATTGTACGTGTACTATGTGCCCGCAGTGCCCGCAGAGACCACACACAGGCACTAGACCTCCATGAGCTGGATCTACAGTTGTGAGCATCCATATATGGGTTCCGGGAACTGAACCTGGATCCTCAGCAAGAATAGGGCATCCTCTTAGCCACTGAGCCATCCTTTCAGTCCCTTAACTGTCTGTATGAATCCTCCTTTAATTACTTTTGCTCAAGGAAATACCTACAAGTCAAAATTTATGAACGGTTAAAACTGGGTTGGGAGAGTTGATAACTCTTTATAACATAACAATTAAAGTAATAAAATGCCTAAACACTGAGAATACATTTTTATAATTAACAATTATGAAGCCTATCAAGACACTCAGCAGATGTCACTTTGCTTAGATGTGATGCTCGTGAACTAATTTTACTGTAAGACACAGCCTGGCCCACCCTCTTGTGACTCAGCTCTGAGGAATTAGTGTCATATAAATAAGGGTTTCCTGTCATTTGAATGAAAACCTCGGCCTTGAATGAAGTTCCACCGTTTCTCATTCGGTGTTTGAGAGAAATGTTATCAGTGACTTCTGATTCTTAGGTCATCGACCTGTAAACATCAGTAACAGCTTTCAAAATGATGCTTGAAATGTGCATGGAGCCTGGAGACCAATGAGAGAATTGATGAAATAAAATTTTATTTCAGTGGGTGGGTTCTTAATAAAGACTTAGCTGGTTTATTTTACAAACATGTTAATGGGCAATGCCTGAATGTATTACATATTTTGTTTTCTTTCCAAGAATGTTTAAATAGCTAAACATTTTCTTATCACATAACAACCTCACCTTGTTCAATAGATGAAATATCATTCTTATAATCCAATAAGTTAGTTAGTTTCTGAGCTCCCTGACATAGATTCTGGCCTGGGAGGGTTGTTTAATGCCAACAGCATGTGTCTATGTGAGTGACCATTCGCTTTACACTGGATGTTTTTTTTTTTACCTGGCTCTTTACCTTTGATTTATTTATTTAGTACTCTTTATTTTTATTAATTAATTCAATTTACATCTATGTCATTGGCCCCTCTCGCCTCTCCTCCCAGTCCCACATTCCTTCCTGCATCCCCCTCCCCTACCCAGACACCCCAGCTCATCTTCGTCTTCCTTCCCTGTGGCTTGGTAGGGAAGTCCCATCATGGGGAAGTGATCAAAATTCAGCCAACAGAGA
>CM053744.1:18378286-18414668 GCA_028658305.1 Pachyuromys duprasi
GGGAAATTAAGTTTTGATTTAAAACATATCACAAAGGAAAACCAGAAAATAATTCAATCCAAAATATTTATTCCCAAATATTTTATTAATTGTCCTCAATACTGAATATTAGTAATATCAAAATAAATCACACTGTCAGTAACTTATAAAAATACTCAGCTTGCAGTAAGTTAATTCAACTACTTTAATAACAATCAATATGTTCTCAGGAGTAAGAGTTTTGTTGTTTTTATAAATGCATAAGATAAAAATATAATATATGGAGAAGGGTTAGAAATATCTTTGCTAAAAATTACTTATTTTGAAATGCAAAAGTGTCTAATCATCCTTGAGTTTAGACAACTAAATACAATAATTAAAATATCAGAATCAAGGGTTATATCTGTCACAGCGAAACAGCGACATGAGTTTGTTGGCCATAAAAATACTAACAACCCGATATCATAGTGCCTACAAATTATCATTAATCACATTCAGATATGTACAAAAGAAATGTGGTGTTAAATGTGTAAAACCGAAGCTACTGTTGCTTTATCTGGACAGATAATGGAGGCTATCTCTGAAATATTACAAATAAATTTTTTAAAAGTCTTCAGTGAAACTACATTAGCAAATAAACTTATATCTCAATACTAAATGCATAGGTAACTAAATCACTATACTACATATGATTTTTTTTCTGGTAGATAAATGATTTAGGATTTCTTCTGTCTCAGATATATGCGTACAAACCAATTCTTGTTCGGTGAATTACTTTCACTGAGAATCTTTGCACCACCCAACATGAACATTTTATGAAGGTTTTGTTGAAGTGTATAATTTGCCACAATGTCAAGTCCATGTATATTTTCATTGGAAAGAACAAAAACAACAAAAATAAATCCTCTAACCATATGGAAAGGCTGAGTCAGTTTTGCAAACGCTTTACAGAAATCAACAAGATAAAAATGTATCTGGCTCTAGGAACAGCAAATTCATTTTTACTTATCTTTGAACAATTACGGCTAGTTTTTCCATAAGCTGGCTTGCATGGGTACTTCAAAATGTGGTCATGAGCAACAAGAACACCAGCTCACAGCCAGTGCTGTTACATGTCTGCATGGATGCCTAGGTGTAACAAAGAGGATATGACAGGTAATGATTTCCCCTTGAACCAGTTTTGTGTCCATGTCCCTGGCCATGCCACCTTCAGCCTTCAGTCCACACTGCCCTTCACCACCCCTCCACCTTGCTGTGTTTTCTTAGATGGTGTTCCTCACATCCTGTCTCCTGGCAGCTTGGCATAAGTTCCTGTACTGAGATCAACACTTGATACATGGCATGGCTTCTTTTCCTTTTACAGGTGTCTTCTTTCGTTATTAACGCCAAACGTTACCATTTGTGTTATATTTAGCTTCAAGCAATGCAGAAGTTTCCATTTCTCTTTTGTGGCACATGGAAATCTCAGTACATCCCATACACTGACACAGGAAAATCTGTAAATGATGATTGTTTTCTGAATTTCGATGACAGTTAAGAATGTATATAAGTAGTGTTGCAAAATATGAGAGCATCCTTAGCGATTTAACATTTGTGTCCTTAGATAAAGTATTGGCTTCGGGTGTTGCTAGAGTTTGGAAAACTTTGTGTCCAGCTGCCCACCACCAAACTTGGCTTCCTGAGAATAAATCCAGCCAAATGTGTGCATTTGGTTCTGTCCATTTCAGGATAGCTCCTACCCAGCGTGCCATCTGCCACTCTGAACACAGAAAGGCTGAGAGAAAGTTATTTCAAAGCATGACTAGATGAAGAGAAATTTTGGAATTTGCAGGATATTTGAGTAGAGCATTTTTAGGTGGAGTGGTTATGATTTTCAATGACAAACTGCCAGAAAAAAACAATACAAATTATTTTTGTTTTTTCTTGTTTTATTTTTTAAATTTCTTTTACATGTTTATAATTTATTCATTTTATAATTTGATTATAGCCCCCTCCCTCATCTTCTCCTGGTCCCACTCTTTCCCCCTATTCCCTTACCCTAGACTAAAAGAAAGAGCTTTCCTCCCCTATCATCTGACCCTAGCCTGTCAAGTCTCATCAGGACTGCCTGGATTTTCTTCCTCTGTGTCCTGAGAAGGCTGCCCTACCAGGAGGAAGTGTTCAAAGAGCAGGTAAGAGTACCTCTACCACTTATTAGGGAACCCACTGAGCTGCCTATGGGCTACATCTGAGCAGGGGTTCTAGGTCCTCTCTATGCATGGTCCTTGGTTAATGCATCAGTCTCTGAAGGACCCCCTGGGCCCATTGTTTTTGGCTTTGTTGGTCTCCTTGTCAAGCATTGTCCCCTCCGGCTCCTTCTATCCCCGACTCCTTCTTCCATAAGACTCCCTGCACTCTGCCCTAAGTTTGGCTGTGAGTCCCTGCATCTGCTTCAATCCCCTGCTGGGTAGAGTTTTGCAGAGGACATCTATGGAAGGCTCCCATCCTGTTCCATCTCTTCCACCACATCAAGTGTCTATTCTATTTGTCCTTCTAAATGAGAACTAAGCATCATCCCTAAGGTCTTCTTGTTATTTAACTTCTTCAAGTCTTTGGATTTTAGTATGGTTATCCTGTACAAATTATTAATCTTATTTTCTCTGTAAAAATTTCACCATGCTTTTTAATATACTTAAAGTTGGATGAACCAAAACTATATAAAAATGTTGGCAAAATCCTCCCTTGGTTAGTACTAGGCATTAGAACTCGGATCTGATGAGCCATGCCTTATTGGTATAGCATGCCATTAGAGGGTTCCTTGTCTCTATATTCCATTGAAGTGGCAGATGGTTGAAAGAAGAATACCCAAGCTCTATCAGGCCATTTTCACTCTTACATGCAGATGTTTCACTTGACAGACCCCTTCCTTAGGAGTGGTGAGAAACACTTAGCTGTTTTGTGAGGAATCCCCACTACCTGTGAGCACTAGGCTGAGCCATCTGTGCAAAGAAACTTTGTTCACAGTCTTACATCATCATTAGACAGTGGAAAAGACTATGTAGCTTATGTTTATCATTGCATAGTTTACCAGAGATCACAGCTGAGATGTTTTAAAATATCCATAACTAAGCTATAAATAAAACAATAAACAATTCCTGCTTAACCTGTTGTAAAGCAGTCCTGTGTGTCTGTCATTGAGTGCCATTACCTCTGGTCCATCCTGCAAGTGACTGTGGCCATGGAGGACAGCTGGACTCTGCTATGACCCATGTTCTGTCTGTGATAAGGCAATATTGACTTGAGCACAGGAAGGAGTTCTTGCTTTCTCTTCTACAGGTTTGAGAGTGAAGTCTTTTAACAAGCTCTATCAGAACATTGTGAATGTTCTTTGGGCTTTAACAGTTTTATCAAGGTATAATTGACACATGTAAAGCTGACACAATTTTGTCATATCCACACCAGCTACACTAAACATACTCAGTAGGGTTTACATATATATATTTATGCACATGTTTATAGTAACAGTAATCAAGAAAAATAGGCTGTCATGGGAAAGCCTAGAAAGAGGAAAAGGTAGAGTAACTGATATAATTATTCTTTCATAAAAAATTTGTAATTAGAAAAGCCTTATGTATTGAATGAATATCATTCCCAGAATTTTGAAATACATATATCTGTGACCCTATCTCCACAATGAACATAATAAGTTTATCTATCTTTAATGTTAAATGATGTTAGGTGATTAATTATAGTGTGAAACCTGTTATCAATGATTGTTTTCTGCTTTGTTACCTTAAAATTCACCAGTTTGTCATCTCAAGATGTCTGTTTAAACTGTTATCAGCTTACAAACATTTAGCATAAATCCCAAGAAAAGATTATTTCCAAACAACGACAGCCCAAGTCTTTGTTTACTGTACATTTTCTCTTTCAGTTATTTCTTCAAGGAAAACTGATGTTCTTGCAGAATGCAGCTAATGGAGCTTTTGTCTCAATCACCCAGGGGCTTATTTCTGGATGGTGCTTAGATATGCAGAAGGAGTGTGCAGCAGGCTGGATGTGAACTATCCCCTGCAGGGGCTGCTGTTGGAACAGTTGGCCCCCAGCTGTTGCTACTGTGGGATTTGTGGCATCCTTTGGACACAGAGACTCACTGGCAGGTGTCGGGCTCCAGGCATGGTCCTCGAGGGTCACAGCCTGGTCCAGCTTCCAGTGCGGCTGCTTCATGATCCCAGTAGAGGCACAAGCTCCAGCTACCATGGAAGGAAACCCATCCATAGGCTTTCTTGCCATGATCAGTTGCACACTTTTAAATCTCAGATCTCAAACAGAAATATATTTCTTCTTCATCCACTTACCTCTAGCCAATATTTTGTCACAGGATGAGAACAGTAACTAAAACAAAGTGCTTTTCATATTCATTCTGTTCATCTTGTGAATAGTGAAGACATGAATAGAAGGTGTTAGTATGCCTTCATATCTAGGGATAACAATAGAGAGACTGATGGCATTAAGGTGTTACTGAAAAAGGAACAAACATCACTCAACATAGTGAAAAATAAAATATTTCTACGGCAACATACAAATTGTTTATGAAGTGAATAGTAATGAAGAAAATAAGTAAATGAGATTATTTTTCAATCACTAGTTGTTCTTCATTTTAGAGAATTTCATTTATTATACAATGAATTATGACAATACTAACACACTCCCTACAACTGTGCCATTATTATTATTATGAATTTGGGTAAGATACTAAAAAGCCATTACTGCTGCCTGCATGTACACCGGCATGAGGTATCCTGTGGAGGATGGAACGATTAGTAGTGGACACACCCTCCCCCAGCTGTGTGGCTTGTCAGTAGCCTCCTCACTGCCAATAGCTTGTCAGTAAGGGGTGGGGTCTGGGACAACAGCCTGGCTACTCCAGGTTTGATCCTGTGCAGGTTTTGTACAGGTAGTCACAATTACAGTGAGTTCATGATCGTGACAGACAAGCCGTAGCCACTGGACAACATTTTACAGCTCCCTTGCTTCTCATTTAGAAGGAATGTAAGTGGAATTACTTACTAGGTGAGTGATAACCAGGGCCCTGATATTTACTATGGATCATAATTTTAAAACACTACACTGTGTGCTATGGGCTTCTCTGTTGATATATATTTAGGAAGATATTTTAAAACTTGGTTCAGTTCTTCATTACCTGCATTTTATATTAAAAGAGTAGATATTAGGTCAAAAGGTCAAATGGAATTCAGTAAGTATTAATTTATATGATTTGATTACTGCAAGAAAATATCTTAAATAAGAATAGATAGTTTTCATAAAAACCACGCCTATGTTAATGGTACACTTAGTATGTCTGACACATGACATAATAGTATAAAGTCAACTGTTTCTTTATAATAATCCGTTACACAAGAGTCAGCATTATCTCATTTCCACAAGTATAGAACTAAGGCAGAGAGATTGAGACATTTACTTGCATCCCAGAAATTAACACAGTCACTATTTGCTTAAAAATAATAGTCTAACACTTAAAAAGATATTTAAGATGGTTAAAATGTGAATAGCGAGTCATTGTCAAAATGTCATACAAGTATCAAAATACAATTTGTATTAATTTTAAAAGAACGTTGCTAAAATTTTCTGGCTTCATTGTTAGAGTTGATCTTCAGGGAATTGATGGTTCCTGTGCCCAAACTTTTAAAATATTTGTGGCTTGCTTTATTAACATGGTAGGAGAGAAAAACTTACCCAGGAATAGACAAGATGGAAGTGGGCCATCAGCGTCAGCACACTGTTGAGAAGGTTGCTGAGTCTGAGAGGAGACAGGACATGAGCTCTGAGGATGGCAGATAAGGAAGTACAGGTGAGCAGGGACGGGAAGAATTAGATGAAACTTGGGAGTTATGGAAATCACAGGCATTTCCAGGCTTCAAGGGTGCTTTCCATAAATGTTTTATGAGAAAAATGTCAAGGACTATTTTCCTAATTCACAATTCTTCCAACTTTTCTTGATGAAAATTAAACAGTTAAGTAGAATTGCAAGATGGATGTAAGAAGGGCACACAACGGGGTCTTGAAACCTGATGACTGATGACATTTCACACATTAGAATAAAATTAATGTCTAATTGGACAAGTGAATTTTTATTTTCTTCTGTTTTGGTATGTTCACAAGATAGACATAAAGATGCAACTTGAAAGGAACGTTTAGAAATCACTTGTTAGTGAACAGTTGTTGTAGTGGGCAAACTCAGCCTTGTCTCAGCCTATATTTTTTGCTAATGAGATTTGAACAATACTTTATGAATAGCAATAGAGTTTATGTGTTAAGAAGCACTTTAGAAAAATTATTTGGTATAGTTTTAAACAAAGGAGAAAACACACACAAAAAAAAACCAGATTACAAAACCTGACATAAAATTAAATGAATTACAGTCTTCTTAAAATGCTGGCCAAATGTATTTCAAAATTGAATTGAAATTGATTGCATGATTTTGGGCCTGTAATAATGCAGGATAATATTGACTGTAAGTAATATGATAAGATAGACTACATGATCACTTAAAATAGTATAAATTCTTGCAGAAGGATCAAAATAAAATTCACATTTGTATTTGAAATAATGTAACTTTCGGAAAACTAAAATGAAATAAATTAAATGAAGAATTTTAATTTTTCTTTAAACAACAGTCTTTATCATATCAAATCTATCATTCATAAAAACTAGAATTATCTCTTTGGTTGGAGAGTGGACACAAGCAGGCTTCAGTTCCCATGACACACGTGGTGGCTCACAACCATCAGCAACTGCAGCTCAACTCCAAAGCCTCCTTCTGGCGTTCTGTGTGTACCAGGTAGGCAAATGGTGCACAGAAACCTGCAGGCAAAACACTCATACCCATGAGATAAAGTATTTTTAACAAAGTAAATTGGAAGTGTCTTCAGAGAGAACACTTTTTACGAATATTCTTCTAGATATTAAAGTCTTTCCATATAAACAGATACTGGAAAGTACAGAACCAGAATGTTCACTCACATTAATTCCCGAACTTAAAAAAGTAATGGAAGCCACTTTCTTACTCATCAGCAACAACAATCTCATCACAGCTTATCAGAAATGAATTGGTGCAAAATTCAAGGTATATTTAACATGTTTTATTGGTATCTGACATTCATATTCTTATAAACTAATATTAAAATTTATCTGTTTTATAGTTTGTGGAGATCTTTCAAAGCACACATCCATCTTGCTATTATGTTATTGTATTCTGTGACATGTTCTCTGTTCCCTGGTAACTGCATCTCTTCTCTATTGACTCTGTAGAGTCAAATGTCTTCACAGATCATGTAGAATTATGTTTACTCTTAGATAGATGATATAAACAGACTTTTAATTAATTTTATTTTGGCTATCTTTTCACCACATTTCTACTTTTTTTGAATTAGTAATGTTACTAACAAATTACTGAGGTATATTTGTTTCCAGTTTTACATAAAGGAAATTGCTTGACTTTCTCTAAAGCACATCAAGATAATAGATTAGAGATTTTTCAAAACATGGAAGTGAATGGTTAGAAACTACAACTTACTTGGCAGTATGTATTCTAAGAATTTTAAAAATTCGCTTCTGGAGTAGATGTTCCATATGTTATTGTATGCCATTGGTTGTGGCTGAGCACCCCATTAGCAACTTAAGATCTGAATACTTTATGTTTTATCATTTCCTCAACAGCCAACTTTCCAAATCAAGTATAAGGTGGGTTGTCCAGTTTACGCACTGTTCTTTCAGTATTTGTAAAATTCCTGTATGAAATATTATGCAAAACACGATACTATGAGTGAGCTCTCAATCATCACTGCCTTTTAATGATCAATAAGAAAATTTCATTTTGCTGTTTCTCATAGTTTTATCTATGAATGTCTTCAAGATCTTAATTCTCTAACTTAGCACGTGTTTTACAAAATTTATGCCCTAAATACAAAGAGTTGATTTTAAAGGTAGGACCGCAGGTCTCCAAGTGAGAGCACTCTTATGCTTGCTGATGTTAAATTCTGCATGAAACAACTTATGCCTTAGTCTCATTTCTTTTACATTGTCTTGAGGCCATCTGATTTGTTTCTTCACTAGCTGAGAGAGTGAATGATATCAGTCCTGCTTTGCTGCTTTTGCTTGCTCCTTTTCTTCTTGCTTATTTCTCTTTAGTCAGCTTCCACCTTTCCTGTAGACTTCTGGTTGTTTGGGGTGTTTTTCTCTGATTGCTTTTTTGTGTATGGCTTCACCCACACATTCCGTTAGAAGACGTGTCTTCAGTTCTTCCTGGACCTCCCCTCTGGTGTCCAGACTTGGAAAACTCACCCTTTCTTCCTATCCTTGGATGCCTTTATCATTCATTTCAGTTCTCCCATGCTCCATTCCATGTCAGTCTTCTGTGGTTTTCACTCTGTTCTGTATTTTCTGCCTCTATCACAAACCCAGGTGTCCCCAAATTCCCAAATTTAGCCTTCTGTTCACTTTCAGCAAGAGTAGTCATTTTAAGTTCTCTTTCATATTGCTATTTTGAAAATCTGTGTCTTTGGATAAATATAATTGTTTTGTCAGACAGGTAGGACTCAATCCCAAGTGATGACAATGTTGTCATCATAAATGTCCAAATTATTTCCTCCTAGCTGTTGTTTACATCTTCACTTTCCAGAAGAGACACCCAGCATGGGAGGCCATCGAAAAGAGATGAGGTAGTAAGTAACATAATATGGACGAACAGGGCTGTTGTTTGGAGCTGTGTTCCTGCTGGCTGGAGGTTCATGAAAAGATGGACACAGATAATTAAACCAAATGATCATTTGATAGAAATCACAAAAGCTCTTGCTTTCTGTATAAAATATATTCAGTGTTTAATGATGAATTAAGAATGTATATTGAAATTAATGACATTTTTAAAATCTCATAAAAAATGAATGCATGCATAAATTTACATGGAATCAAATAGCATATATTCAAAGTACTGATATTAGCATAACAAAATATTTTTCTAATGTAGATTTCATAGATTGATTCATTCAGGAAATGCAGATACATATTTTTATAAATTTTACTTGGGCTTAATAACTTACAATTAATATAAACACAATCAACTTGTGTGCTCATTATGTTCTATTAATTGTTTAATTATTATTATATTGTATTAGCTATTAAAAATTTCTATATTAATGTTTTCCCTTTTCATATAACCATTTTGAAATAGTGAAAATAAAGCACAATTCACTCTAATTTTATTTTTTATTTTGTACTTTCACAGGCCTGCTACTAACTTCAACTTAATTGTCAGATCACCCTTTATTTGTAACTTGTCATTTTCTTCCCTGGTTCACTATTTTCATTAAGTTCAGGCCTAGTGTCCCTGAACCTCTGGTTACCCTGGATCTTGGATAGCTAGGCTCAGGCTGAATGACACTGAAATATTTTTGGCCCTTGAGCTCCTGCATCACATCCTGGGCTCAGTCAACGTCATGGCCATGGCAGCCAGCTCTTTCTATAAATCTCTTCATATTCATGTAAATCTATATTTGTCCCATTAATTCTGTTTTTCTGGAGAGCTCTGACTGATACAGTTCCCATGAGTAAAAAGGAAGATTGAGGCCATAAAATATAATGAGACTTACTCCACTTTCAGTCTTAATGAATATTGTAACAGTGGACACTGGGTCTCTGGCCTCTCACTCGTTAATCATCCCCGGGTGCTGAAAGGAGAAAACTATTCAAGCCAGGCATGGTGTCACACACCTGCAGTTTAGTGCCCAGGAGGCTGAGGCAAGAAAAGTGCCAGGTCTTGGGAAGCTCAACCTAATTAATGATATGGCATCTCAAAATGAAAGCGTGGGTTATGGACTGGGCAAGGTGTATGATGTCAAGCAGAAAGATGTCTATCTAGCTCAGTGTGTTGAGAATTGTTCACTGACTACATTCAAGGTCATGAAGGATGGCCAGGCTATTATCTCAGTGGTAGAGCTCTTGCCTAACATGTGCAAGGCCCGGGGTTTGATACTTAGCATCACACATGCTAATTATACTGTACAAGCATAGATTATAAAGTGGGAAGACACCAGGCTGGGCCAACAGTGGACAGAGTTAAATACAAAGGCCCTTTGGCTCCTGTGCACAGTTTCTGCCTGGGTGTGGGCTTGCTTTGAGTAGGAAGATGGATGCTGGGTCTTCAATACCTGGGTCAGCCATTAGTGAAGATGGTAGTATAAACGTTAGGCTATTTGCTTTCTTCTCAAAGATTTCTGTGGATTTTGTGATGCATTTGTGCCAAGACACAGATAAAAATCATCTGTTAATGTTGTGTATTTGGTGTTTTTAAAAATAGCAGTTTCCATGTACACACATGGAATAGCTTAACCTTCCTCCCCACAGAATTAATCAGCCCATCTGGACTCACATCAAATCTAATTACATGTCTAGCATAACATTTACCATATCACATCTTATTAGAGTTTGTTATATATCTCTTTGTCTTCCCCACCACACTCCTACCCCTGAGAATAGAAATGTCTCCTTTGTCTCCATATCCTTAGCAACTGACATCGTCTTTGGCATGCACTGGGCCTTCAGGAAGACAGAATCTGTATTGTTTTGAAAAGCAATCAAGTAAACGAATGGAAGTAGTTTTTAATTAACAAAAACCACCTGTAACCTATCAGGCTGTAATGCTTAAATTGCTAAAGGGTCCCACAGGATTGTGAATTTAAGAGAATCCCAGAGCACTAAGAGAATCTAACTCCAGGTCTCGCCCCTGAAAACACTGCTCAGCTTTCGGGGACTAGTAAGTCTTCAGAGGCCCTTTGTAAGCGCCTTGCTGTCTTGGCTCCTAGAGTTTCACTGAGTGCCAGCCTCATGCATTTCCTCTATTCCTGAAAATCCAAAGAGGTGGTAGTTACAGAGGCAGAATCAGATTCTGCCTTGTGGGTTGGGTAAGAATGAGGATTGGAGTTGTTAAAGGAACCTCCAAGACCTTTCCCCACTAAGCTAGATTCAGCATTTTGCCCCGCCAATTGTTTTTCTTTTTTTTTTTTACACATTAAAAAAATACAAACATTATAGAGCTTACAATCTGGTGAAAATGACAAAATGTAAACACAAAAGTCAATAATTAAACCTGTAATAGTACTGGATGTTATGGAATATTTCTATGAAAATACCTCTTGACTTTAAAGATACTGAACTTCTGCTGGACTTTGTACTCAGATTAATAATACACCTTGAACTCATTTAAAATGTAGGCTGTTACTGAGGCAGGATCAGATTCTGCCTTGTGGGCTGGGTAAGAATGAGGATTGGAGTTGTTAAAGGAACCTCCAAGACCTTTCCCCACTAAGCTAGATTCAGCATTTTGCCCCGCCAATTGTTTTTCTATTACAAAAGAAATTTCACCTAAATATACTCAAGGAAGTTTTCCAAGCCCTCAGATGTGACCCTTCCGCTGCCATCAACACTGCTTCATGTTTAGTTATTGTTTTTTGCATTTGTCACACAAGGGCACATCTTCTCATCCTTAGCATTGTGTGCCCTCACAGATCTAACAATCTCATGCACTTTCCCACAAGCTGTACAAGAGAACTTTTGGAATTTTTTTTTCTTGCATTGATCACAAACCAGAACTGAGAACTCTTACCCACTAACCTCTTTAATTATGAACACTTATTCTCATTGGAAAATTAAACATAGCCTCTTGATTGTTCTGTACAATAGCTTTGAAAGAGGAAAAAAGAATCAGTATCCGGTGTATGTATAAATTACAGCTCATTAACACAGTCTCGATTATTTTATGTTGCTTTTTTGTTGTCCTTGTAACCCAAGCTATAACAATACTGGAAGGAAGTCAACATGTAATTAGTTTGACTATATGATAACAGATAGCCTTATTTCACATGCTGTGAACTCTGAGGGATTCACAGAGCTGGGAAAGATGGCATTCGTCAACAATTTTCCCCTTAAAGCCCAGCATTCTTCAGTTTTAAAACATATCAAGTACAAGGAACTGAAGAACACACAGGTTCTGCTGCTAAGTGGTCAGGACTGGATGTATTCACATTATTGGTTTATGGCTGTCCTCTCTAGTGTTTGTTGTTGTTGTTGTTATTGTTGTTCTTATAAGCCATTTTTAAATTTCATTTGGTATGTGCATGCAGCTAGGGAAAACAGGGAAATTGTTGGTAGTAAAATAATGGAGCCAGAGAGGTCAAGGACCCTTAGAGAGCATGGCCCACAGAATCAACCTATTAGTGCTCATGGAGACTCAGAGAGACTGAATTGACAATCGAAGAGCCTGCGTGGGTCTGCTTTGGGACCGTGGCATGTATTTTCTAGTTGTTGGCTTGGTGCTTTGGGGGGAGGGCTCCTAACAGTGGGAGGTTGTCTCTGACTCTTTTGGGACCTTTTCCTCCTACTGGGTTGCCTTCCGCAACCTTGATATGAGAGTTTATGCCTGGTCTTATTGTACCTTGTTGTGCAATGTTTGGTTGATGTCCCAGGGATGCCTACTCTTCTATGGGGGCACACCCGGGGGTACAAGGAGTGAACCTGGGAGAGCGGGGAGGTGGGAGGAACTTGGAAGAGTGGAAGGTGGTGAAGCTGTGGTTTGGGGTGTATTGTATGAAAGAAAAATACATATTGTTTTTAAATGGGAATTTATATCTTTACAAAGAACCAACTGGTCTTTGTGAGCTTAGTCAAGAACCTTATGCTCACTCATATGCTTAATTCAAGCAATCACTGAGTTTACTGAGTGTCTTTGCCCTATACAGATTACAGGCTGGAAATTTAGCCACTTTTTTTCTGCAGTTTCTCAGCATGAATGTTTGTAAGATTGTGCCAGGGTTGCAGTGAGGCCAGCAAACTCCATGACTATGACCATCCCACTTCATTTTCTACACGTTTTTATAATAATTAGTTAATTCAAGAGAGTGCACCCAGTGAACATTTGTGCATGAATGAGGCAACTGTTTAGTGAAAAGTTAGCCTATGGATTGAATCTATTCAAAGAAATCCCCCTACTCTTCCCATGTTTTAAACATTCTTTGAAATATTGACACAATACAATCCCTGTAACCTCACAAAAACAACAACAAACAAATAAACAACCCTAATGTTGATGTCAACCATTAGTGTGTGGATCGACTTTCTCTGAATACTTCATACTTTAACCCTTTTCTTTAGTCACAGGCATTGTTGAGCAGGAGACATGGTCAGAGAACTTCCCCTTAGACAGCTTTAGCTTAGTGTGAGAGTTCCTGACTGGCAAGGGAAGGTCCTGGGTTTAATCCCCTGGATCAACAAAAAGAACATGCCAAGAACTCACAAATTCTCTTCAAATACCTCACTAATAGTTCAATTGAAATGGAACTTTGAAATCCTCATCCTCTGGAAGCCCCAAGGGAAAAATAACAAAATCCATAACCTGGCATTGATGAAGCTAATGTTGATTGTGGGAGGGTTAATGTATACATACATAGATACTTCATGAAACTTAGCTAAGGGCAAGATGTCAAAAGAGGACATGCTACTTTGTCAAAAGTATATTAGTTATCTACTGTTTCCATGAAATGCAAGTCTAAAACATTTGTAGCTTCTGATTTCATTCAAAGTAAGAAGAGCTTACATTGACAAACCAAATAAATAAAATAAATTTTTTATCTAATCCTCTCTTGGTATGCAGAGAGAATTTTTACTATTCATTTATATCTCGCAATTAAAGGTATCTTAGAATTTATGAATGAGATTCTAGAAAATTCATGTAACTTCTCAAATGCACTCCTGAAATTTTTAACTTTAATGCACCTCTGAAATTATTCTTTATTGACTTTAAGTTGAAAATTTGTATAACTCACAGTAGCACTTACTAGAGCTTACATTGAAGTCAAAATTCTCATCCACTTTTAGCTCCTAAATATTCAGAGCACATTTGTAATCGTGTAGTTTATCTTGCATTTTTACCTAAGAAAGAAGTGATGTGAGGGTGACTCTTCCTTGAAACTGCTTGGATTGAGAAGTCAGGACCAGACAATGCTGCCCTGGTGTAGATGGAGTAGTTTCATCTAAACGGTTGATCATGATGGTGCATTTTTAAGAACTCGATTTTTAGCTTACAATAATCTATTTTCAGTAACTGATAACTTGCTAGTTACTGAGTTAGATCACACATTAAAACCAGTCTTGCAAAGTTCAATGTGCACCATATATTACATTGAATTCTAAAAGGAAAATGATGGCCGCCTGGAGTATGTTAATTAAAGTTCAGCTTTGAACATTTCCGCTTGGTGACTATTGAGCAGAATGAATGAAGGTACTGTAAAGAGTTTCATGGTATGAAAATTTTAATAACAAAAATAGAATCTCATATACTAATAATTAGTTTCTATTTTCAGCACTAGCGTGACTGAATTAATGTGTGTATATTCTTGTATTTGGCTAGCTTTCCACTTTAGGGGGAAGACCAACAAAGCACTGGTTCTCAATAGCGTATTTCTCTGTGTTTTCTTTGTCTATCTATGACCCAAGAATGCCACCCAGATTTTCAGCACGTTTAGCTGCATAGACTAAGAAATGGTGTAGAATATTCTACTGAATTGGAAATATGATGCTCACTATGTTTGTTGATTACTTATTTCCAGTTTCATGCAAGGATGTTCTTGTGTGCATGCTGCTTTTATTCAGGCACACAGTGACTGAGAAACAGTCCTTAAAAATTTAATATCATTCTCAATTTTTAAATGTCTCACGGTAGGACAATGTTTTACTGTCTTGATTTGCCAGAAATCATTTTCTTGTAGTTACACGTGTGCCATTTCTCTTCCACATTGATCACTCCTAAATACAGAATTATTTTCATCATGTTCACAAATGTTCATATTCAGGATTTTAACATATGTTAAGATAAAACTAAGGCTTTAAGATAACATTAAGATAAAAATAATGCCTTAAACTGGGCATTATTAGAAACTCCCATGGCTCAGTTCCCTCTCCAGAGGCAGCATTTAGTGTTTGGAGGCCTTTGTTCTTTACAGGCTGTTGCTTCTTCCAGTATTCAGAGAAACTGTTTGATGAACAGACAGGGAGGGACTGGGTGGGCTGGGACATGGGGAAAGCACTAATTTGCTGAGAGCTAATGTCTGAAATGCAACTGCTGTCAGAATCTTTTAAATTAAATCACATCCACACAACAGCAAGAAGAACAGCAATTCATGTTGCGTTTTAGGACAGAGAGTGTAGCACCGTGTAATTTAATGCCACATAAGAGATGTGATATCACACGGTGTCAGTGGAAGCTGTCAATCACCCTTCCATCCATTTATGATTGTCTGGGTTTCACAGTCAGCTACAGTGAGACACTGCATCTGGGAATCATGGTGCAGAGTAAGAAGGAAGTATATGGGAAATCTGGGGTTTAATGAAAACATACATTTCACACCTTTAAAACACATCGATTTCAGCCCCACAGGTTAAAGCTTGACTTTACTCAGGACAGCTACTGTTTCAACTCAGAAAATAAATTATATAGTAAGTGAAAGAAAACTGAATTACTGTATCTGAGAAGAATAATTTCAGCTAAAATATAATTTCATGCCTTGTAATAAAAGTGTAGATCTATTTCATAACTTGTCTTTCTTCTGCTTCATGTATTGTTTGTGAATCATGTGCATGTTTGTGAAGGCAGCTGTAGCTGCTGTTTCATGATCAGGTCCACTGTGCCATGCCAAAGACAGCATTTCACAGAACTTCTTCCCGGACCCCTGCTCTTAGAATATTCTCATTTCCTTTTCCATGGGTTTTCCTGGGTCTTGGGTTGGTCAGACATTAAGGGAATGTCTTGTTTGGGGCTGATCATTCAAGAGTCATTTCTTCTCAGCATTCTGACTGAGTCTGAATCTCTGTACTAACTTCCATGTGCTGCTGAAAGACGGTTATTTACTCAAGGGGGAGAGCAGCTCTAGTCTAAGGCTAGACACGTAAGCGCTGAGAAGGAAGCGTGGCTCCCATTCCATTTACCTTGGTGTCAGCAGTGTACTTTATGCTGGGGCCAGTGTGTAATTCGTCCTGTGGACCGGCTTCACATCGTTCAGAAAGTGTTCAGTTATTCCCCAAACTATGGTGCCGCTCGGCCCCAGGGGGAACCTCTGGCCTCACAGTCAGTACTGTGGGATTTTAGAGCCTCAGCTGGGTGAGACCGTTTAGACTGCTCCCACCCATGTACATGCCACGGCCCCAAAGGCTATACACCACATTCCACTGTGAGTACCACCTGTGCTGGAGAGTTCATCTCAACTTGACACAAGCTAAACTCATCTCAGTTAAGAAAATGTTTTCAGAAGATCAGGCTGTAGGTGGGCCTGTAAGGAATTTTCTTAATTAGTGATTGATGGGTGAGGGCCCACCCCACTGTGGGTGGTGCCATCCATGGGCAGGTGGTGTCCTGGGCTCTCTAAGAACTGAGCAAGTCATGGAGAGCAAGCCAGTAATCATAACCACTCCATGGCCTCTGCTTCAACTTCTGCTTTCTGGTTCTTGTTCTGCTTGAGTTCCTGTCCTGACTTCCTTCAGTGATGAATAGTGATGTGGAAGTTCAAGCTCAAAACACCTTTCCTGCCCAAGTTGCTTTGGCCATGATGTTTGGTCACAGTGATGGTAACACTGAGGTAGCAGCCACTGTGGAGGAGGGTGCCAGTGTAATTGCACCTTGGTGTACATGTGTGTTTTAGCCCATGTGTGTGATGTCTTCAGTAACGGCAATCTGCTGTCTTATTCTAGTGAGCGACCTAGAGCATTGGCAAAGCCTGTGTAATTAGCCCAGTATCTCCCTCGGTACTTTAGAAAGTGAAATCCCCCCACAGGGCTGAGATTTTTACTTACAGAATTGTAGCTGGAGTTTTGAGCACACCAGCTAAGGTATCTTCACTGATCATGCCACTCTTCACTTTATTCATTAAATACAGATTTTTTTCTGGTTAAAAATTTAATAAGTAAATGAATATTTACTTACATCAGGATGCCACCACGGACAACAACTAAATGCCTTCTTCTGTTTCATTGGTTAATTTTTTATGCAAAATTTTACAAAGCTTAATATCCCCCTTTACCTTTCATCATTGAGTACATACACATTCATACAATGTATGTTTACATCTATGTATGCATCTATACCTTTCTTTTATGTCTTTGTGTGCTCACTCACACACCTTTTCTCTCTGAAGAAGAGGTCATGTAGTTAGACAGCTCACAACATTTTTGTCCATCTGCCAAAGACATGAGCTGTGGGAAAGTGCAGATATGATCATGACTATGTCATTAATTTTATGCCAATAATTCTGTAAATTCAGGTAATTTATTTAGTTTTCTTATTTTTGTGGATCCATTAGCTTTATAATCTAATTCTTACAATAATGTTTATTTTTGTGTGTTTCTATTATTTTGTATGGAAATGCTTCTCATTAGATGAGAATCATTAACAAAATCTTAAACTAGAATCAAAATTAGGTTAGACTTTACCCAGCTTTGATACCCTTTGTATCTAACTGCATACTACAACTATACAGATCTCAAGTTAATTCAAAGGGCTGAATCCCAAGGAATTAGAATGTATCATAGAAAAAATTCAGTTACAATTTAACCTAGGATGCATAAGAATATAATGAAATATAAACATTTTAGAACATATGCACGTATTTTCTAAAATGTTTACAACACAGATATATTTTCTTTTATCAAAAGATACCATGTAATCTGAAAAAAATAAGATTGCAATATATAAATTGAGCTATAAAGAAAATCAAACAATATTTCTATCTTTAAAATACATTCTTACTTTATAAAACTCATCTTGTCTATTAACCCCAGCCCATAGCTGTTTAAGGAGAGAAAGTGTTACCATGGATACCTATAGTTATCATATGTGTAGCTTTGCGACATCAGCCACAGACTCCACAGAATGACATTGTCCCTTTATTTTCCATTTTGAGTCACAAGATGTTGAGGGCCATTATAAATGGGCCATCTGATTCACACCCACCTTCTCCACCCAACCAAATGGCCCACATCTTCTGTAGGGTCTAGGCTGGTGAGACTGCCTGACACTCCCAGCCATAGACCTTCCTCAACCTGCTAAATCTATCCTGGGTCCCACAGACAGTGTACAGTCCTAGTGTGGTCATCCCTGCCTGCACAACAGCCAACCACTAGGCTTCTTTCTGTACTTGCCTAACCTTGCTCCCAATCCATAGGTCCTTCCCAGGCCATGTTGGACCTCTCCACCCAGACAGATCTTCATCCACATGTCAAGCTTTGACCCAGACACACATCCTTCATTCCACTCCACCCCCTGCTGTCCAAGTGACAGTATAACGTGCAAGCCATCTCAGAATGATAGGTTCAACCCACCAGCACATCTCCTCTTCTGTGCCTACCTGGAGTCCATATTACACTTAGTACTCATAAAAAAAGTTCACATGCCCAGAAACAAAATAATGTAAAACACAAACAAAAATAATGTGAAAGATCAAGCCAGTATCTCCTTCCCAAAGCTTCTTTGTCTGGTAGGAATGTTGACCAGTGAGAATTACCTAGATGAAACACAGGACACAGAATTTTAAATAGACAATCACAAAGTTCATCAAAAAATTCAATGTGTTTAAAGAAGACACAGCAGCTGACTGAGGTAAGAAGAAGGAGCCCCAGGGAATCTAAATGCCTGAGTGATGGCCAAGAGAACACAAACATAAGGATGATGGAATGACAAAGACCATCCTAGACTTGAGAATGAAATTTAGTAATGAGATAGAAACATGGCAGAGGGCTCAAGATAATGGAGATGGAATAGAAAAATCCAGAAACTCAACTAGAAAACTCAAAGCAAAGCCTTACAAGTAGAATGAATAAAGCAGAAGGCAGACTATCCAGTCTTAAATATAGAAGGCTTAGTCCCTTCTATAAGCAAGGAGTATGAAAAATAAAAAAAACAGGAAAAGAACATATAATAAATATGGGATGCCACACAAAGACCAAACCTTTTAATTATAGGCGTAAATGAGGAAGAAGAACCCAGGTCAGTGGCATATACCAGATCTTCAACAAGATCACTTAAAGAAACTTCCCCAAACTAAAGGAAGACACACTCCTACAGATACAAAAGGCACACAGAACATCTCATTGAGCTTCCCAACACCAGAAGACTCAATTCCCACAGGATATCATATTCAAAACGCTAGTATACAGAGCGAAGAAAGAGTGCTGAGAGCCTCCAGAGCAAAACACAGTGGAAGTCCAAATGCTGTGAAAAGCAGGATTTCTGCCCCTGTGGAAACCGTTCCATTGTGTAATGGCGGGGTCTGCAGGCATCTGTGAAAAGTTGGATGTGATGAGACCTGCAGCTCAGGACAATGGCCTGGAGAAACTGTACACTGCTCTTTTCTGGAAGCGCCCCATCTGATGAAATGGCAGCAATAGGTGGAATATCTGAAACTTAATTAGTATTTTAGTTTCCTAAGTGAAATATTATCTTCTTACTGAATCACTGCTAGGAAATGTCTCTTGGAGACATATGCGTATGCCCTCCTAGACTGTAATTTACATTTTTTAAATTTGTAATTTGCAATTAGCACTATCATTACCTTTTATTTGGGGAGGTATACTAAATCAGTTCTCTTAAAATTTTAAGAGGAAAAGAATCCATATTTTGTAATGCTCTTCTTAAGCATATGATACTGAGATGTATTTCACTATCTGCCAAAACTGCTCTTTCACAGCAGATTAATTGTTCTTTGTTTCTGAGCACATCCTTGCCACAACTGGTGGGAGTCTCTTTTGCGACTTTTACAATCTTGGTTCAGAAAATTCAAGAAACTCAAGCACGCTGCTGCAGCATTCAGGCTAATACATCGTGCTGCGCGTGACTGAGGACAAGTGCCCTCCAGATTAGATTTTTCTGCGCAGCACCCAGCATTTTCATAAAATATAGTCCTCACATAGCTTGACAAATGTCCCAAGCATGTGGTTTAATTTAAGACAACATGCTTGAGTCACCCATTTAAGTAAAATATCTGTAGTGCTCCAGAACTATTTTATAAATGCACGTTCTCAAAATAAAACAAGCAAACTCTATAATTTCAAGTGTCATAAAATCCTATCTGCACTGACTGATAAGCAGAGTAATCTTCACACAGAATTTCCCAGGCAACCACGGGGCTAGATAGTGGTTCTTGAATGCTGTCAGAGGAAGGCAGCCTCCTGGCCTGTATCAGGAGTTCCTTTAGGGGCTGCATGGTGCCTCCTGATTCCCTGTCTCCTATGTAGTCTGGGGTGCAGGGTTGTTGATATGAACAAGGTAAAAAATTCCTTTCTCCGGTGTTATTCAGTTTAAAGATGCCCTTTGCCTCTCCTTGTGAAAGAAAACTTATAAAATGATCATTTGAATGCGAGTCAAAGTGTACTCTGAAGAAAAGAGGATGCTAGAATGGATGAAACCATCCCCTTCAGAGATGCGGCTGGTACGGTGGTATGTAGTATTCGGTTGCTTCTTTCCGGAAGGGGCCACAAGGCCAGGGAAAGAGTTCCTGCTCCCTGCTCCCTTGTGATGATCAAACAAGCCACTAAGAACACCTGCTGTCACGGCTTCTTTCTCTCCTTGTCCCCTCTCTTCTGCTCCTCTTCTCCCTCCCCCCCTCCGTCTCCCTTCCTCTCCCTTCCTCTCCCCCTCTTCTCTGCTTTTCATGTTCCTGTCTCAACAGAATGGATCACATAATACTTCATAGTGATAAAATTTTATTTTAAGACCTAGTTATTGAACTTTTGTCCACAGAGAAGAAAAAAGGTTGTGAGCTCAAAATGAAGTACAGCTGTAGACAATGCTCCGTGGGCAAAGACATCGGCTCCCAAGCCTGAGGTGTTATCCATATAACCCATGTGGAAGGAGAGAACCTAACTCGGAAAGGTTTTCTCTGTTCTGTACAGACCCTGAGTTATGCATATGCACACTCAGACACACACGAACAAACACACACAACAAACAAATAGAACTTCATTAAAAACTTGAGAAAACTGAAAATAAAAACCTAAAAGTTCAAGGCAAAGGATACGATATTCTGATAACACATGTGCTTGTTACCAAAATAGTCCTAAGCCAATGCAGGAATGCTGGGATTGCAAGTTGTTAGAAGTATGTTGGTCAGCAGGTATGGAGCAGCCTGTGTGTGTGTGTGTGTGTGTGTGTGTGTGTGTTGACGATTTGAAAAGACCACCGCAAACATTCTGTAAGCTGTGTATTTACAGTTGCTGAGTCATCACATCAAATTCTTACTCTACAAACCATTTCATAAAATGACAAAAAGTTATAAAATTAATTCATTCAGTTAAACATGGAAATATAAAAGTCAAGGAAATAATTCAATATAATGATATAAATACTAAGTGCAGATTCATTTATTTGTTATATAGTTATATCTGAAAACGGAAGTCACACTCCATTTTCTTTTATAGGTTGTTTGGTAATTGTGCCACTTTTCTTTATCAGTAAAATATTCTAGATAGATACCAGACCAAGATCTCCTAAGGCAATGGCTTCTTGATGCTATATAAAATGGAAAAAAAATTGTGGGGATTAGGGAAGTTTGAAAGGCTGGAAAAGATGAACATGTGACATGCTTCAAGATCAGCACTGTGTGCAAGTCAGGAAATGGGCTGAAGAATGCCTCCTCTCCTCTGAGACATGCAGTCTATGGCTATGGTCCTCTGTGACATTTCCTTGCTGAACAGACGATGCATCAAATGTAGAAATGCAGTGTAAAATCTGCTTTTATGTAAGAGATCAGGTACAGAGTCACCAACCCAGTCAAGGATCAGTTACTGAGCATTTGTTTCATGGCCTAAACCAGGTAGATAATGTAGTCATTACTACAGAAAAAAAAAAATGTGACTCTTCCAAACATTCAGGATTTCACTATTATGGGAGGGAGAGAACATTCTAGTGACAAATTCAAAACCAACAAGATATTTATGTAAAGGGAAATTACAATAATAAGTTTTCATAATGCGATGAAAGTACAGCTTCTCATTTGAAGAGAGAGTCTTGGGGATTATGAAAATTAAGCTGATTGCTGGAAAGCTATGGTAAATTAATGTAACAATATGTTGTGTAAGCAAAATACCATGTTTCCTTGTTAGAAAATAGTCAAAACCCTCAAAATCTTTTGTTTAATTGGTCAAATCAAATAAATTTAGAATTAATGTTCAACAAATGAATGTTGGATACTGAACATGTTTAAAGCTTGAGCAAAGGATTCAGAGACTAATGAGTATGTATCCATTAGTTTAAGAGTAGATATTGAAAAAGCAAATGTGGGTGAGTGTATTTCTCATTTTGTTGTGACAGTTTATTCACAGTTCACTTAAAACCATTAAAAGCTGAACTGTCCATGCTGATTTGACAGCTGATCTTTGCTTAAATAAGATTACAACATTTTCTAAAATATTGTTTAGAATGGTACAAGACAGAAAGATGGAAGTCTTATTTCGTATGCTGACCATGAGCCGTTTCTTGAGATTTCTGGGTTTTGTGTGGAAATAAAACATAGTTTACAAATAGAAGAGTTATAGTAATTATGAAAGACACTTCATTAGGGGAAGGCTATAAATCTTATCTTAGATATTCAACAGAGGTCAATTCTATTGATTCAGAAATATGAAAGAAAACTCATTTTTAAAGCAAGAGGCACTAAAAGCAAAAAATCAATATGATTTATTTTACTCCAGTTAATGAACTGTAGCCAAAAGTTAAATATTGCCCACCCTGTAGGGGCAAGTGCCCACACGATCCAGTGACACAGAGATCGAAGGCCATGTCGAGAGGGAAATGCCAGAGGTACTGAGAGAGCCAGCCTCCCCCTTTTCTGCAGATCTGAACTTTTCATCTTTTTAAAAATGGTCTGGCGTTGAGACTTGTCTAACTGTTTTGAGGCACAGGTACAGACTGGAACTGCGGCAGCGCCCCTACGTTCACCCCATTCAAGACGTCAGCATTCTACAGCATTCAGTACTCCAGGGCCTTCATGAACCCACACAAATCTAATGCTCAGAGCCATTTAAATATGTGTGGTGGCACTCAGCCCTGCCTGTGCGTCTCTTAGATTGGCCACAATGGGGCAATCCAAACAGTACACCAAGAACACACATGAGCAAGTCCTGTAGCGCCTACTCTGTCACAATCAGAGATGCCTGAGGCTGATTTGTGGCTCTGCCCTTCCTTAACTCATCCTCAGACTAGGAGTCAAAGATAATGCCTAACCTAACTGTAACAATGGTGAGCTGAGGTGCATAGAAAGCGCAATGCTCACCGTGCTCTACCCAGCATGGGTACCTTGCTGTTACTGTTTCTTGCAAACAGGGCTGTGACTCAAGCTCCAGGGAACCCAATACTCCTGGCCTCTGAAGGCATCTGAAAGGATGCTGTGTACATAGAGAAATAAAAACAAAATGCACTTATCTTGGGACAGCAAGTTGCATGGTGGTTTAAAAAATAATATTTGCAAGTTTTAAGTTGTTAATTTTATGCTGTTACTGTTTTGTTTGTTTTCAGTTTTCTTTGGTTTGGACATTAATTAAGAAAAAAGTGAAAGGCATTCAAAAATCTTACATTTTTGAACTGAGAGAAACATAGGGAAGCATATATTAGCTTAAATCAATATAAGATGGGATATTTTAAGTAACATTTACTAAAGAAAGGCCTGAGGCAAAATCTTTGCTTCCTATGATCAAGGCAAAAAGAAAAAAAATTGGAATTAACTTGTAACAAACAAGTGTTTGATAGTGAGGCTCTTTCAAGTGCTACACTGGGTTTCTTTCACCATTTCAGCAAGTCATTTCTAGATAGTCTCACACAAATGACAAATCGGCAGGTGTTCTGAGAAAGGCTGCAGACAGGGCTGAGGGATGTTCCACACAGCTGAGCTCCAGGGTGAGGCGAAGAGAAGCGGAGGAAAGTCCCACACACCCTGAGCACTGTTTGCATCCATCCTGCATGCCTCTCCGCCACAAACAGCCTGTGGGTCTCCCCTCTAGGCGCCTCTGGCTGTTAGCATAAGCCTTGCCCGAGCTGACAACTGGACGTGCCCAAGATGGCAGCCCTTCAGGTGAAGAGCTAAGTACTTAAGATGTGGAGAAAAGAGAAAATTGGCCCAGGTTCTTCCAGCCTTTCTGCGGAGAAAATCTGGCCTTTGACAGAAGGAACACTGCGAGTGTCGCTGCCCCCTAGTGGAGAGTGCAGCACCTGCAGTGACACTGCTGGGTCGCTCTCTGGGAGCATTTCAGAGCTGTGCTCCTTCCAATACTTACCTATTCTCAGAGGTCACTGTGAGGGTTTGCCATTTCTGCATTGACATTATATGTCAGACTCTTAACCCAGAACACAGCACCATTCTCTGAGTCGTTCGTTAAGCAATAGGAAGCAATAGGAAGCCTCCGATATAGGATTTAAGAGGAGGTCTAGTTATTCTGTTAGTTTATTAAGTTTAAGTTAATGTGACTGTATCTCAGAATCCTGTTCCGGCCCATTCTGTCATAAAGCGGCCTCAGCCTGCACTCACTCTGTTAGCACCTCCACGTAGACTTTCATACCTCTGCCATGCTGTCCACTCTCTCATTTGCCCACCGTGTTGACTGTTTTCAGTAGCTTGGGATGCAGAGCCCCCTGGGTGAGGAGTCATGGAATGCCTACTGTAGACAAGCATGAAACAACAGCACTTCTGCTGAACAGAGATAAAAAGAAAGATTCAGGAAAGAGCCAGAGGGTGCACAGGAAGGATGTGTGAAAGTGATTTTTTTTTTAAATCAGCACAATTGACTCCTCAAAGCTGATTGTGGCTGATGTTTGAAAATCTAGGAAACTGTCCAAATAGCATGTTGTAGTCCAGCCAGGCACTAAGGGACCAACAGGTATGGAGACCAGTTGATTGCATCAGAGAGGAGCTGCATGGATGGGAAGGATGTCAGCTCACTATATGAAGGCTCATTGCCAGCTTCCTTTCTTACAATGCCTGGACTGAAGAGTTGTGGAGACTAAGATCTAATTGCAGTTAATTATTGTGAAGGTTACAAGTAATGTGTAGTTCGCATTTAATAAAACAGCCTTATATGTGATATTTAAAATGAGATCTAGAGAACCATAATGTATCCAAGCCCAAAGGTGAGCAATCAGGATTTCTCCTGCACCAATGAAAATGTGTGCAACATTTTATTTGTCCACTGATTAAGTATTTATACAGTTCTCATTGTATTTGTTATTCCATTGGATTGTGTTCAGGAAGCAGCATAAATGCTGGTCCCTGATGCCTACAAATAAAGCTTAACAGTCGCCTGAGATGCATGCGTATAGCCTTAGAAAATAAGCCTAGCAGATACAGCCTTCTTTCTCAGGGTCTGGCCTAATAGAAGATCAGCTGTATTTCCATCCTGTTTCTCCCCCGTGTTGTTGGCCCAGAGGAGGAAATGTCATTTTAGTGTTAGAAAGTGCTATTTAATGCATGAAAACATTCCAATGGGTCCCATTTCTGTCTGCGCAGTTTTCTCTTTCCCTCACTCAGCACTCAGCCTTCCTGCCATTCACCTAGGGAAGGCAGCCTGTTGTTCTCAATTTTCAGAGTTGTGCAGGGAGTTGATACATTTGTGGTGTCAGTTGGGTGTACTGGGTTGGGGTTGGCTTGGGAAGCCCAGCTCCTGTGTTCTGCAGTCATTGATGTATGTGTAGAGGTGCTGATAGGCCTTCCCTGACTGAAGGCATGTTGCTTCTACACACTTGTGGCAAGGAAAACCGCATATGGGATTTAAAGAATTGACAACTTTGACAAACTGACAAGGATCAACAGCAATTCTGAGGTGGGGTGTGAACACAGTAGGGTACAAGGACCAAATGGGCATGAGGATCAACCAAACGCTTCCGGGTGTCTTCCATTGTCCTTGATAAAGCCAACAAAAATCGCATTAGCCATGCATAAAACACAGGCCAAGAAGCCAAAGTCAGCCAGAAAAGCCGAGGCTGTGGTTGGGCTCGTCACCAGTCGGCTGTTCATTTTTCCTAACTATTTTCTGTTCCTTGTGGCTGCTGCTATTGGGCACTGCCTCTTCGACTGCACTTTTCTGTACCTCACTTGTCTGCTATCTCCTGAGCTAAGTGCCCTGTGCTGGCCCCCATCCCCTGTAAACAGAGCCCATTGTTCGGCGTCTGAACATCCTGAACGCGGTCAACGGGATTTCTGCTACTCAACTCCATGAGCACAAGGAACTCAGACGCCCTCTGTTACAGTGTGCCAATGCAGCCATGGCATGAGGAACTATGCCATCTTCTCACTGCTCTCTTATCTGTCTGAGTGGTTTGCATTTGCCAAGACTGGAAGTTCAACAAGAAGGAGGTATACTTATTTGTAAGCCAATTAATAAATGTTGAAAGCAAGAGAAATGACACAAGTCCAGCCCCAGAAGTGTCTACACAATGTCCTCGATTACTGCTGGACAGAGAGCTGAGGTGTTAGGGCATCTCTTGAATATCCTCCAATGTTACACAGCTTTGTCTGTGTCTATGCCAATGCTGCTGCTGGGAATGCCAGCTACCAACTTCCTTCCCCATCATTTTTTTTTCATTTCAAAAAAATATTACTAGGATTTGAACTCAGTCTCAAATGTCATCTCATTTGTAAAATCATTCATCCTTTCTCTTCTGGCATTATGAATATCATATTCTTAGCCTGGCACAGTGGCACAAGTCTTTAATCCCAGTCTTAGGGAGGCAGGGGCAGACAGAACTCTGTGAGTTCAAGGACAGCCTGGTCTACAAGGCAAGTCCAGGAGAACAGACAGAGAAACCATGTCTGGAGAAACCTAAATAGATGGACTGTTGGCAGACCTTTTAACTCTATTTCATTTATGTTTCTTACTCCAGTTCTTCCATTCTCCAGACTAATCCCTTCCAACACACAAATACCTAGTAGGAGAGAGAGGAGGTTAGTGGGGAGAGGGGGTACAGTTCTCTTTAGCTACTTCCTGCTGATTAGGATCCTCATGTTCCTTGTGTAAAGTCCAATCTTGGTTTCTTGATATCTCCCACTTCTCATCAAACTGTATCAACAGCAACCAGGAGCAGCAGTAGGGAGCAGCAGCCTTCTTTTTTCTTTGAGCTTCCCTACCCCTCTCTGGGCCCTGGCATTTATTCCCTCTCCAGAGTCCTCAGATTTAAACTATCTGTATCTGGCAAAGGGCCCCTCTCAGAGCCTGCATCAATAGATAGATAGGTAGACAGACAGACAGAGGGAGAGAAAGCATATTTTCATATTCTTCTCTACCTTCTAGAAAGATTGATCATAAAACCTAGCAAAGTGCACTGAGGGTGATGTGCTCATCACCAAGAGGTAATATTGAAACAATAAATTAAAAGTGGTCCTACTGCCATATTCTTTATACCTGGTATTAGCCAGACACTGTTGATCGACAGATGCTTGAATCATTTATAGCTATTTAGCTTAGATCTTCCAAGATATGATCATCATTCTGGACCTGGATGTAGCATCTTTGTAGGTGAAGCTTAGAGAAAGAAAAAGGAAAATAAAGGATAAGGCAAGGAAAGACCTCAGACAGTGCACAAGCCTTCTGCCATTGTCACCAAATCCAACAGAACATCTTACGAAGACGAATTGCTGAGTTCAACTCTTGGGCTCAGAAGTTTCTATCATTGACCTTGGAGGCATGCATGCTTCCCTGTGGTGAGACAGAACTTCAGAGAGGCCAGAGCCTGTGGCAGGGCTTCTTCAGCTCATGGTGGACAGAGAAGAGGGAAATGAGGAAGGAGGGAGCTGACATGAAGCATACCCTTGAAGAGAATGCTGTCAGGGATCCAGTTCCCCACCTGAGGCGCCACACCTGAACTTTCCAGAATCTCCCCAAATAGTGTCAGCAGTTGAGGGCCAGACCCGTATCTCATGCCCAGACATTGGCTGGAAGAGTGTTTGCACACGTGTGCAGGTGACAGGACAGCCCTGGTTGTCTCCCCTGACTTCTAGTCCTACTTAGACAGGGACTCTTGCTGGCCTGGACCTCACCAAGACAGCTAAGCTCGCTGGCTAGAGGGCCTTGGAGACTGCTTGTCTTGACCTCCCCACACTAGGATAACACACATATAACACTGTTCCCAGAATTCCATGTGGGGTCTATGCATTGCGCTGAGTCTGCTTGCTTCTGTGGCAAGCACGCTATCCGTGGCTTCCTCCTCTAGCGACTGCTCTCAGACGTGCTGCATGCTGGTGCTCCACGCATCCAGCACCACCATGAGCATTTCACACGGACTGTGTATTTTTCTAAAATACTCTGTGTACGGCAACCATTTCCGGAAAGTAGCTGTTCTCAACACACACACACACAAGAGACATTCCAAATTGCCATATCTTTAGGCCACATATCTCCAGAACATGTTTTCTTAAATCTGCAGTAGTCACCTCAGCTCTGACCATGAATTATAGCTTTATTTTGGCATATTCCTAGCCCAATGGATGTGAAGCTGATTGTGATCCTTTCCTTGGGCTTCTCACAGAAAACAGCAGGGCATGGGATTCCTTCCCTTAGTGATCTCAAGATTACTAGTCACCAAATTGGAACACTAGAGTCTGTTTAAATGCTAGCCTTGAAAGTATCACATGTTTAACTTTATTTGTGGCTCAATGCAAGGAACCATAGCCAAGGCTCCGTGCTGGAGGCATAGCCACTGTGGGATGTTCTGCAAGTATGATGCAGAAGGAGTGATGGTTGTGGAGAACAGCATTTCAACATGCAGTACTCTAGGAGATCAGTCACTTCTTATTCTGAGGAAGAAACTGAGGCATAAGAGAAATTAAGGCTCCCTATAGCCTTCAAGAAATTGCACACCTGGCTGAAGTGTGTATTCCAGCATATTTATTTATGATTCCAGCAAAAATACCATGTGCAGATAACATACGGCACAGGGGACAGGAATCTTCAAAAGTTATTATTGCATATAGAAAAAAAACCCAAGAGAATGGGAATATTTACACATGCAATGCCTGAACCTTCAGGAACTCATGTACTTAATGCATTTTCACAAAGTTCTTTCATGCATCTGAAAATTTTAACATGGAATCCATATGGAAGGAAAATAAGAAATGTAGCCAAAGGTCTCATGAGCAGGCAAGACCAAGACCTTAAAATTCTTTTAGTCATGGGTAAAGAAGGGGGGCTGAAGAATCACCAGTTATGTCTGCTGTTCAGATAAACGTGAAAGCAGTGAAATTAAACAGTTCTGAAAGACACAGTCTACGCTGTAAGAGGCCTCAAGCCTCCATGAGTCCCTGCTATCCTGATTCAGCCTCCTGGATCATACAGACTGTCAAACAGAAGAGGGCAGTGAAGGGCCCTGGCCAGTGCCTCTGGGAAGAGCTAAGTGGGACTCTGTCAGCCAGTGGGTGCCTGAGATGCAGAGAGGAAGGGAAAAGTTAGCAGGTTAGCATGACAAAAAGAGCATCTCAAAAGTCACAAAGGGCGGTTGGGTAATTTCACAAACTCAACATCTGTGATGTTTTTAGTAATGTTATTTTGAGGGCAAAGTTAAGTGAGGACAAATCAAAAAGAGAAGCAGTGGCCATCTTTCATCCACAGGAATAATCGTCTCCTGGAGTTTAAGCCCTTTTCTCTAAACAATGAAAAACAAACTGAGGGGAAAAAACACACCACAATTTAATATTCTCCACTACCAGCCTTTATTGTGTAATTCTTTGCTTAAAGTAGGAGCTTTAAAGTAACCTTTCTCTTTTGACGAAATACAAGCTAGTAGAATCATCAGTTCACCATGTTCTGAGACTCTGGCAAGTGGAGTTCCTGGAGCTCATGAGTATGGCCTGGAGAGGAGGGAACAGCCGGTATCTGTGCTCTCGGCTCTCTGATGGAGGTTCCCTGCTCCTTCATTCGCTCTCTGTGATGCACTTGTAAGTTGTAAAAATAACTGTGAGTGCATTCAAATCTTTAGAAAGCTTGGACCAAAAGAAAGCAGCTATGCAAATATATTTCAAAGCTTTTTTTTTCCCCTAGGAAGTCAGGGTATAAATGCTTTAGGAAGGGACAGAGGTGAACACTGAATTAAAAGGGGGACTGAAGAATCACCAGTTACGTCTGCTGTTCAGACAAACATGAAAGCAGTGAAATTAAACAGAGTGAATATACACAGTGATATTCAGTGCGGTAATGGAATAATTAAATAGGGGCATATGAAGAGAAAGTCCATTTCTAGGGTATCTTAAAGCATGATCTCTGTGCTAGGTGGCTGAGGCCGGATTGTTTCTGAACTTCAGGGGAGATCACGGTTTCTAGTAAAGTATGGTGATGGGCATGGTGTTGCCTGCATGGCCTCCTTAGCACTTGGGTCACAGGGGTTTCAGTTCTGCCTTGTCCCTGGCCAAGAGGTGGCATGAGGAAAGCTCCTCACCATCCCCTTGTCTCAGACTTTTTGTTTGAAAAGCAGTGAGAAGGGAGCCATCTCAGATGTTCAGCCAAGAGCACATGAGCACCACACATCCTCAATGAACACTAGTGAGTGTGTCACATGAAAGCCTGCTCTCCTTCACACTTTAGAAGGCTCCTCAATGTTTCCTGTGTGGCATCCTGTCTCCAGTGGCAGCCAGGTCCTGCTCTGAGGCCTTGTCAGTTCACCCCCTGCTGTGGCCAGTCAGTGGTCCCCCTGACAGGAGAGATATCTCTCCTCCCACATTCTGTCCCTGGATGCCAATGCAGGCCCTGCCACCGTTCTGCCTCCAGCTCACATATGATCCATGTGAAGTGCTGCTTCTCTTTTAAGATGACTTTTTTTCACCTTTCCTAAAGCAGCACCTCCTTCTATCTATGTGGAAAGGAAGGGTCCCCTGCAACACCTGCCCATGAGCACGCTGGCCTCCCTTGGAGCCAGTCTCACTTGGTTGCCTGTTCTCTGGACATTCACGGGACTGTGTTCTTTTCTCTGAGCACGTGGCTGCTCCTGTATGGACTGTGGTAGGTTTGTCCCCATGTAGGCTGTGCATGCTAACTTTGGCATAGTGCTCAGTGTGTGCTGGGTTGCTCCACGAACGCTTTAAATACAAAACCAATGGCAACAAACAAAGCCCCTGAGTAGTTATTACATCAGACAATTATAAGGATGGTTATGAACCACGATGTTTGTGATGCCCCAAGACCTGACACAGATGGGACAGAAAATTTACAGGAAGTTCCACATAGCGTCAGTTAGTGGTTAAAAATGGCAGTTAACTTATGGATAATTTTATATTGGCTTTGAATTAATTTGTAATGAGATTTGATATGAATTAACTACTCATGCAGTTCATGTGTTTTCTTAGATGATCTTTAATAAGGATTTAGTCTTGGCTGATGTTGAATGGCAATGTTCTAATTTTCACAAATTTCCCCAGAGCTTGCAAAAGTTTTCATTCCTTCGCACTTTTTAGATTATGTATTCAAACTAACACCAAGTAACACTTCTACAAGATAGCTCAATTACAAGAACACAAAAATCCATTGATTTTGTATAAAATTTAGAGTTCTCTAAAGGGGAAAACAGAGACTTTGTCACTTAAGTGATAGTTGAAAACTGAATTTGAAACTTATCCCTATTGAAGTCAGCAGAGGAGCCCAACATTATCTGGAGTTATGTGCTTGGGAAGCTCAAGATAGGAATTAGCTTCTCCCATGGTGAGCATCAGGCAATGATTGACAGCTACCCATCTTATCATGCACTACCTTCAACAGGTGAGTGCTGGAAGCTGTTACCCACTTAATGTGACATGCTTGAACATTTGGCTCCCAGATGGTGGCGCTATTGCAGAATCTTTCGGAGCCAGAGTAGTAATGGAGGAAGTGAGTCCACAAGCCTGTGGGCCTTGGGGTTAAAGAGCCCTCCCCACTTCCTTCCTGCTCTCTGATGTCATGCTGTGGGTGGGTGGATGCAGCCTCTGTGCTTTCTCTGCAACAGTGGACTGCATATTCCTTAAACTGTAAGTCCAAATAAACTCTCCGTCCTTTAAGCCACCTCTTGTCGAGCATTTAACTACTGCGCTTTGTTACAGCTGAGCCATTTTATGACCTGGACATGATTTTAGTCTATGGTGTTTGCCCAGTGTTTGGTAACTGACAATATACACGTGGTGGATGAAGTGTTTGAATCCTGTCTGTAAGCATCTTCTCTTAAAGATGCACAGACTCTTGTCTTCTGAGTGTTTGCCTTTGTCCCTTTCCCACTTTCCAACAAGCATATCTAAGACCACAGCAATGCAACAAAACAGAGGCTTATGGCAAAGACAACTCTTATTGTATGCTTTGTAGGCTGTTACAAAGAGGAAGAAGAAGAAAAGGTCCTTGCTTTTGTATTTGTCAACATAAGGCTGCAAGCTAATCAATGGCAAAGAGTAAGATGGGTGGTTTAAAAATCCACACACTTGACTGAGTAGATGGCTCATAAATGTGAACACACCTGTCACAGGGTTTTAAATTATTTAGGACAAGTGTGGAGACAGTGAAAGGTCAGTGATGCTGGAGTGGGGAAAAGAGTGAGAGAGGAACTAGCAAGGATTACAGAGAGCTTAGGGCCTCTGGGGGCTTCCCTGGGATATGGTGACAGGGAAATACGGCGTTGTCTAGTGGTCCTGGTGGAATGGTTGAGCAACAGCAACAGTGATGTGAATGGAGACCTGAATCTGAATGACAGTGAGGGTCAGAGCACGGCAACTCGTCAGGTGTATTTCTTCCCTCCACAGGGTGTCGACAGTAAAGGGGCTCCTGTGTGCATGGCAAAGAATTTGTGCATGCTTCTGTCCTAGCTACTCAATTTTTCCCAGTTTAAAACTTCTCTCTATGAGTCAATTCTAAAACTTCATTTTATAATTTTTTTCCAAAATTAGTTCATTATGCCCAAGTAGAAGATCATTTAAAACAATTAGAGAATGAGAAAATAGTTTTATAATTAGAGGGATTCTAGAAAATTTCAGCTTTATTGGTATTTATGTGATTTAAATGTTTCCACCTAAGTTTTATTACTTAGCTGAATGGAAATAGCAATGAAAATAATAAATATAATTAACATTTGAGCTGGAGATGAACCTGTTAAAATATGGGTTGTCTAAAAAGTGAGGGGAGTCAAGTTCTTTTCTCTGAGTATTTTCTTTATTAAAAAATAATTTTTAAAATCACATAAGGAATGCATTTCTAGTTTTCCACAAAAAATCAAATATTACATAAAATAAAATGCTCTTGAAATTAGTGTAATCCCTGGACCACACAAACATGTTTACCTGGCTAAAGAACACATTGAATGGTTTAAATACAAGTAAACAGTTTGTGTCAAGGTGAAGTAGTTTAGGCAATGCTGGGTGTTACAGGAGCCTCAAGGCAGGAAGCTCCCTACAGGTGGAAGTCAGAGGAAGGAAGACAGCTGTGGGCAGGCAAGTTCCTCAGTTACTGTTGAAGATGGAAGGAGGATTCACAAACAAGCAAATGTGGAAAGACTCCAGGAATGAGTAGTGGAGGAAACAGGTTCTGATGACCATGCAGGAAAAGTGTGGAGATGAACTTGACTGGAACCCAGGGAGTGGTTTTTCAGGCTTCTGAGTTCGCAGGCATGATGTGTTTGCACTGCTGAAAGCCAGTCTTTGGCTTCAACAACAGCAGGAAATGGAAGCAACAAACTCAGCCTGCAGATTAGGGGTGTGGGCTGACCAAAGAGGTGGAGCCTAGGTGGAAAGATGGGAAGATATGTAGTTATTTTAATGCTGAATGATTGAGAATTCCAGATGAAGACTAAAGACTCATTTGAGCAAGTTGCGTTTTGTGTGGGGGATGGTCATTTGACATATCTCAGCTTGCAACTGGATGGGAAGCCTTTGAAAGTGTCCTGTGAAGTTTTACAGAAGGGTTGCCCTTGGTTCCCTGTGCTTCCTTGAGTAGAGAAAGAGAAGACACTGCTACAGGTAGGATGCCAGCCAATTGTGCATAAGATTATACCAATGAAACAGTTGAAGTCCTTGATCTCAAGACCCAGTGTGGGCATCATGCTGGACACCAGTTGTGCAGGCAGATGTGGGGCTCTTTATTAAAAATCAGTCACATTTGGTCAATGCAGAATGGCAGACTCATAAACAGTGAGCAGTTCCCACTGCTACCCAGCCCTGATAATGATGTCACGGCCTAACAGCAGCCTGCTGTGTTTTCTCAGTCAATGTCTCCTTGAGACAGTTGTGCTTTCAAATTCATAGCCTGACAAGTTAGGTCTTAAACTGTCTATGTACTATATTTGCAAGCAAATCCAGGTTGTAATAACTTGGCAAAATATGTTCAGTTCTGGAGACAGTATTTTAATATTTGCTTCATCAACTTCGCTATTTTCTCATAAAACCTTGCAAATTAGTCTTTAAAAATTCTTAGTAATATCTGGAGTTTTTCTTAATACAGATTAAGAAACTGATTGAATACTGAGCTGCCCATAGGCTACTGGGGAGGAGCATGGGAGGAGAAGAGGGAAGGAGGGTGGGATTTGGAGACTCTGAAGGAGGGGCCTATAGCTGGTATACAAAGTGAATAAATTATAATAAAAAATTTTAAAAAGAAACTGATTGTAAATAAAGTTTGGTAAGATCCAAGTGTTTTAAACATAGTTTATACTTTATCCAGAGAAAATACGAGTAAAATATTCATTCTAAATCAATACATCACACCCACACTCAAACCCATACCCACACCCAAATGCCCCCCCCCCATGCTGAAAGTGGGATGGGATGGTGGCTTATACTTAACAACATTGCCGTTAAGGATGCTGAGACTGGAGGATTGCCATAATCGCCATAAGTCTGGGATACAGAGTAAAAGCCTATCTCAAAAACTAAGGTCTCAAACATTTAGTTGCGACATGTCCATTTGCTGCCAGTTGAATGTGTGCTTGCTCCCCATGTTAGGGACAAAATCATGGAAAGATGCCAGGGTGCTTCCATGTGTAAGCCAGGAGCCAGTGCAGATACCAGCATGTGCTCTCTCATTACAGAAGCAGCATGGCTAATGCCTTTGTCATGAGGCTCTTACGGTTAGGTGATGTTCTAGATCCCAAGATGGAGACTGTGCTTGCAGGAATGGTTTCATAGACAAATTCTTGTACTTGAAATATTTGCAGGAAGCCCTCAGCCTATTCTCGAAACGCAGTCATGCATTCTGATCCTATTAACAAGGCACACCCTCCATAAGAAATACCGTCTACGTGAGAATGCCTCGAAGGAATTATCAACAAAAAAAGTCAAAACAAGCCCAGCGAATCTCTCTGTAAACACTCCCCAGGTGAGACCTCATAAACAGTTTGGGGAGAGACTTATTTCCCCCTCCAGCCCACAGGATGATTTCATTAGGTTGTTTATTTTATGAAGAAAAATCTCAGAAAATCAGTTAAGTCCGCTTTCTTTCTTCCCAACTAATCAGCTAACGATGTGAAAACATCCAAGGTAGTGGAATGAATGTGTCTTGGCTGTGATTTAGAATATCTACATTAGTGACATGAGAAAAGTATTCTGGTCTTAAAATTGGATTATATGAAATAGAAATTATCATAAATAAAAATATTGATCTGCAGTTATTAGTTATCTTGTTAAATAATTAAAATGATATCGGTTGATAACAGCAGTTACTGACCTGAAAGGTTTATGGGTTCTCTAATTCCCTTCAACTTTGGAAATTCATCGCATCTGTTGTTTTAATAAAGGCAATTATTTACTTGTACTAGACACTGGCTTTATTGCAGAGCACACCATTGCAAGCCCCAGCCCTCATGGAGCTTAGCTTCTAAATAGGAGACAGGAATCAGAGAAGCAAATGACTGATATAGTAGTATTCAGCACATCAGATGGGAATGGGAATTATAAAAGGAATCTGGAGGAATAATCCCAGAGCAGTGACTTCAATGCAGTTCAACAGAAGTGTTTGCACTAAAATGATATTTATGTGAAAAATGTAGATGCACATAACCAAAGAAAATTATAACAGATATGTAGAAAAAATATCTAATGAATTAGAAAAATAGCCAGATGCCTCTGAAGTGTAAATGCTGGACATTTGGGGATAGCAGACTCATCTGTCTGAGCCCGGTGGGTATGGGATGGGGGCTTCTGAGTATGAAGGCTGAAGCTATGACTGGACAGAAGGCTTAGAAAGCTGTAACATCTGGGTTGTTTCCAGGTTCTGGCTATTACAAATAAAGCAGCTACTAACATAGTTGAGCAAATGTCCTTGTTATGTACTTGAGCATCTTTTGGGTATATGCCTAAGAGTGGTATAGCTGGGTCTTGAGGAATCACTATTCCTAATT
>CM053744.1:18415168-18537325 GCA_028658305.1 Pachyuromys duprasi
CTTCCATCCAACCCCAGCTTATCCTGTCTCCTCAGGGCTGGCTGCAAAGTCCTCCCCTGGGATCTAGCCAATCTGTCACTCCCCGGCTTATATGGGGGAGGGTCAAAGAGTCAGCCATCAAGATCATGACTGAAACAGTCCCTGTTTCCCTGAATAGGGTCTTCAGCCCTACACCAAGTTATCATGGGCCCCATCCGTGTGGGGGTTCCAGTCTACAACCACACATGGTCCTTGATTGTAGAAACCGTCCTTAGACTTTTTACTTTCATGCTTTGACTGAGCATACACTGTTTCTTTTAATTGAAAAAGAATGCTCATTTTCATAGCATAATTCTTATCTTTTACATTTCTTTGTTTTGCATCCAACCCCTCCCATATGCCCTTTCATGCACTCTCTAATTCATGGCTTTTGGCCATTTTTCTTTAATTGGAGTGTGTGTGTGTGTATGTGTCTGAGTGCATACATAAACATTCATTCATTCATTCTTAAATCTATAAATTGTCTCAGTCTATATAATGTTGCTAGTTTGTGTTTATATATATATATACATGTGTATATATATTTGTATGTTTGCATATGTATATATATATATATATGTAAAACGTAAAACCAACCATTTGGTACACTTACTGTTAGATAACCAATTGAGTGGTAACTTTTTCATAATGTTTATTATCCAGTTTCTCTTAGAAGCATGACCTAGGAAGCAATAATTAATTAACATAATTTATTTCCACTATGATTATATATATATATAACTATATGTAAATCTCTATGATTTTTGTCTATTAATATCAATTAACCTAAGTGTCATGTGTCATCTACCATATACCTATCTTCTATGTATGTATCTATGTATCATCTACACATAATCTGTAGTTTATAATCAATCATGTATTACTCATCTATGTTTCTGTCTATAATGTATCACCTATCAATCATCTATCTGTCATCAATCTATATAGATACCTGCAGTCTATCATCAGGCATCATACATATGTCATTCCTTTCTCTCTTCTTCTTTGATCTATCTGCATATCTGTCAGATTCATCTGTCTGTCATATGTCATTCCTCTGTCACCTTCAGTCAGGAAAGCAGCCACATCTGTTCTAATGTGATGTCAGAGGGCAGAATTCATCTTGGGAAGTAATGTGAAGTCAGTTATTTGGGAATCTCAGAAGTGTATGGAAGGCGTTCCCATCCCTTTCCTACACCTGTATCATATTTTCCTCTTCCTCTGTCAACCCCCTTCCTCCCACCCTGTTTGCATCCCAGTATTGTAGCTTCTGGTTTTGGCTTTTGATCTGTGAAGTTTAACCAGGGCCATCTGTATGGCCCCTGATTGGAACTCTCTATCAGAGCCTGGTGAGGCACCAGTGGGAGTGACCATGGCCCCCCTTTTCCAAGTCTGCCTGAATGAAATACTTCAGCATTTGGGGGTAGGGTCCCTGGCTGTAATGTAATGCAATGGATATGCATTTTACAAATGATGGCATTTCCAGACCTCTGCCTTTTCTGGCTCTTTCATTTTTTTTTTTGTTCATCCCCCTTTTTTCTGAAGACTCATCACAGGGGGAAATAAATGTCTCGTTTGGAATTAAGCACTAATCTGTCACTTAGTCGCAACAATGCAACAATGTGTGCAATCAAGAACTGTTGCACTCCTTCAGTTAACTTCTCTGACTGACACTGAGAATGGCAGTTATCTTCAGCTGTAAGTATTTTTACAATGCTGTATGAACTTAGCTAAATGAAAGAATTGTTTCTTCATAAGGCCTATGACATTCCCTTTAGGGGTTTTAAGGATCATGCATAAATTACCTCCTGTGGGGAGAGAGGTTGGTCACCCCTATAATGCCGGTTCATCCTGACAGAGAGGTTGGTATAACAGTGTGTAAAGTTTGGAGTTGGACAAGACCTTCAGTGCCTTTCCTCCAGCATCGTGAATCACATCTTCAGACATTATGAAAACTAGCTAGAGAGGGGTAAGCTTCTAGCTCTGTTCCAGTTCTGTTCCAACAGAATCTCTGTTTCAGGTAACCAAGAGGTGTGAGGTTTCCAACACTGGGGTCCTGTCACCTGGTTCCCCTGGGCATCTGAGAGGAGTGGCAGAAGCCTGTACTGTTCCTGTGGCTTAGGGGCCTCCATGATAACAGTGCCTACGGGGATTTCCTGTGCTATGTACTGTCTTCTAAATTTAATAACCTATTCTTCCTAGGAGTAACTTCTTCAAGCCCTGCATGGTGTCCCCTCCACACTCTTTTATAATAAAAATTGTGTTTTAAATTTAGCTATAGGATGGTAAGTTTCTATATGGCTTTTTATTTCAGAAATATTTGTCTTGGATTTTGGAAGCAGCCTATTTACATGCTGTAGTTAAATCACATAGTATTCCTCTTCTACAGTGAATGCTCCCTTAGGAATTTAATCTTTCTGCAATTACATTTCTTATCTCTATTTAGTTAACGTTTTTCCCACTTCTAGCTTAATGATTTTAGTACTTAATCTCTCCCAAGCATGTTGGTGTGTGTCTGGCTCAGACATAGTGGAAAGCAAAACAGTAGCGTGAGCACAGATATGGCAAACATTCACAGAGCAAAGGCACCATAGTGAACTTCCCGACATGCACCTTGGTCTTATACAGGCTTCACCCTCTAAGAAACTGTGTTTGTCCACACTATAGTTAAGTGGAAATAAGCACAAGAGAGGTGCTTATGCTCATCAGCTGTGGTAAACGGCATACTCTGAGCAATGATCACCTGGCTACAGTCAGGACAGGACTGTGAGGAGAATCGCAGCTCCTCTGGAGCTCCTATCCTGGCCTTCTAATCCTTTCCCAAAGATATGCAGAGTATCATTAGATTTTATAATTTGCTTATATTTCATGAATGTCAAAATGGAAGACAATGTAAAACCCGTGTTTCCTAAACAGTTACTCCCTGTAACCTTCCTCGGAAGCAGCAGCCCTGGTCTAATCGCGAAAATGTGTCTTTCTACAGCAATAATGATTTTTCACTAATAATTTTCTCACCAAATATGACAAGCTGTTAAAACACTTAGGTGTTCATTATTGCAATAGCCTGTTAATGTTATCTCCAAGGGAGCAGAAACATAGTGATTTTAAACCACTCTGGTCTGTTCTGAGGGCTCAGAGCATTACTTTTTATCTTAATTTATTTTATATTGTAGGAATATGCATGTAAATATGAATTACCAAGTGAAGTATTGATACTTAGTGCTGGTAGTCACTGCATGATTATATAATACATTATATAGTGCAGGATTATATAATGATGTTGGGTGGGGTTTCAGCCCAAATTATTAGTAATTTCTAATGGTGCCATTGAGTATAGTTTATAGTATGTAAGCCAAGTTAAGTGAAAACTTAAGGAGAATATAAGGCAGGTGTTTTCAGTCTTCCTAATTCTGTGACCCTTTAATACAGTTCCTCATGTTGTGGCGACCTCCAACTGTAAAATTATTTTTGCTGCAACCCACTGGTTGAGAACTGCTGATAAAAGGGAATACAGAAGGGATACCTGAAGTGCCGATTATGCACTGTTTGTTTTTTGAACAGCTGAACGTGTTTCACTTAAGAGGGTGTTGAGGTGTGCACCAGGCTTCTGCCTTCTAGATGCCTCTTCTACATATCAAGTCATGCCAACCAAAACCTTCTCAAGACATTTCCAAATCCCGCCTGGGGCAACACATGCCATGGTAAGGTGGTGAGGTGCATTGTCCAGTTGGTTCGGAACTGGTTTAAACACCCAGGCGCATATATAGGTGCAGGCTTCCAAAACGAGGAGCGAAGGTGTCCTTTGAGCACAGGTGTGAGGATCAAGAGTGGCCACTGTACTGTGAGGGGATGGCCTCCCTTGGTCACCTGTGGCTGCAGCTCTTTGCTCAGGTACTGGAGTTCCTAGAGAAGGGTTCAGAATAAGATCCTGCAGCTCTGAATGTGGGACTGAAGCAGTTCTGCACTGACCACAGAGTGGACTGTGGGCCTCCTCCGCAGACATAGCACATGACCTCACTGAGCACAGTGGGGTCCTCCTCAGCATCAACACTTGACCTCACTGCACAAGGTAGGCCTCCTCCACAGCTGCCCCAAATGGATTTGTAACCCCTTTGCATGAATAAAAGTGCAAATGATGCTTGACTTCTCTTATATTTATAATGATTCTGCCTTGATAGGACTGGCTACATCACTGGTAACCAGGTTAATTCAAAGTTCAACATTCAGATTTAATTATCTATCTCAAGTCTGCTATTTCTGAGGACTGATTACTGCTATGCTGAATGTCTTTATTTAAAAACATTTCATACAGCGTCCTGTACAAATCCAACCTCACATTGTAAATGCCTCACAACTGCACACTGGATTTATATTGAGAATATAAAGTAATAAATCTTCAGAGATAGTTATAACTTTAGACTTTTTAAAGTTTAAATTGCCTTCCCACCTTTGTACGTTACAGAATTGTAAAGTATTTGGATATAATATTCCCTTGAGGAGAGTCCTCATCACCAAATAGCCTGATATTGTTCAAGCATGGGCACCTGCTCCTCCTGTGATAGGAGCAGGTGTGAGTGCTGAGGAGGGGAATGAAACCTTAATACCTTCACGCCGACTTCACAAATAGCTCAACCAGTGTCCGAAAGCCCCTCTTGTCTTCCAGGGGAAGAACATAGCTTTCAGAATCTTCAGCCATGTGCTTGAAGAGCCACCACAAACATGAAGATATGTTGTCAAAGTAAAAGGGAACAACTCTAAAACAATTAATTTAAATATGGTTCAAATGTTACACACAAGGTAATTTCATGCAGATCTAATATTCCTGAGACTTAACTGGTCTATATGTTTACCATGTATTTATTTTAATTCTAAACCCAAATTAATTCAGACATAGAAGACATAAAACCTGATACGGCTTGTTTGTTCATATATTTCTTTTGCCTATTCATTTAACTTTGGCCCTTAATCATGTCTCACCAAGACAATTAAAAGCTCTTAAAAATAAATATGACAGGAAATAAATTATATTCAAATAATCAGAATTACTTGCAGAGATTAAATTCAAAATATCAGAATTATATTCAAATCAATTATCATGGAGAGAAAAGCTAGAAGGTACAGACTGTGAATTCTGACACTATCTAAACTTGTAGACAGCAAGGATCCAGCTTGCAGAACCAGTATGTGTCCCTGCCAGGTTAATGCCTGGCGGCACCCAGCTGGTGTCTTCCTTTCTGCAGGTCTGTAGTAGATACATGACATTCAATTGTCCTTGAGGTGGGTGAGAAACCGTGATGTGCCAAATGCCATGACCCACGCATTTACAGATGTGCACACATGTTCCGTGTGCCTATTGTCCCTCAGTGCAATGCTTTGTGTTTAAACAGCCTAGACTGGCCTTTGTTTTCTTAGAGAGTAGAGTTCTTCGTCTCTTATGAAGGATGAAAGTGAGAAACAGTGAGGGAACTCTTACATACTTTTCAGAAAGTTAAGGTCTGTGAATCTCTGCTAGAAATATGAAATTACATTTAAGCCTACAACCCAGTAGATTTCTATACCCAGCTACTGAAACTGGAGGCAGTAGCTGCCTGCAAGTCTACAGGGGGACATTGTGTCAAACCTTGAGTAGCTGTTCATGGACCGCTAGTCTAAGTTTGCATTGCACATGCACCTGAGAGTTTCCAGCCCTAGGAGCACTTTATACCTGTGTTTCATTATTGCAGGTTCTTTTTGTTTGGTTGGTTGGTTGGTTTTGGGTTTTTGATACGTCTCTCTGTGTAGCCCTGGCTGCCCTGGATTTCCTTTTTAGCTTAGGCTGCCCTCATACTTACAGAGATCCCCCTGCATCTGCCAGGGATAAGGTGGTGGCACGTTTCTCTAACCTTATTGAGTTAGGTTTCCCTAGGTCTCATCTGCAAAAGTTGAATTCTCAGACCCATGAAGCCACTAACCATGCTTAAAGAGCAGTAGTGTCTTTGTTGTGATAATGCCCACCATATTTCACAAAAAGTATCGATTGTGACAGTCATCAAGGAGTGTATACCACTTCTACTGCTCATTTTCAGATAGTAGCTCACGGTACTGTACAAATGTTTTCCCAATCTGGGATATGGTTCCCAGGACAGAGCACCGCTCCTTTTTGTCATTGTAGAGATTTTTCTGTTGGGGTTCTGTGAGACTGATTTGAAGCTGTGTGCAGGAACTTTGGAGGCAAATCTTTCAGCATAGGTAGGACAGAAAGAACATGATGGCAAAATTCTCCCAGCAGACCACATAGACTCTGGCCAGGTCATTGGGGCACTCCACCAGCAAAAGTTGGAACTTCACCCCAGACCTAGCATCTTCAGCTGCCTCACAGCCAGGGTGTCAGTCTGTCTGTGTGCTGGGGAGAGCCAGGCAGAGGCACCACTAGTTCTCAGAGCCACAGAAGAGTGTCAGTGTCCAACAATCATGCTCTTTCCTGTAATGTGTCTTCTAAATTCTTGGGCCCCTTACTCCCACCAAGGACAGCAGCCCCATCTTAGGTGGTGCAGGATGCCTGGAGGTCAGTGGTTTCTCAAATGTGCTCCTGGAGCTCCATTCGACAATTAGTAATCACTTCCATTGTTTGATTTCAGCATGCTTTCCATATATTGACCCTCATATAGCTTTGAGGAGTCTTCATCTCCTTTGGACTTTGACTATCAGACTGTGTAAATAGAGAGATTTGTTCAAGCTAATTACGCTCAGCACTGGCTCCTTGGGGCTTGCTTCCTATACTGTCAGGACCTTGTGAGTGTGCATGCTCGCTCCTAAGTGTACACCAGTCTTAACTGTCCTCAAACAGAACTTCACACCCTGAATGTCAGTGCTAATGGGCCTCAGTCTCCACAGCTCATAGGCTTGTGGCAAGCAGTCGCTCTGGTCCAGGAACCACTGTCTCTTTGTCAGTGTCTCCACTGAGAGAGCCCAGATGACATGCACAGCTTACCAGTTTAGCTCAGATTCAAACAACTCTCTCTGCATATAGAGACAACCCTTGTAAACACAGCAAGCAGTAGGGTAGAGTCTCTGTGTGGGAAGCAGGAGAGCCTGGAACTCCCATCACAGTCAGTGACCATGCTGACAGCGAGGAAAGCTGACGAGCTCAGGCACGAAGCATCCTTTACCAGAGGTGGAGCCTAGCCCAGAAAGTTGGCTCAGTGTAGTGGGCAAAGTGCTTTTTATCAGCCTAACAACCTGAATTCAAATCCCTGAATCTCACTTAACCCTTACCCCAACACTCTTAGGGGTACACGGAGGCAGAGATGGGAAATCCATAGAAAGTCCAGGCAGATATCCAGGAGTTCACAGCAGGGCAGAAAAGAGACAGACTTCTGTCTAAAAGGAGGAAGGAGTGTGCCAACTCCTCAAAGTTGTTCTCTGACCTGCTTACACAACTGCATACACACCCATACACATGTGCACAAATGCACAGGACACACACACTTTTACCATTGGTTGATTATCTTTCTGTTTTGGGAAGCCAGTGTCATTTATCAATGCAGTGTTAAAACAAATACACACCTAAGCACTTTGTAGCATGGAGTATAACAACTATAATTCAAAAGTAGAACATTTTATAAAAATTGAAGTTTAGAGAATGTTCCATTATAAATCATTTTAAAACACCCAATGAAATGAAATAAAAGTGTTCAGAATGAAAAAGGGAAATATTTTCGTGTTTACTTAAAAAGTGTGAGATTTTTATCCTCTCTCGTGCTGTATTTCATTGATGGTGCTGACTGCTTTGCTCTGGTTCATATCGAGCATTAGGTATAATATGAAGTTAGGGTTGTTACAGAACCGCTGCAGTTCTTGGTTAACAAGAATTCTGTGTGGGTTAGGACAATGAGGAAAAACAGACAGGATGCCCAGGAAAGTCTCCTGAAGAGCTGGCCTGTCCTCAGGACATTTCCAAGGCACATAGTTCTATCAAGAAAAGCCAACCTCACCCAGGGAATAAATGACATTCCGCTAATAGCAAAGTCTACGTGAAACACAGAACAACACATTCAGTAGAAATGAAGATTGTACTGCTTTCAATGACTGAAATAAACAATCAAAATGTCGTCTTTCTTCTGCTTCAGACATATTAGCAATTCCTCCGAAGGCTTGTGCAACAGAGCTAACTGGCTTCCTTGGTTCCAAAAGCCCTAAGTAGTCAAAGGCTGAAAAGTGGTTTTTATGCTAATGGGAAATTGACAACAGGAATTTGATTGTTCAGCATCTAGCATGGCATAAAAGCTGAGGTGGTTCTCATCTGTGAGGTCATTTTAAGTACTCACCCCGTGGAAGTTCAGCCATCTCCAGTGCAGTACATCCTTAGAGCATATGCATGAACTCTTCATGAAGAGACTTACCATTCTGCCTCAGCCTCAAAAGCCTTTCCCCAGCTCCTGGTTCTCTTAGTGCAACCTGTGGTGGTTAGGTTAAGGGACACTGATAAATTGCACTTCATGCACACTTCTAACAGCTATAAGTAAAGGTCATGACTTAGGAATGATATAAGCCAAGCAGGCTTATATGAAACACATCATATTGCATATTCCTTGTCCAAATCCTTTGAGGTCAGGAGGGTCCTTTCTTTCAGGGTCTCCTGCTCACTCCTGGCATATGTACACACACCCTTACATTGTGCATGCCTCATTGACTACTACACCCCATACACTTTGGAACTTTCTGAATATAGTGGATATTCTGGGTAGGGCTATTTACCCTGGGGTTGAAATACCTTTGTAAGTTGAAACTAATGAACGGTGTGCCTCCTCATTAGATACTTAGGGACCTGGGAATGGTGGAAAGCAGCGCCCTTTTCAGTTCTGGGTCATTGACCATCCACATGATCCAGAAGCTGGAGCTCTATGGGAAACACCTTCCCTGTCCTGCCAAGGCTGTGGTGGACTCTGCCAGTTCCTGAATGGATCAACTGTGACACTTGAGTTGAAGTTGTTTTCTCATGGGTTCTCTGACTCTCTGTCAAGTCAATGTTTGAGGTTCCTTGTTTAGCCCTCCCCATCTGGGCTTATTCTTGTGTTAAAGGACATCGCTACATTGTCATTGTTATGTCTTTTATTGTGTGAAACAATTTTTGTTTTCTTACCAGGTGAGTAAGAAAATCAAGAATTGGGGTAGATACAGGATTTTGCAAGGTCTGTGTTCCTGTATTCATGTACTGTTCTTCTTCTATAGAGAATACCTGGGCCAGGTGTGAAGCCTGATGCTGAGCTAAGCCAACGTATTTAAAGGGAATAGGGAATACAATAGGGACATGGGGATAAATGTTGTATTTTGAATTTATACCCTGAATTAGTGACAATACTCAACATTGCATAAAAACTGCCACGTAGTTAACATTTCATTTTTAGAGAACCCAAGTCACAATAAAATTACTAGCTATAAAGAGACACTATCCTTGCCAAAATGTTAATTATTTCAAAATGGAAATCGGATTATTTTTAGGCTAATTGACTGAACCACTAGGTGATGTGCTTTGGATGCTCCTGACATTTCTTCCCTTAAATGGCGACCTGGGGATTTCATGAGGGGTGGTGTCTGCCAGCTAAGCTGATAGCTCAGTGTCCTTTAACTGCTCCCACATGAAGTGAGCACTTTCACACCTAAGAGGTACACTCAGAGAAAGACAGTGAGGAGTCACCGTGGCCTCTGAGATGACTGAAAGGTTAGAACAATTAGAAAGTCCTCATGGCATAATTGAGGGATGTGATTTTTTCTGGAACATCCTGAAACTTTTAAACAGATGCAGCAAAGGTGGAATAATATTTATAGAAAGAAAAGTTGTGGCTGGCAGGTTTTCAGTCAGAAAGGAGTTTCTGAGGGGTGAGTTTAGACCCCAGCGCCCCAGTGGAAGCCATAAGTGGTGCTCAATGCCCCACCTGTAACACAGGGGCCAGGATGGAGACAGGAGGATGCTTAGAGACACACCATCTAGCTGAATCGGTGAACTCCAGGATCAGTGACAGATCCTGTCCAGTGACTGGGGAAGGCTTGCAATGTGAACCTCTGAGCTTCGTATATACCAGCACACATGGGAACAAGTACACACATATGCACACATGAACAGGTGCACTCAAAAGCATACAGAGCAAATATACAAAAATCCACATCTGACTTAAATACTGTTACTTTTACATCCTGGCGTTTTCTTCCCCGGCAGGTTTACTTAGCCTTGTCTCTAAGAGAGTTTATATTTCTCACCATGTACAGACAAACAGTGAAGTCAGTCTGTCCTCTTCAAGCAGCCTCAGTTTAATCTTTCCTGTGGAAAAGTGTCTGTAGACATCCATCCCAAGGTTAATTTATTAATGCATTAATATTCTCAGTGACCTGTGGACCCTGGGAACTGTTAACACAGCGGGGCTTGGAGCCTCCCTGTGGAGGGTTGTTATCTGAAAGGTCCTTTCAGGATGTGACTCCAATGTTACTGCAAGCGTCCTTTGTCACTTTGAAAGTTCAGATTCTCACTTTGGTTGATTTTTTTTTTTCTTAAAATGTACTGGTGTTACTTTGATGTCTCAACCAACCACAAATTTATTTTCGATTTTATGGGTTTTAACTTGAGATAGCATTGCTGCAATGCTTCATATAAGGAAGCTTCTCATAGGGCTGGATAGCTCCTCAGTAGATAAGAGAACTGGCCAGTCTTACAGAGGACTCAGTTCCTAGCTCACCACTCATTCATCTCTAACTCTGGATGATCTCATTCCCCCTTCTGGCCTCTTTGGTCACTGCACAGCTGAGGACAACGATTGCTCTTTCCTGGAATCCTTCAATAACTATCATTCAGCAGGAGGGGTGGAGCCCTGTGAGCCCCCCTATGACCCATGATTGGCTATTGACAGGTCCTCTCTCCTGCAGGGCAGGGTGGGCAATGTCAGCAGCTGAAGGATCTTGTTCCCAATGGCTGTGACACCCTGGTGACAGCATGTCACGTGTCGCCTGGCTCATGGCTCTTAGATTCTTTCTCCCTCTTCTGTGGTATTCCCTTAGACTCTTTGGTATAAAGGCCTTCTTTAAAACTGAGCACACAGCCATGACTTATGCTCATAACTTCTGAGACCATATTATATGTCATGAAACAGGTTCAAAATACTGCCATGTCCATTCTCAGAAATGTATGTCTCCTTTACTTCCTGACAATATGTGTGTGTTACTTTTTCTGATAATTCTCACCACTATGTTCACTGTGCGAACCTTTGAGAGATCTGATGGTGTCACCAACAGTCTGTCCAAAGTCTTTGGTATGGCTTTATTCTTTCTGTAGGTTCATTTTTCCTTCAACCTTTATGAGTAGATACCACACATTTCTTACATCTTAGGTTGGGCTCGGATTTTATATGTGTGCCTCTCTTCTTTCTTAAGGTATTTGTTTAAAACCATGACACTGTCTTCTAGGATGTAAATAACAGCCAGATGTACCCCAAAGGTCACTATTCTCACCTTTAAGATTTTTTTAAATAAACACTTGAATCTGTTCCCTGTCATTGGCATTCTGTAAGTTTCTTGTTACTCACTTGGTTTCACTTGCTAAACATCAAAAAGCTTTACAGATCTCTTCCAGTGTCTTTCAGTTCATTTTTGCAGTGCTTAATTTGCCATCCCCGAGAGTTCCTTAACTTCCCATGGTTAATGGGAAATCTCAACCAAGTTTCATTTCTTATTATAAATTCTTTTAAACGACGTGATTAATGGCTCTTCCTTCCAAGTCAATGTGTGTCAGGTGCAAATTCATAGTGCTCTTGGAGCTGAGACTCTGGGTCCTGACAGCTGTCAGGGTTGGCAGTGACTCAGGTGAATAACAAAGAGCAATAAAGGGGAGGCAGAGGAAGTCTGCAGAGTCTCAGTTGAAGACACTCATTCCTGGAACTTCAATGCCCTGAAAACAAATTGCTGGCAGGTAACACGGAGGGTACCCAGAGCAGCACTGTGTGCAGAGGGTCACACAGGGAGGCGCAGGCAGGCTTTTCCGAGAGCAGCACTGACACAGACCACAGGCTGCTCTCAGAGTGAGCATCCAAGTAAAATGATCTACTTGTTAGCTTGACTCATGTTTTCCCCAGAAGTTTGTGTGAAAAAATATACCATTTCTTCATGCCTATTTTAAAATCTCTCAAATGATCATTTTTATAAATAAGTCAGGCATGCTAAATATCAATTTTGAAAATATATTGTATTATTTATAATTTTATTGTAGATGAGGTTGAAACATGCACACAAACAAACATGAACACACACATACACACACATGAAAACACACATACACACATGTACACACATACACACATGCACAAATGCATATACAATCATACACATGCATAAGTACACATGTGTGTATGCATGCACACAAATAAATACCTGTGTGCAGACACACATGCACACATGCATATGAATGAAAATATGTGCCTGTTCTTACACACATGCACATACTCATACACACAAACACACTTGCAAACACACATGTACATACCTGTGTGTGAATACATACATGCAAACAAGCACACACATGTGAATACCTGTATCCATGCACATATGCACACACACACAGGATCACATACTAGCACAGTACTACTTCCTCACAACTGAAGAAATTGTGTACATGCAGTTCCAAACAGTGTAGCCAAGATGGGAACAACAGCTCTCTCTAAATTTGAAAGTGAGTGTTCACCATGGTCTAGAAAGAATTCAAAGTTCCCCTGCACCATTTTCCTCAGAATCATCCTTCAACTCTCAAAATTGAACTGATTTACCTCAATTCCAAAATAAAAGTAACATAGGCCACAAGAGATGGAAGTGTAGCATTGGAGTAGAGAGTGAAATGAGGTATGTGATATGTCCTATTTGAATATGGAAAAGTGGATGGAATCAGGACTAACTCCCTCCCCAGCTGGTCTGATAATCACCAAGGGAAATTACACATTTTTTTAATCAGATGAAAATTTAGCATCCAATGGTGTGATTATACTAATTAAGGAAAATAATATTCAAGAAAATAAAAGGAGCTAAGACAAACATTTGTGGACAGTAAGGAAAATATGACGTCTAAGCAGAGTTGCTGCAGGAAAGAAGCTGTTATGCTTCATTTGTCCTCAGTCACAAACACCCCTTTACCCCACAGAAGGTGAAGATTCAGGACAGCCCTGTCACGCCCAAACATGACATTAAAACCAAGGGCTATGTTAATCCTACCAATCCATGAAACAAGGAAATCATGAAATTTGTAGGGAAATGGTGGGATCTAGAAAAGATCATCCTGAGTGAGGTATCCCAGAAGCAGAAAGACACACAAAGTATAGACTCACTTATAAGTGGATACTAGACTTATAAGATAGGATAAACATACTAATATCTGTACACCTAAAGAAGCTAAACAAGAAGGAGGACCCTGGGTAATATGAACAATCCCAACTCAGAAAGGCAGATGGGACAGACGTCAGAAGAGGGAGAAAACGGGGGACAGAACAGGAGCCTAGCACAGAGGTCTTCTGAAAAACTCTACCCAGCAGGATATCAAAGCAGATGCTGAGGCTCAAAGCCAAACTATGAGCAGAGTGCAGGGAATCTTATGAAAGAATTGGGCAATGAAAGATCTCAAGGGAACAGGAGCTCCACATGGAGAGGAACAGAACCAAAATGTTCTGGGCCCAGGGGTCTTTTCTGAGCCAAGGACTATGCATGGAGATAACCTTGAACCCCTGCACAGATGTAGCTCATGGCAGCTGAGTATCCAAGTGGGTGTCCTAGTAAGGGGAACAGGGACTGTCTCTGACATGAACTCAGTGGCTGGATCGTTGATCACTTGACCCTAACTGGGGAGCAGCCTTGCCAGTCCACAGAGGAAGACAATGCATCCAGTCCTGATGAGACCTGATAGGCTTGGGTCAGAGGGAAGGGGAGGAGGACCTCTCCTATCAGTGAACTTGGAAAGGGGCATGGGAGAAAATGAGGGAAGGAGGGCAGGTTTGGGAGGGAATGACTGAGGAGGCTACAGCTGGGATACAAAGTGAACAAACTGTAATTAATATAAAAATTAATATTAAAAACTCCACACCCAAAGCGTGCACTTGACCCCTCTGTGCCCTGCTCAGTACCTTCCCCTGCCTGGGGTCTTGGACTCTTTACTTTCAGTTCCTGTGGTAGGAGTAGACACTGCCTCCTCACTTTGCTGAATTTAAATGATTTAAGTGCTATGTATAGCATCAGAACTACATAGTTATATTCACCAACCAAAAGGAACACACAGGATGGCATTTCTGGTTGACATGGAGATGCCCCTTTCTGAGCATCTTTCTTGCAGTTATCCCATCAGACTGAAGAGGTTTTTGTCCTGAGTTACAACTCTGTCCTTCCTGAGGGCTCTGCCATGCCCTGATAAAACCTCAGATTCACTAGGGTGAGGAAACCTGTTTTCCATGGGAGCCATGTTGATAGAACAGCTCATAGCCCTGGCCACAAAGGATGAGTGTCACTTCGGCAACAGGATCTGACAAAGGACAGCACAACGCTTTTAGCTTTTAGTGGGGTAGAGGAGCAGTGACAGAGCAAGATCTTAAGTGGACAAAACACAGGCGGACATGGAGAAATGGTTCAGCTGTGAATGTTGGTTATCCAGAGACAACTTAAAAGATGTTAATTGCAGTGAATGCAGTAAATATTACTGTTTGTGCCATCACGTGTAAAATCTGTATCTGCTGAAACATGTCTTGGCTGAGCTTCCCACTACACCCCACTCAGCTTCTCTTCATGTGCACACGTGACTAGCCTCGGGCTCCACAACAGCAATCTTGTTCATATGGGTAAGGAATTCCTCAAACACCAATCAATTCAAGGTCCTGTTGAATGATCAGATTTTCCCAGAACCACTTTATACAGTGTCCCCCGTGGGCAGGTGTGTGTCTGTCAGATCAATAAATAAATATTACACTCTCTAATAAACCCCTGTGCTTTATAATGAGCATGGAGATCACAAGTGTTTCTGTATTATTCCACTCATTCTTGCTTGGGACCCTTGTCTCTGTAACTTTGCTTGGGTCCAACAAAAGCCATACAGGGAAGGGTTTACTCCAGTATAGAGTCAGGAACAGGAGCGATGCAGCAAGGTCACCCTTGCTCACCTTGAGCCTACAGGGAGGAAGAGATCAGCTCCTGGGAGGCTGCTCATCACCCCCTTACTTCTTCTGTCTGGCTCGGGTACCAGAGCCATCTGCATTAGAAGGTTGCTGCTGCCTTGTTTGGGACCATCACAGGTGCAGAGATGTGTTGCAGAGGTTTGCCCTAACTCAGCAGTCCTCAACCTGTGGGTTGTGGCTTCTTTAAGAGTCAAAGGAGCTTTTTACAGGTGTCACCTAAGACCATCAGGAAACACAAACATTTGCATTACAATTCATATCAGCAAAATCAGTCATGAAGTAGCAATGAAAACAATTTTGTGGCTGGGGTCATCACAGTTTGAGGAACAGAAAAAGGCTGCAGAATTAGATCATCGGCAACCAGTGTCCTAAGGGATATTCTGCCTCCACAGAATCTTAGTTCCTTGGGTGACATGGTGTGTTTGCTTCTTTTACATATTTCTTAAAACACTGAGGAATATGATTTCCATGAAAAAAAAAAAACAACAGAGAAGGCATGAAGAAGACTCCAGGTCCATCTGCAAACCCTCCCTAGCTACCCTCTCTTCCCATTACTAAATGTGGATATTTAAAGTGGTCTTCTCAGTTGTCAAGAAATTTTTATGGAATAAAAACAGAATGACCCCAATTTACATCTGAGAGTTACTTAAGATTTGTGTACACATATAAGTAGACAAAGAATAATTTTCTGTTGTCTTCCATAATGGTTTAAAGTATGTGTGCCATTAAATCAAAATATCTTTCTCAAAGAGTATTCTTTTGTGAATAAGAAAAAAGTGAATATGTAATCATAATATTAAAAAGACCTGTAAGTCAGCTACTCATAAAATTCATATATTAGAATAGTCACTAAGAATTAAGGAAGTTTTAAACTAAATGGCTTTTCTTTTATCTGGAATCCCATGTGCACTGTTCCCTCTAGGCCAGGGCTGCTGTAGCCTCCGGCCTCACTTCTTACCATGGTGACCTCACAGCATCTGAGATGGTCCTTCGTGGTGAAGGGTGTGTCCTGGAGGGAGGAAGGCTGTAGAAATCCTGGTTCTTTCAGATTGAGAGTGTGTTGCTGTTGTGTGTGGGCAATCTTGTTCACGGTCAGCTCTAAACATGATTTTTTGACCCTGAGAGATGATTGTCATTATTGTCCGTGATTCAGTATTGAATCGTGAAACACCCAACACATCTGCCATCATTTACAAATGGTTTATTTTTAAGAATTTCATTTCTGTTTTTTTTTTAGTATTAGAATACCAATTGTTCGCATATTCACTTAAATTTTATTTCTAGAATTTTTTATTAAACTTTTATGAATGCCACTCATTGGGCATTCATAAACATACACACATGAACACACATTCATACATGCACACTCGTGCACACACATATGCACACTCACATGCATACACACATGCACAGGTCTGCACTGCATGCATGTGGTGTGCCTGTGTGTTCCTTGGGTGCTAGTGGTCATGACTGCCTTGACCAAAGAGAAATAGGGCTGGTTGCCTTCCGGCCACTTCCTGGCCTCACATCCCACAAAACATGTTCTTCTGCCATAAGTGTTTATGGGCACACTGGCATGTCAAGTAACTGATTGTTTTGGTCAATGAGGCATCCACACAGAAAGTGGAGCTACCTTTGCAGGGTCGCCCCAGCAAACCTTTAGGGTCAGGGCCAGCATGGCAGCTCCCTGCGTGCTTTTGCTTCTCTCCCAGGATTTAAACAAGAATACTATCTTCTCTTTCTGATTATGTGTTTCTGAATTCAAATGTGGTAGCAATTCCATTTCCCTAAACACAGCATGTCCATAAAAAGATAATTTTTAAAAAATTACAAATTGAGTTTACTGTATTGTTGATCAGCCGTTGGAATTAACTCAGGCTGGCTGCACGGTGCTCATTACTCTCCACAGGAGCTTAGTGGCCTCACAAGTACCCTCTGTAAAGTCACAGTTTTATTTTCTATGCATTGTGAGTAAATCTTTATTTGGCTAAACATAAATCCTCCATATTATCTCTCTAATCCTCATGGAAATCTGTGACAGACATTATCATAATCCCCCTTTTAAATTAGGCACCATCGTAATCCTCCCTGGAGAAGCCCAGGCCTCACAGAGGTCCATAAGTTGACATGAGTCACACCCTGAAGGTGGCACATCTGTCCTGTATGGTGGCCTGTACTTTGTGTCTACAGCCTAAGGACACAGGGCAGCCCTGAAAAGCGTTTTTTTTTTTTTTTTTTTAAATAGAAGGCCAAGATTAAGAGCGATGAATTGTCTCCTTGTCTTTTTCTTTCAGGAATTTTAATCCTTCTGGTATTCTTTCATGGCCAATACAGGAGTGTTTACCTTCATTTAGGATGCCTGTAGGCAACAGCAGCTGTGGCCAGATGGCTTTTGTGTTCTCAGTCTCCCTCACCATTGTCTCCGATGTTCCAGGGTTTGAGCAATGAGCTAAGTAGGCAGAGAAGGGTGCTGAATCCAAGTACTATAAACTGAGGAATAAACAGAGAACTGGGTTTTATTTATTTTAAAGAATAAGCATACATAAAAATAAACCATAATTATCAATTACAGCGCAGTGCTATATGATCTAGAGACAGAATGTAAAGTGAGTGGAAATTTGCTGTTTTGTTTTTTGTTGTTTTTTGCATAAACTATTATATTTAATTTTATCTTTTGTTAATTTTTTCTCTAACAGTTCCATACATTCATATATATGGTACATTTCTGTTGATGTTACTACCATCTGCTCCCATCTCCTTTCCATCCCTGTTACCCCATTTCTCCCTGTAAGTCCCTTTTTTATTTTAATTTTTATTTATTCATTTTAGGTCTGGTTGCAGTCCCTGCCCTCCACTCCTCCCAGTCCCACCCTCCCTCTCTGTTTCCCCTCCCCACTCCCCTACTTCCCAGAGAAGGGGAGCCCCAGCCACTACCCAGTCCAGCACATCAAGTCACATCAGGACTGAGCACATCCTCTTCCCCTGTGGTATGGTGAGGCGGCCCCTCCAAGGGAAAGTGATCAAAAAGCAGGCAACAGAGTCTATATCAGAGAGCCCTCATTCGCCTCATTAGGGGAATACATGAGGACTGAGCTCCCCTTTGGCTACATCTGTGTAAGGGGCCTAGGTCCAGTCTAAGCATGCTCCTTGGTTGGTGCTTCAGTCTCCACAGGACCCCTGGGCCCTGGTTAGTTGGCTCTGTTGCTCTTCTTGTGGAGCTTCTGACCCCTCTGGGTCCTTCCATCCTTCCCCCAACTCTTCCACAAGACTTCCTATGCTCCACCCAATGATTTGTTGTGGTCTCTGCATCTCTTTCCATTAGCTGCTGGGTGGAGCCTCTCAGAAGCCAGCTATGCTAGCCTCCTGTCTTTGTGCATAGCAGAACACCATTAATAGTGGCAAGGGGTGGCTGTCTCCCATTGGGTAAATCTCAGGTTGGGCCAGTCATTGGTTGGAAATTCCTTCAACCTCTGCTTTATTTTTGTCCCTGCACACCTTGCAGGCTGGGTAAATTTTGGGTTGATGTTTTTGTGTGTGGTTTGGTGTCCCCCTCCCTCCACTAGAAGTTGAGTCTAGTTAGAGGGTGGCCTCCTCAGTCTTTGTGACCCCTGCTACTAGGAGTTTCAGCTAGAGTTACCCTTATATCCTCCCAGGAGCCTACCTTGCCATAGGTCTCCAGATTGTCAAATGGAAGTCCCCACCCAAGGTTTCTCCTCTCTCTGCAAGGCTTCTGTCTTCCAGATCCAGCCCTCCCAGGTCTGATATCATCCCTCATTTTTCTCCATGCTCCCTCTCTTACCCTGTTCTCCCTCTACAACCACTTCTGCTGTCTGTTCTATTTTTATTTCTGAGTATGAGTTAAGCATCCTCCCTTGGGTCTGTGAGTGATAATATGATTGTCCTGTAGTATACTGCTAAAATCCTCCTATAAGTAGGTACATACCAGGTGTGTCTTTCTGTGGTTGGGTTACCTCACTCAGGATGATCCTTTTTAGTTCCATTTCTCTGCAAATCTCATAATTTCCTTATTTTCAATAGCTCAGTAGTATTCCACTGCATAAATGTACCACAATTTTTTTATCCATTCTTCAGTTGAGGGCATCTAGGTTGTTTCCATTATGAGTAAAGCTTCTATGAAGGCAAAGGATGCTGTCAATAGAACAAAATGGCAAAGTACATATTGGGGAAAGATCTTCACCAGCCCTACATCTGGCAAAGGTCTAATATCTAAAATATATAAAGAACTCAATAAACTAAACACCAACAAATTAAATAATCCAATTACAAAATGAGGTATAGAGCTAAACAGAGAATTCATAACTAAAGAATATCAAATGTCAGAGAAGCACTTAAAGAAATGCACAATATCCTTAGTCACCAGGGAAATGACAATCAAAATGACTCTGAGATTCCATCTTACACCAATCAGAATGGCTAAGATCACAAACACAAGTGACAGCATATTCTCACTAAGGTGTGGAGAAAGGATAGCATGCCTGCATTCCTGGTGGGAGTGCAAACTTGTACAACTACTCTGGGAATCAATCTGGCATAATCTCAGAAATTTGAGACTAGCTTTACTTTAAGACCTAGCTATACCACTCCTGAGTATATAACCAAAAGATGCTCTACCATTCAACAAGGACATTTGTTCAACTTTGTTCATGGCAGCTTTATTCCTAATAGCCAGAATCTGGAACATTGTTGTTAAATTGCACAGGTAATGAATCTAAGAAGCTACTTTTCACCATTGTGTGCTGAAGAATACAATGTTATACTTTTATAGAGAGTGATGAGATGCTTTGTGCCGGGAGTACCCTAGAGATGGTTGACACTATACAGGGAGGTATGTTGAGGTCCTATGTAACTAGTACACCCCTGTGCGTGCAGACTTGGACTTCATACAGTACCACTTCCCTGGGGTTGCTATAAATTGTATGTTTTAACTATAAGATAGCACAGGCTTCCCATATCTAGTTATCTAGCCCTCTATTCCCTCTCTTGTCCATCAACTCTCTGTTACTGTAACAAAATAACCCACAGTGTTCAACTCTGGAGGATAAAGGTTTGTTGTTGTGCACAGTTATTTGGAGATTCTTATTCTGGACTGATTTTCCTTTTTGATTTTGGGTCTGGATAAACTGACTATATCATGGAGATTTATAAGAGGTTGAAAGGAAATAGCCTAATTATCCTAGAAGCTAAAGAGAAGAAACAGAATTGTGAATAATACCATGGAGATTCCTAGAGCATGGAAAATCTTTACCTGGCTCCTGTGCAAAGGTCTGTACCTCCTCCTTTTTATCCCAGGGCTGGGGAAAGGGCCTTTGACACATGTATTTTGAGGAACACCTTTATTTACCATGGCTCACCCTCTAACTACAGTGTTTATCTGAGGAGAATCTTCATCACAGAAACCCTGGACACATTCAAAGAGTGAGGACCCCTTGATACACAGAGTCCAGTGACTGAGCTTCAGTTACAGACACTACAGATGGGACCAAAATCCCATTTTTTTATAGTTACGTATTTTCATTTCCAAATGTCTATGATAATCATTCAGAATTGCCTTTTGCTTAGAAAGAAATAAAAAATAGCACATCCTGACAGACTAGAACCCTTCCTAATGAACCATTAAATTATAAAATCTAAGTACTAATTACCTTTTCAGACAGGAGGGCCCAAGCTAGAGTGTGGAGAAGAATGAATGAAAAGCATTGTTCTTCCCATCCATGCCTGGCCCCTTATGGACTATGTTTTCTTAAGGACTTATTTCTATTACTTTTAATTTTGTGTCTACGTGGAGGAGTGGGTGTGTGCACCTGTGAAAGCAGTACCTGGTGAGACCAGAAGAGGGTGTTGGGAATCCTGGTGGTGGAATTATAAGCAGATGTGCACCTCAGGCTGGGTGCTAGGAACTGGACTCAGGTCTCCTGCAGGAGCAGTAAGCTGAGCCATCTCTCCTTCCAGGGAGCACTTCCTAACAGGGGTCTTGGCGTGCTTATTGTCTTCTCGGAATATTCTGCTCATGTGCTTACTGCGTCCCTTTTCTTACTCGGCCCTGGCTTTTTTATTGTGGTGCATTTCCTTTCTGCTGTAAACTGTTAATTATATCCTTGATGGTTCTGGCAAAGCTTCTGTTAACTGTCCTTGTTTGACTAGCAGCTAGGGGAATTTACTTCTGCAAACCTAGCATGGTAGACGACCATAAACCCCAGAGTACAGTGCGTTTGAGAAACAGCTCCTTAGCTTTTATGGCCTTGGCCCAAGGGGATATGTGTGTTGTTACATGGGGTATTTTACCATCATTTGGGCAAAGAGTTCAGCCAGTCACTCTTGGGGAACGGTATTGCTTTGAATTAAGCTGTCACACTTTGGCCAGTATTTTTGTTAATGACTTAATAAAGTGAAGTGTAATAAAATGTACCGATAAATTGAAGGATGTTTATGTCTGATTGTAGTTTCAACTTAATTGAGCAACATATTCAAATTTTAATAACCCTTCCAAAAGTAGTCCAGGATGCCACATGCCATAAAGTTGCATAGAAGATCCTGTTTACTGAGTGCAGAGTTTTGACACTGATTTTTTTTTTAAATTTCCTTGTAAAATTCTGTATCATTACAAGAATAGGAAGTATTTGTTACTTGTCTCATTGTACAGCAAAACACTGTACAGAAGCAACGCACATACACTGATGTTTGTCTTCACAGTAGGTTGAGGGGACAGACAAACTGTCCTTTCCATCGGAGTGGTAGGAGGCGAGTGTGGGAACAGGGGCCTGAGGTTCTCCGCTCATTACACCAGTGGCCAGGTGGCTTCTTGTGTAGAACGCTTTGTTTCATTGTGTGCTAAGGAATGTGAGTTTTGTCCTGCATTGGATATGATGTTTTTACTTCTATAAATGATGGTGGGCTTGCTTGATTGTAGGGGCTACTCAAGTTAACTCTGAAGTATTTTGCCCAGTGGAAGGTTACACACACATACACATACACACACACACGCATTACAAAATATGCATATATTGAGTATAGTAAATTAAATAAGTGTTATAATACTATATATAATTACTAAACAAATATATACTATATAATATATAATGTAGATAAATACAATTATATATAATAAAATAACCATAAATACTATATATAATATAATAATATAAAAAAATAAAGTAGTTTTTTTCCTGAAGAATTCAAGAAAACACAAACATCAACGACTAGTTCATGGGAAAACCCATAGAGAACTATTATAAATATCCATGAATTAGCCTGTGTATCAAATATCATTATTGTCATACAAGCTGTCCAAGGATATTCGTTACATGAATAGCCACCCTAAAATAACCAAGGTATCAGCTTTGATGTGGAAGTCACATTTTCACTAATAAACCCCAAATTCACTAATGAATTTTCTGTTTCATAAATATAGGCTTTTGTAGAATTAAAAAAAATAAATTAGTTTTTTTTTCTGTAGAATTTAAGAATATATTGACATTACTAAATAGTTCATGGGAAAACCTGTAAATAATTATTTCTATTTTATACAAATTTTCATTAGGATTTATTTATAAATAAATAAATCAGAAAGTACAGTTTGAATGAAAGCAGTACAGAGCTTGATCAGTGCCAACCAAGAGACAGAGTTGTTGGATAGTAATTACAGGCATGTGAGCACAGTGTACTTCAAAGCAACAAAGTTGTTAATGTCCCCTGCATTTTAGTTAGCGACAGATGAGGGAATTTGTAGAGATGGATTAGCTAGTAACTCCAACAACAAAGTTCTCCTTTGAAACTATCTTGTTCATGGAAAAAGTCATTGTTAAATTCTTACAAAGTGACACATATGTGATTTTGAAACCAAACTGAACAAAATGTCAGTAGTCACAGAGGAACTGACCCAGACACCACCACATCCTTTCTGTCTTCTTTGCAAATGGATGTGTAAGTGACACATCCTCTCAAAACTTACCTGCCTTATCCATTCAGTTTAAAAATGTCATACCTTAAATTTATCCACATTTATCTTTTGCTGCTAAATTAGAAAATTCTTTTTATATGGCATGGGTTTTTTTAATTATCATTAAAATTAAACAAATATTTCCCTCTTCTCACTCATTGGAGTTAAAATTTGCCCCACACTGATAAAACACAAAAAGGAGTGTAATGGTGGGAATTAACGGACCCTCCTTCCAGACATGAGATCACATCATCACGTTGAATTTTTTGTAGCCCACAGGTGCAGGAAACATGGCTGTGGTCTGAACCCTTCAAGGATTTTAGCAGGGTTCTGATTCCTGGACATGTTGGGTGACACCCTCTTCCCTTTATTTTCTGTCCCCTCTTCAGCAATTTGGATTTTTTTCATCTGTTAATTATTAATCTATTTTGTTTTGGAAACAAGGTCTCTCTGTAACCTGGAAGACCAGGAACTCGTTATGTGGCTTAAGCTAGCCTCAGACGCTGAAAATTCATGACTTATTTGTTTCAAACTCTCATATTCTTGGGTTGTAGATCCCTGCCACTGCACACACAAGTAAAGGTGCAGCATAATCTAGAAAATCATCGAGGTGCCAGAGACGAAACTCATGAGGCTTTGCTCCTGTTGTTTATGCCATGTTGGAGACAGCAGATGGTCTTTCATGAATTCAGAGTCATTGGAGATGTCAGCACAGTTGAAAGGAGTAGACTATCTCATAAGAGGCAAAGGCTCGGAAGCTGTGGGATTCAGGAAGTTTAGTCTTACTGTTCAACTTGGCAGCAGAAAAGGGGTAGTGTGATGATTTGTGGAAGAGGCTTTCCAGACCATCCCAACTTGGTGTCACTAGGTACTGTTTTACATGTTCAGTAATGGGATTCATCTACAGAGGATGTCAGCATTCTTCTGACAGAACTATGCTGACCCCAACTATGTCCTTAGGCATGATGTATATGGAGGTTAAAGGTCACTGGTTTGGGTGTAAAAAAGTTTCTGTGGACTCAGCAGTTGACCTTCAATTTTTTTAACAACAGCTCAAAAAGAGTCAAACATGCAGAGGGAATGTTCAAGATTTCTGGGTTCAAATCTGCAGGGGAGAAAGTGTAGCCTTTGGAGTCAGAGAGGACAGGACAATCTGTTTTAGCACAGAGAAGAGAGGGTGATGTGGGGACAGGACAATGGCTGCTGCCCATTGCGTAGGAAGGTGGAATTGTCTGTGAGTGAAATGGGAAACACTGGTTATTTAAGCAGAAGAGAGAATGTCTGGGTTATTCTGGAGCTTGGTTGTGAGAACAGCCCATGAGCACATGTCTGAAGTGAGGGATGGCGGCTGGACTACTGGCCGCCAGTCCATGGTGGCTTCATTTCTGTTGAGGCTCCAGCAGGTCACTGTCTGCAAGCTAAATATGTTGGTTCATTGCTCTACGGTGAAAACTGATTAAACTCTGAATATATGCTGGAGGCAAATAAATTATATACATAGATTACTGTATCTCTCAGTTCTCCTCAGAGAAGCCTTGTTTTGTAGTAGTTGGTGATTAATGTAGACAACCACAAATGTGCAGAGAATAAGAAACTGTTGCATACTCAGCTCTAAATGGCACAAACACATGCATTCATATATATATGAATATATATATGTGTGTATGTGTATGCATATGTATCACATATGTATATATACATGAGTGTGCATATGTATATATGTATATGTGTATTATATGTGTCTAATACACATATGTATTATGTATATATGTATGTGTGTAGGTAAGTACATGTGTATCTGTATATACATGTATGTAAAGCACCCTGTCCCCTCCGCAAAGCCCAGTGATCACTGTGGAAAGGTGCTGACAGAAAGGTAGTTGAGCGAGAGGAGGTATATGAATTCAGGGAAACGACATTGCCCACTGTGACAGGTAGGGAGGGCTGTACGCTGTGAGCTCTCAGGCTGGGACTACACAGGACAAAACCAGCTATGCTCCCCTCATGGATGGGGAGGAGAGGTTATTCTAGATGTTAAAGTCCATGTTACACATAAGGACATTCCACTTCTTAAATAGCAATGCGTCTCTATTTTGTTGGCAGCATGGGGAATTGGAAGGAGTTGTCATAGGGCTCTAGCACTGCTGTTTTGGACAGCAGTGTGTAACTAATACTGGCTTTTGAATTAAATTGTTCACTGTAATGAGTTGGATGGTCAGCAAAGACAGTCAGCAACCAGAGGTCATAGAACCGTTAATTTGAAATTTACATGAACTCAGAGATTTTTGCACAGAAATTGAACAGATTCCCGAAATAAATGCTCTAGCTTATTAAACAGCCTGAACAGCAACCATGGGTGTTTTAAATACAGACTCCCTAGAAGCATCAGGGGTGTGCTTAGACACCACAATGCCATGTCTGCAACTCTGATGTCTCTATCATGCACTTCTATTTTGAAGGGAATTTGCTAGGCTCAGTGTAATTGTGGGGGTCAGGGAACTGTCCTGCAGTCAGAGGTTAGCAGTGTTTCCAAAACAAAATGTCTTCTAAAAACTGCTGCCGTGGCCGCCCTTACATGTGTACATGCTGCTTCACATGGGATTAAATAGAATTAAATATATCCCTGAGTATGTGTGTGTATGTCACATGCAGCACACATGTCACACATGCATCACACACTATCACACACACCATTGCACATACATCACACATGTCACACATGTATCACCCAGACATATCGCACACACTGTCACATACACAATATTGTATTATACCATCATGCACTACAGCGAACTGTAACTATTTAAATCTTACAGCTTCCAAATGATACAGAGTTCACTGAAGCTACCCAGTGTGAGGAGGGAAAGGAATGAATTTATAATAGGCTTTAATTCCATCCTTTAAAATATGGATTTTGTTAAATGGGTATCTTATGAATTGTTAAATCACACGCAGATGAAACGTTAATAGTCTTTGCACTGGTGGTGAATTCCATCTGTAACTGTTGGGTTTGTTTACAGGATGTGTGTTTCCTACATCTCCAGCTTTGCCCTTAAATAACAGTTTTCTTAAGGATTACCCTCAGCGAGCCGTTCTTGTTACAGAATGTGTATTTGTAGCTTAGACCTTGCCTCTCTGAGAAGCAGCAAGATTATTTTGTACATGAAGAAGACACATTCAGCCCTCCCTTCCCAGTGTGCTTGACCTGCATTGTACTTGTGAATTTCCTCCCAGCCTCCCTCCCCAAGTGCCCCTTCTCAGGGCTGTCTTCTCTTTGCTCTGTTTGGGAACCCAAAGGAGAAACCTCAAAAGCCTATGAAGCTGAATCGTAACATTCAGACGATTCTGTTCTGTCCACCTGCTTCATTTTTCAGTTGTCTTTCTAAAGTAAGAACCATTTTATCCTGTGTGCTTCTTTGAGTGTGTATGTGTGTGCACATGTGTGTGCTCATGTATGTATGTGTGCATGTGCACATGTGTGTATGTGGGTGCTGGGAACTGAATCCAGACCCTCTGCCAGGCCATTTAATTGCTGAGCTGCCCAGCAAGCCTTGGGTCCTCTCCTTTATTCCTTATATACCAGGTAGTCATTTAAAATTCACAAGACTGAGGGAAAAGAAGCTTTCCTCCTTTAGTTGGGCAGACATACCTGGAATGTGAGTTGTCTGTACACTAGCCATGGAAGACTCCCATGGGAGATGTTCTGTGGTCCCTCACGCTGGCAGCAGCTCACCTCCCTTCAATGTCTGGCTGCAGCTGGCATAAGAGCCACGGAGCCCTGCGGCTAGCGAAGATGCTTCCTTCTCCACCACCCTCCATGTGTCGGGCTCAGGGCTCCTGTGGACAAGACCTGGATGCAGGGCAGCTGTGCCTAGGCCACAGACCCCTGGCTGCAGAGCAAGGATTTCCAGTGATGGGCTCTGACAGTGATGGACACACAACCCAGTGGCCACATAATGCAGATGCCCACTTGGCTTTGTACCTAGTTGTCGGGAGCATCTACTAGCATTTGTGAGGGGTGTGTCCCGGGTCTTGAGGATGCTTCACAAATGCACATCTGCTATTACCACTAGCCCAGAGCTGTTTAGAGGAAGCTAACCACGCCCCCATATGTCGCCAGCTGCCTCAGTGTGACAGGAGGTTACAGGAACCAGCTCACTCCTGAGATGCACAGCAGTGTAAATAGGGCCAGGTGACGCGTTTCCTCCAGTATGATATCCCAGCTGTCTCTTTGGCTGCACAAGGCTTTTTTGACTTTGCTTCTTCTTACCTTGTGTTTCAAGCAGACTTTAGCTTTTGAAGTGATGTCTTCCTTTATTCTTAAGAGGCAGTTTTGGAATATATCTATGCATTTTGATCTACATCAATCTACTAAGAAATCTTTGTCCTTTTTCTTCACAAATTTAGGTGATCATTATTGTTAATGAAAAGATACATAATAACTATTTTATTTATTGTTTTTGCTTCAGATCACCTTGTCTCTTTCTGAATATCAATTTTACCTGTTGGTGACTTATTTAAATTTGTCCTGAATTCATGACATTATGCTGCACTGTGCATCTGTATTCTACTTGTTTTTCTGAATTAACATTTGTGCTCATACCATAATTCATTTATATAACACTCCTATTCATCCATCAAAGCCAGGTAGTACTTTCTTCACCCTACTGCACACTTTAGAGAAATGCACAGCCACTTTCTCTATGCTCCAAGGGAACATTTACCTCTTTTATTTTATTCAAGCATTTTGAATTCCACTGAGTCCATAAAGATCAAATATTTTGCCCACTATGGAGTTACTGCTTAGAATCTGCTAGAGAGTGATGCAAGCCTCAATCAAATTATGAATGGCAGCTGATAGTACCCGAGTAATGAGTAGTGATGGCAATTGATCTCTGTGCTGGTTTACATGAGAAGTCCCCATGGAATAGTCAGGGGTTTGACTCCACGCTTTCCAAGTGGCGGCACTATCTGGGTAAGTTATGAGGTGAGGCATTGTAGAGGAGGTGTGTCACTGGAGACGGGGCAGGGTTTGAGGTTAAAAGCCACTTGCCATTCCCAGCATGCTCTCAGCTTCTTGCTTATGGTTCAAGATACAAGTATTTAGCTTCTGCTCCAGCAGTGGTGTCTGCTGCCTGCTGCAACACGTCGCTTCTGGGATGGACTCCTGTCCCTCTGGAACCTAAATGAAGTACATATTTCTTTCCGTATGTTGCCTTGACCATACTTTTATCGCAGCAACAGAAGAGGAACTAGTGCAGTGTGCACCAGTGTTTCGAGTTTCTAATCATCTTTTCAGCTATTCTATCTGATAACTTGTTACCTAGTGGCATAGTTGATGTATTACAGTTTGTGAATAAACTAGAACACTGTGTATAATATGTGTTTTACAAACTCATAAATTACAGAGGGGTTGAAGGATTGTCGAGCCTGGAGAGGGGCATGGGTTCAGTATCCAGAAAGAGCAATGATGAAGAGAAAGGAAGGGTAGGGAAGGGAAAGGAAGGAAAAGGAAGAGATGGGAAGAGAAGGGAAAAAGGGGGGAGGAGGGAATGGAAGGGGAGGGAAGAGAAGAGAAGCAGAGGGAAGAGAAGGAAAGAAAGACTCCTACCTGCAACAGACCCCTAGCTCTGTTCTATGCCTGCCAAACACCCCATTCACCCTGGTCCCAGATAGAGAGCAGATGCCCATCCGTATGAGCAGCTGCCATATTTAGACACCACTGTGCAGGACCAATGGTTCCTTGCTATATTTTCCACCATTTCTCTTAAATAACAGTTGGCTGCAGTTTCTAGAGCAGGTGGCACTTGAGGATCAAAAATACCTCTAGGCAAATGAGCATCCTGCTTACAGCCTGGCCTGTATTAAGAATGTGAAGCTAGCAGGTGTCCATGCCCAGCACATTCTGTCTGCAACTCCTCCCCCAGGAAAATTTTCCTGCTCTTAGGGAATGTGCTTCTTTATTATGGGACTGAGAAAGAGGGAAAAATTTCCTTAGATTGTCATCATGCTGGGATCTTCCTGTGTCAAGCAAACAGTATGTCCCCAGTGTATAGTTGTCTGGAGATTAAGCAGGTCCAGGTGCTCCTGGCCTTGCTTTCTTCCCTTCCTCTGTAGACATCTCTTAGATGCTTTCTTTGTGCATTGAAAGCTGACAAATTTTAGGACAGAATCAACCACTTGTCTTCATAAATTCTGCATTCCTTTCATTTATTTCCAAAGTGGTGCTTTACTGGTATGTTCAAAGACTGCTAGTATGAATAGCAGAGGCACAAATACAGCCCTTAAACCTTGTTTTGGGGTTGCTATGTGTAAGAAGTCATGAATAAACAGCTTTAGCTTTAATAAAAGAAAGATGCAATTAGGCAATTCTTATGAAAAGGACATAAGATGTTTTAAGAGCATGTGTTATAACATGTCAAAAAGGGCGTCTCCATTGTTTTCCATGTTAATATATATTAGTGAGACTCATCAACTGAGATCAAGCTACAGAGATTGAGGGAAGAAATAAAGCATTAAACTAAAATGGCTTCTCCTTCCCTTCTCTTATGTTTAAGGCAAAGTTCATGGAGAATAACAAAACCTCCCAGACCTGAAATAAGCAAACACATTCTCAGAGCTGATCTATGCACGAACCATTTCAATGTCTCTTAATACACTTCAACTAATATTCTTATCAAAATCAGTGAAAAAAAAAAACCCTGCAAATGTGAATATCAGGGTAGAGTTAGTGTCAGCAATCTTGTGCCAGAAGAAATGGATAAAAATAAATAATACAACACCACTTTTCAAGACTATTTCATTTGAAGATTTAAGTGTTAATCTCTATTTATGTAATTTAAATGTGTTTTTAATTAAGCTATTATCTAAAAGTTGGCATAAATATTCTGCATAAAGCACACTAATTAAAATCACTTTGTAAGGAGTGCGCCATGTTGGGAAACTTTGTTTTCATTAAGTAGGGATTAAATTGGCTGTAATTAGCTGAGAATCACTTCTGCCCATTCTATTCAACAAATATTTATTGATTATATTGTATATGCACTACAATTCTGCTAATGAGTACAAAGTTAAATCATTATGGCTTTCAGGGAATCCAGATTGTTAAATTTGGAGTTGTAAATCTCATGATTTTGTTCACAGTTGAGTTGGGTCTCCATTTGCAAAGCAGACCTCAAATGCCATCTCCGGTGTTTGCGCAGCTTTGCAGAACAGAGGTACTTCATGAAGAGACCAGATGGATACGTGTATTTTAGCTTGTGGGTCATGGCTTCCCTTTCCTTGTATCTTGTAATGTGCACAGTTAGGGAAACACAAAACCACAGAATGTCATTACTTAAAAAGTAAAAATCAGTGGAGTTGGGGAGGGGCATGTGTGGAGAAGGGGAAGGGAAGGTAGGATTGTGAGGGGTGGAGGGAGGAGTTTATGGGGGATACAAAGTGAATAAAGTGTAATTAATAAAAACTAAAATTAAAAATAATTTTAAAAAAGTAAAAATCATGGGCTAGAGAAACGGTTCAGCAGCTAGGTGCACTGATTGCTCTTACAGAGGACTCAGGTTCAGGTCCACACATTCAAGTGAAGCATCAGGCTCCCAAAATAGAATAAACACATCTTAAACAAAAGTGAAGATCTGCACCTCCACACCTCCCAGTGGACTTCTGCTCTGTGGAAGGAAAATCTCAGTTTCCCTGGTACTGACCTCCCATACTAGTATCAACACTCCAGATTTTCTTGCACATATACAATGGAAACTTGTAAAAGCATTTCTAATGTCCTGATGGATCAGAACTTCTTAGGCCCTGAGCAAAACCCTTCCCTCACAGACGAGGGCAAAGAAAGCCTAACTTAGGAGATGAGTTAGAACTCCGAGTGACGTCAACACAAAAAAATGTGTCAGCTTGGCATACCAGCTACTTCACAAACGTATGGATCTCATGTGGACATAAAAATCAAGAGGGAACAAATGTTTTCTTAAAAGGATTCAACTTTGTCTTCAGGAATACACAGAATTTATCTTAACTTTGCTGGATTGCCAAGAGAGTGAAAGTCTGTTCAGAGCTTGACCCCAGTGTGAGTAGTTTGCTCCAAAGAAGGGTGTGCTTGTTCCTTCCCCTGCATGGGAGGTGAGTCCAAACAAAGCCCGTGGTCTCCCTGTCCAGGCTTCATGGTGGGACAGGGTTGAGTCCCAAGACTGCTGACCATTCAGATCCAAAATGAATGAGGGTGAATATGTGTTGCCAAAAGCAAATCTTTTATTATATTATTATTATTAATTACAATTTATTCACTTTGTATCCTGGCTTTAGCCCCCTCCCTCATCTCTTCCCAGTCCCACCCTCCCTCTTTCTTCCCTCCCTCCCTCTTCCCCCCCTATGTCCCTTCCCTAATCCACTGATAGGGAAAGTCCTCCTCCCCTTCAATCTAACCCTATGGCCACCCCACCAGGGGGAAATGATCAAAGAGCAGGCAACAGAGTTCATGCCAGAGACTGCACCTGCTCCCCTTACTAGGAAACACATATGGAGACAGAGCTACCCAGGGGCTACATCTGAGCAGGGAGTCTAGGTTCTCTCCATCCATGGTCCTTAGTTGATTCATCAATCTCTGCAGGACCTCCTGAGCCCATTTTTTGGCTCTGTTGGTCTCCTTGTATAGTTCCTGTTCGCTCCAGGTCTTTTTATCTCCCTGTTCTTCCATAAGATAACCTGCACTCTGCCCAAAGTTTGCCAGAGTCTTTCAGAGGTCCTCTGTGGAAGGCTCCTGTCCTGTTCCCTGTCTTCTCCTACTTTTGATGTCTATACTATTTGCCATGTTGAGTGAGGATTGAGCATCTTCCCTAGGGTCTTACTTGTTTAGCTTTTTGAGGACTATAGATTTTATGTGATTATCCTATATTGTATGTACAATATTTACTTATAAGTGGTATATACCATGTGTGTCTTTCTGCTTCTGGGATACCTCACTCAGGATGATTCTTTCTAGTACCATCTATTTGCCTACAAATGTAATTATTTTCTTGTTTTTAATAGCTGAATAGTATTGTATTGTGTAAATGTACCACAATTTCTGTATCCATTCCTCAGTTGAGGGACATCTAGGTTGTTTCCAGATTTAGGCTATTACGAATAAAGTCGTTACGAACATAGCTAAGCAAATGTCCTTGACAGAGAACTAATATCCAGAATATATAAAGAACTTAAGTTAAACACCAACAAACCAAGTAATCCAATTTAAAAATGGGGTACAGAACTAAACAGAGAATTCTCAACAGAGAAATATCACAGAACTAAACAGAGAATTCTCAACAGAGAAATATCGAATGACAGAGAAACACTTAAAGAACTGTTCAGCATTCAGTGTCCTTAGTCATCTGGGAAATGCAAATCTAAACAACTCTGAGATTCCACCTCACACCCATCACAATGGCTAAGATCAAAAATTAAGGGATGACACATGCTGGAGAGGATGTGGAGAAGGGGGAACCCTGCTCCATTGCTGGTGGGAGTGCAAACTTGTACAACCTCTTTGGAAACTAATCTGACGCTTTCTCAGAAAACTGGGAATATCACTACCTCAAGATCTAGCTATACCACTCTTAGGCATATATCCAAAAGATGCTCTACCATACAACAAAAACAAGTCGTTCATGGAGGGTTAAGGAGGACCCATGCAGAAAGGAATTTGTGAGTTAGGGCTGATGAGAACAGTGCTGGGGCCATTGTGGGGAAGGCTGCAGCTGTGTGTGTCCTGCCACAGTAAACAGCTGTTCTGAGGAAGAGATGAGAGAAGGATCATGGTGGTGACTGGGATCCCCCTTACAACCACAGCACAGAAGGGGGTCAGTCACACTGCTCAGGACTGGTGCTGACAGCTGAGATCTAAAACTTTTGCATAATTTGCGAAGTACAGCCTCCTGCTAGAGAACTTTCCAGAGGAGGACTCCAGGCACGCGTAGCCAAAAAGCAGTGTCAGGCCTTATAATAGGAAACAGCTAAAATGAGAACTGTCTTATGTTTATTCAGGAGATGGAGTCTTGCTACCTCTTGCTTCTGGGAAGCCAGAGAAAAACCAATGTCCTTAGTTACTCAGACCCTTCACTGGGAACTTCCTTTTTTCCTCTTCCTAAAATCCTAAGGTCGGGAGGGAAACCCTTCATAGCCTAATGGTGGGGAATCAAGTCTGGCCTTTCTTCATTGGCTATAGCCTTCAGAAAAGGAAGAAAGCAGCAATCATTACCATGCTATATCATCAGAGACCTAATGAATGATGTGAGTCTGCAAGAAATGAAAATAATATCACAAAATAAAATACAAATGAGTACATTATGAAAAATGATTATGAAGAGAGATTGTAATGAAGATATAATGAGGATGGACTCTGTAATCACTTTGAATTTTCAGGTACTGGAATTCTATCATGTAATGGAAAATAAGACAAAGAGGTAAGGAGAGACAGAGGGAGCAGGTGTGAGGAGTTAGTCTGCCTTTCCTGACACTGGAGTTGGAGAAGAGAGTGGAGAAATGGCTGACATTGCTCCCAGTGCTATGAGATGGCCTGGGACATGGGGTAAAATGAATTCCTGTTTCACACAGCCACTTTGGCACTCAGACCGTCAAGCTCACAGCTGGATGTCATCCTGCCTTTCCCCTGGTCAGGGTGAGTTTGGAACAGCTCAGCCTGAGCACAGTCTGGGAAAGACCAGGGTTCACCTGTTCTTACCACACTGGGGGACATGAACACAGTGTTCCTAGTGCACCCCCTTCCCCCAGCCTGCAACCTCTCTGTTGACTCTCTACGGGTCTTTCTCCTGGTGTTATTGGAAATGTAATCACTGTGCACCTAATCTTTGGCAAAGAACAATACAGTGCTAGTGAAAACAGCCAGTTATTGCAGAGAATCACGCTGACCTTGTCTAGATGCCTTGAGAAACATGTGTCATAGGTTTTTTCAGGCTACAAACCCATGGTTCCTGGGACACCTTATATGTGCCTTTCAGTTCCTAGAAACCAAGGTGCTCCCTCAGGCAGTGATGTGTTCAGACCACCTGTGTCCCTTTGAGTTCCATAGAAACTGGAGAAGCATGTAGACATTTGGCAAAGCTATTAGCCTTAGACATTAATCTTTCATACCTTGTCTAAATTGCAACCACCTTCACGTCATGGCAAGCACCATTGTGCTCTGTTTTGATACATGCATAAAAAGTCTGACCATTTGGATGAATGTGCCTCAACCTTAATGTTGAACCCACTCAGACCTTGCCAGGTTTCCATTCTCACTGACCATGTTCAGTAACTGGGTGCTGAGTACACTTAAAAGTTGTATCTAAAGCTTACTACCATCCTTAGCCACATTTACATTGCATATTTGCAGTCTAGAACATGGAAGGCATTTATAACCCACCATTGAAGAAGAGTGAGCCAGCGCCCTGCAAAGCCACTGCTTGTTACTTAAATCTCTGTGACTTCTCTCCCAGCCTCCTTATTTCATAGTACTGAAAGTCAAGGTCTACCTTGCCTTGCGAGTAAGTTAGTGAATGTAGGTAGCAACATGTACTGGACTTTTTCCTATACAATGAGAAATATGTATGGATGAGGAACTTCAGGACATTGGACAGTGAGGGTTCAATATTATATGTTCTCAGCTCAATGCCTTCCCTAATTGGATCCAGGTGCCTCATTGTTCCTCTTAGTGCTACAGGATAAGTATAACAGGAAATGCAAACTGTGAAGTTTAGTCCTTCCTTATACTGACATGCCCCCACTGCCCTTGCCTGCTAATCTGATATTTTGCTATAAGAGGGCTGTTCTGACTGTATGCAAGAGTCTTGTTTCTTAAAAATTCTTTAGCATTGCTGTTGGACTCTTTACTGGTAATTATTCCCCTTCACCCATCTTAACATTTCTTTCAAAATAACAAAATAACTTTAGAAAGAGGTAAACTAATGTTTTTTTTTTTCTTTCTCAAAAATTAAGTTCAGCTCCTACCCCTTCCAGGGCAGTCGTCTTTTTCTTAGTCACATCTAGGTTTTAACATCCATCTGGCATCTCTGGTGAATTTTAGATTGTGTTTTCTTTAAATGTTTCTGAAATTTTTTTTGCCCTCAATAAATTTAAAACTACCTTCTCTTTGCAGTTATGGAAAGCAGCTTTCTGCAAAGGCATCTAAAGATCTTTCTCATGGACCTGCCTATATGGCACTTGCCTTTCCTGGCTCTGTAGTATCATGGATAGAGTTATTCCTTTTGTGAGTGTTTATTTCATTTGCAGACTGTAAAGTCCATGCCATTACATCACTACTGTTTACAGCTTTGTTATATATTTTCTTGGTGTGCTTTGTCCTCACAAAACTGTAATTAATGAAATTATAATTTTAGCTCCTGCTCTTTAATTTTTAGGTCACTTCCAGAGTATGTGTGTACCTGTGCATGTGTGCATCACTCATGTTTACCACAGACCCATGTTTTGTGAGAGGAAAACTTAGAGGAGTCAGTTTTCTCCTTCCACCATGTTGGGACCAGGGCTCAAAGCAAAATCCTGAGGCTTGATGGCAAGATCCTGTATCAACAGATCCGTGTTGCCTGCCATCTCAGCTCTACTCTTAAAATACAAAATGACCAAGTAATGTTTACTCTTTGTTTCTTCATCTGTCTGCGATGAGTATCCAATGCCCTTCTCTTAACAGTACTGTAGTTTTCAACCTCTTCAAGGCTTTATAACTTCTCTAGTGAAAATCCAAGATAGTACCAAACTTTCTTCTGAAAACTTTGCCCTGTATAATGTCACTTCTATCATCCTGATCCACACCTAGAAGGTCCAGTGACCTGGTCAGGAAAGGAAAGCCAATGATTTGAACTGACCATAGCCAGGGTAAAGACGAACATTCTTCTTACTATGGAATGCAGACAGTAAGGGCTTCTGATTCCTCTCAGTATGTGTGATGTGTCCCTAAGTTCCTGCAAGGCTGGATATGAAGAAAGGAACATCTGTGTGTCCATCTCTCATATACATCAATTTGCAAAGAAACCATGAAAAAAAATCCCACAAAAGTTTTAAAGGCCTAAGAAGGTCTTATTTGAGAATCCTACCTCATAGGTTTATAGTGGGAATTCATATGGATAAAGGCATTTTGTTCAGATATTGAGTTTGCCTTGTGGAAGAATATTTCCTTCTCAGAACAAGTGTATATTTTCCCCAGAGTAAGGACTGTGTGCATTAAAAGCTATCAAATATCCCCATGAGTGGTTTTTTGGTCGTAACTGTTTTTTCTCTTTATTTCGCAATTTGGAATATTATGTTCTGAGTGCTTTGAGTTTGGCTAATTGTGCCTTAAGATGAAATGAAAGAAATCCAAATAGAAACTGTAGCCTCAGGCTAACTGTGGGTACCTGTGGATTTTCCCTCCTGTGAGTGGCTGGCATATAGTGATGACAAATATCTCTCGGACAAAGAAACTGCTGTGTGGAATTCAAAATGTTTCCAGGCCGTAACTCCTGTGTTACTGCTCCTTTAGGATAAGCGCACATTTCATGGTTAATGAAAGTAAATTAATCATATTGCAATAATTATTCATGGAGAAATTAGGAGTTTTAAAAATAGCATTTATCTTGTTCAGAAACAGGAACTGGCATGGTTGGAATGTATTTCTCTAGAGAAACTACGCTTTTGAAGGATGCAGAGTTACCACATACATCAACTTTTATTAAGAAATATGTATAACACATATCTACTGATTTAGATTAGTGTGTTTGAAAGAAAACACGCTAGATATTGTAAGACACACTTGTATTCATATAAATATGTTGGATTAATATGTTGATAAAAATATTACCCACAATTTTAATCTGCCTTGAGCAAAAGCAGGACCACTGCCATGCCAACCTTGAGATTTGACTGTACTTGAATGTGGGGAATAAACCTGAAACCCAATAACTCATAGTAGGGGTCAACCTGGGATCAGTCTGGCCAAAGGTTTTAGAGAGAATATGAGAAATATCCCCTGATAAGGGATGTGTGGAGTAAGGCAGCTCTACAGATGTGGAGGCCTGTAAGAAGAGGCCTGTTCTCATTGCTCAGAAACCCAACAAGGCCAATGCTCTGTGCATGGGGGTGGAGTGGGGAATGTGGAAGATGGTGTGCTTGTGGAGGAAAGAACATGTTTTATAACCCATGTGTGCAATGCCAAACAACCCAGTGGTAGCCTCAAACAAAGTGGATTAATTGAAGGAATTGAGAGTGGGAACAAAACAGATCAGATATATGTCTTGAAAGACCATTCTTAACAGAGTGTAGAAAAGAGTTTGAAATCTGGAAAGATGAGATTTGTGGTGAAAAGAAAAATAGATATTTAAATGAATGGGTAGATGGATGGGTAGATAATTGTATAGATAACAGGTATGTAGATGATAGAAAATAGATAGAATGACAGCCAGAGAGGCAGACAGATAGATAGACAGACAGAGAGATAGATAGATGATAGATGATAGGCAAGACAGATGATTGATAGAGAGAAGATGGGTGGATGGATAGATGGGTAGGTGGATGGATGGATGGATGAAGAATAGATTGTAGATATTAAATAGATAGATGATAAATTATAGCAAAATAAAGCACTGACTGTCTCACACTTATTAATTCATGATGGAGTATCTTGTGACAAGCCTGCTTTAAGGCCTTGCTATTAATGTGTGATAGGACCCACTTTCATACTCATCTGTGTGTGGCTGTGGTACTATTCCTATACAAACAGTTTCTTGCTAATGAATTCAGACATAGCTTATATATGGGTTGAATTGTGTTTATAAAGAATTTTTGCATTTGTTTACATATGCCAATTTAATTGTCTTTGCAATTAGGAAATTTAATATAAAATAATTTTAAATGAGTATATATAAAAACAAAGAAGACAAAGTGTTGTTCTATAAAACTACATGGAACACTTGAGAAATATGAATTCAGAATCTCATCAAGAGTTTGTCAGGTTTCTATAACTGTAATGACTGTGGGTTTGACAGGGGGGTGGGGAGGTGAGACTCATTATAAAACTACAGATGTGTGACTTCAGAACCAAAGGTATAGTGTACCATCAGAATCCTTAGGCAGGTACAGAGGCCTAGAAATAGGTCAGCAGAACCTGCTTCTCTAAGAAGCCAGGAAAGCCCTTGTTCTTTCCTAACTCTGGGAAATTAGTCATGCACTTTCTCTTATGACTTTTTTTTTTAACTTCAAAGCTACCAGGCCATTTGAGTCTCTATCTCAGTGGTCACCTCTGCTTCTCCGAATCTTATCCCTGGCTGCTTTAGTATAATACAGTTTTGTAGTTATGTTGGATCCAAATACATGATCTAAGATTACCTCCAGGTCCGGGAACTTTTCCACTGCTCATTTCAACCATTTAAGGTTTTACAAAGGAATGGTAGCTGGGTAATAAGTGAAGGAAAAGGAGAAGGAGAGGAGGATGGAGAGAGGAGAGGAGGAATGAAGAAAGAAAGTTCAGACAGAGGAAAGATCAAAAGGAGAACAGGAAAAAAAAGGAAGGAAGGAGGGAATGGGAAGAGGAGCTGCAGACCAAGTGTCTGTCCTGGGAACTACCAACATGTCTGAGTCAGTCAGTGACTTGCAAAATTCACACATGCTGTGATGGAAAATTAAGCATGTGGCATGCCTTCCCAAGATTCCAGGTCTTTCAGAATGCTGTTACATCTTCTGTAGGGACCAATTTTCTGTTGACTTCCGACTCTGGTCTGCATGCCCGGAGTTTAACTTGCTGTGGGACTCTTCTGCTTACCTCTCCCTTCATTCTCAGTGTTTACCGGTCTACACCTCTCTCAGCACTGGATATCTTGCCCACTCTGAAGGGTAACAAGGGGAGCAGAGAAGAGGGATAATATAGGTTTCAGAAACGGAAGGAGATTCCCCACTCCCCTGTGACCTACTGTTGACATAGCAGACTGAATGTGGTCTAGGCCTAAAGGAAAGTTGGCAGCACTGGGGCTAGGGTAGATTCATGAGCAACATTTCTCATGTGACATTCAGATGGCAGCCTATGTCCACTGCCTATGAATAGACATCCACATGATTTCCTTAGTCAACCTAAAGGAGTCAGTAGGAGACAGACCAGTTGATGCTATTTGACTACATCTTAAATTATTTGCTATATAATCACCTCAGGCAGTCCAGTTTTCTTGGAGATTCCTGAAGCCACCCTAAAGCACACTGTCCTAGATAGGTCTTCTCTGAGCTCCTACCAGCTATGAGTTGCATATTGGCATGTCTGCAGAGCTAAGCCCATCTCAGTACCCTGTATACCCTGTGTGAGCATGCATCAAACTTAAGATATTTTCACACTGCAGCTGCAAAGGCCACAACTACAGGGAAGGCTGCTGTCTGCTGCCAAGATTTTATGAAATAGCTAGACTGCAATATTTATGTAAATCAACACTTTTTTATTTAGCATGTTAATTTTAAAGGTCACAATCACAAAGACCATGGAGCCTTCCTACAAGTAGGCTTCTGAATATTTTAGAACGTAATTGAGTTGGGAGGGGCTTGAAATGCCATCGATGGCATTAGATACATCAAATTTCTAAGTAGGCTTTTCCCCCTGAGATTGCTTTGTGGAGTTTATCATGCATGGCGTGGTAGTGCAAGATTCATGGAAAACTAGGGCTGACAAAACTTTAGCTTCATTTAACTTCTTTCTATCCCCTCCCTTCTCAACCCCCTCTTCCTTCTATTCTTCCTTTTCTTTCTTTTTCTTCAGATAAGGTCTCAATATGTTGCTCAGTCTAGTTTCCAAATCCCATCACTGAAGAGAAAATTAGAACGAAACAAAACAAAACTTCCTAAGTCATGCTGAAGGACCACTGTAGACTGAACTGTGTACCTAAAAATCCACATGCTGAAGCCCTAAACCCTAGGTTGGTGCAGAGTCTTTGAGAAGTAACTGGACTTACATTGGCACAGTGGGATTGATGGGTACCCAGTAGCCCTCTTTCTGTCCCTTCATCTGTGAATAGCGACAAGGCCAAGTGTGGCCAGAGAAGAGTGATGAGCCCAACAGAGCATCATGACTTTGTCCATACAATTCCAACCAAGAAAGACAATTTATTTTGTCAGGCCACTCAATCTCTGCTCTTTTTTTTTTCTTTTTTCTTTTTTTTTTTAACAGTGACAGTCATGTGTCAATCTGCAGCATGAACACAGTGGGTGGGTTGCTTCTTTCCTTAGTCTCTTTGGGTCTCAGAAGAGAAGGTTAACACCACTGAAATACCATTGATGTATAAGCTTACAAGTAGCCTAGAATTGTTTCACTTGTGTTTGCTATGGATACTGTACCAAACCGTGCCCACAACTGGAACAACGCAATGTCTGTGGTTCAAATGGATGCAGACACACAAGATGAGTACTGTACAAGTGCCGAATCAATGAATGAATATGGCACTAACAAGAGCCTGTGAGGTGTTCTCTATGACACTAAGGCATAATGAGTTGATTCTGTGGTGTAATTGTAGTAATGGAAAAGGAGGGAGTAGTGAAGTCAGAGAAAATCGATTTTGAGTTAAACGAGGACACCAATGTGTGGTTTTCTCTGCTGTGGCCACTGTGGAAAGTTTGGGTCGAATTTCTTAACTTTCCTTGTGGATGTTTGGAAATTAAGTATTGATTTGGTGTTTAGCTCTGCTCTCGGGTCTTCTCATAGCCATAGCTCCAAATCACTCTTTATATTTCTCCAAAATCGAGAATCAATGAGATGGAAATTACAAGTGTATTTTTAAAAGTTTTTATAGTCTTTTGAAGAAAATAAAATTGCTTTTTTTGTACTATACTATTTAAATTTTATTATTCTGTATTGGTGATTCAGAGACCACTATTTCTGTTTTATTTATCTTTCATTACCATGCAGTTACAGACACAAGCAGTGGCAACTTCACATCTAATACTAGTGTTATGGCTACATATAGATGCTCCGGTTTTGTTTATTTAAAACAATATCAACCAAGAGAAATTAGGACTGTCTTCAGAAGTACAATAAGACATAGATTTTATTTTTTAAAAACACCTAATTTTATACAGCAGTTGAATGCTAACTTTATCAATAAGAGCTACATAGGAAAGGAAATAAAAGGATAGGAAATGAAAATTTCCTGAGTTGGAGGGAAGCAAAAATTATTATTATTATTATTATTATTATTATTTTTTACTGGTGAATTAAAAATATGTCCCTAACTCTGTTACTAAGTACCACACTAAGTTGTAGAGCAATATTCTTTACATTAATAAAGAAGGCATCTCGTAAGTTAAAAAATGGATTTATATTTTCCCAGTCTGTAGACTGTCATTAGTGGCTTTTGCTTTACAGAAGCTTTTCAGTTTCACAAAGTCCCATTTATTAATTGTACATCTTAGAGCCTGAGCTTGTGGTGTTCTCTTCACAAAATTGTCTCCTGTGCTTATGAGTTCAAGGTTCTTCCCCATTTTTTCTTCCAACAGATTTAGTATGTCTGGTTTTAAGTTGAGATCTTTGATCCACTTGGACTTTAATTTTGTACAGGGCGATAGATATGGATCTATTTGTATTTTTCTACATGTGGACTTCTACTTAGTCCAGCACCATTTGTTGAAGATGCTATCTTTTTTCCATTATATGGTTTTGACATCTTTGTCAAAAATCCATAGGTGTGTGGGTTTATTTCTGGGACTTCTATTCAATTTCATTGATCCACCAGTCTGTTTCTATGCCAGTACCATGCAGTTTTTATTACTGTTGATCTATAGTATAGCTTGAGATCAGGGATGAAGATACCTCCAGAAGGTAGAGCCTACTATAGAAGGTCCTCTGAAAGCATTCACCCAACAGGAGATTAAAGCAGATGCTAAAACTCAGGGCCAAACTTTAGACAGAGCACAGGGAGTCTTTTGGAGGAAGAGAGGGTTGGGAATAGAGGGACATGGAGGGGACAGGAGACCCACAAGGTGACCAACAAAACTAAAAGATCTGAGCCCAGAGGGTCCTGCAGAGACTGATGCACAACAGAGAATCATACGTGGAGAAGACCTGACCTCCTGCTCAGATGTGGCTGATTGGCAGCTCAGTCTCCATGTGGATCTCTGAGTGAGGGGAGCAGGGGCTGCCTCTCTCATGAACTCAGTTGACTGCTCTTTGATCACTAGCCTCTTATGATACAGCCTTGTTAAGAACAGGAACAGTTCTGATGAGACTTAACAAGCTATGGGCAGATGGCAATAGAGGAGAACACCCCCTTTCAGTGGACTAGGAGAAGAGGATGAGGGGAAGAGAGAGGTTGGGTGGGACTGGCGGAGTTGAGGGAAGGAGCTTCAGTCAGGGTATATGATGAATAAGTTATGAAGAAAAAATCTTTTAAAAAATGGATTTATTCTGTCATTCTTTCAAATCACCAAATTAAGAGAGCATGGCCAAAGTCTATACCAACATCTGCCTTTTTGCATTTTTCATATAAAAGAAAAATCTCAGCCTTAAAACTCCATGAATGATAAGCTGGGAACATCTTCTTAAATTTCTCACTCATATTTAAGACAAATTACATTACAGTATATAGTAAATGCATGCCAGGTTAAGAAGCCAATTATACTTTGAAAGAAAAATCACTCTTAAGCATAACAAAAGAACTTCAAATTCTGCCTTATTGAGAAATGAGAGGGATAGAAGAAATGCTAAAAACCTCATTATTCAAAATATCTTGGGTTTCTTGCAAATTATCTGATAAAATTTTAATACTTAAAATTTAAAATAAAATTAAAGACATCATTCTATCATTGAAAACTTTCTAGTTCAGAAAACTTTCTAATTTAGAATCAGTATAATAATGAATGTGTTATGTAATTAAAGGTTCCATAATAAACATATTATAACAATATAAAAGAGTTGGAAAGAACGATAAGATTTGAAAAATTGATTATTTCTTTGCTGCCAATTTTAAAATGAAATGCCTTGGGAGAATTTAATGAAATGCTTAGTTGTCTTAGTTTTAATTTTCAAACTTTGATTTACATGTTTTTAGAAAGAAAGCACCACCTCTTCCACAAAGATGAGCTCTATCCTGTCTCTGCACTCAGGGATTATTTGAGCAGCCATGAGGTAGCCTTATAGGCCAGGCTGGTTACAAAACAAAGCAGAGACTTGCAGATGATGTGGGGCAAACTGCTTAATGTGCAGTTGTGATCCTTGTGAGGGCAGGCTGGGCCGAACTCTCAAATTACCTATAATTATTACATCTTAATGTCCATAAAGTATTGCCACTGCAAATTACTAGGAAAACTGTTAATGAGCTACAGCTAAAGTTTAGATATCATTCAAATATGAGCAGGAAGTATTCCAAACAGGAAATCAGAGGGCCTACAAAGGAGTCTCCTTAGACTGAAATGAAAGTAAGTCTTAAGTGGCAGATAACTAATAAAGGTCAGGCAGAGTGCAAAGAAGCCACTTCCTGTGAACGTTATTACAAAGCCACCTCTGCCCTTAATTCTGTATGTGGAAGGAGTCACGGCCTCTCCATGCTGCAGCTTGAGTGACTAAAGAGCCAATCAGGGCTCAGAGAGGACACACCCAAGCACTGGATGTTTGATAGATCAGATCACGGATAGGTTTTCTAAAGGCACTGGAGTTCTATATCTGATCTTCTTGTTAGAAGATCAATTATACCACCACTTTACAAGATAGTGACATTCATAATGTGAAGTCACATTTTGCCCCACAGCACAGGCCAATGGTGAGAGGAACCTGTTCTAAATGCAGCCCATATTACAAACAGCAAATGGAGAAAGGGGTCATTCCCATCTTTGTGGATGGATTTGATCCTAGGAATCTCCAGGGTGATAGGACAAAAAAGCTGGTTACAGTTCCCCCACTTTGTGAGGCTTTTGTAAAGCATGCAGCAGGAAATCTTCTGAGCAAAGAGTCCAGTTTGAATTTCCACTTGTGATTAAAGCTATTGAGACCAATTATGACTGAATTCATCTCCGTTACTATTAAACAGTTCAGAGGAACACCTTCCTGCCCCAACTGGATGCAGCTGCTCTTCATCCATGTCAGTCCTCACAACATCCTTAGGAGAAAGAAGAGACTCTAGTCTCTGCCTTCCTAAGTAGAGAGGCCCACCAGTTTCCAAATGCCTGTCAGCTTCAAGACTGTGGTGGCAGGATTCAAACTCAGTCTACTACAGCATCTCCTTTTTTTAACTGTTACAAGCCCACAATTACAAGCCCACAATTGTGGGCACGACCTTAAACAAAAATGAAAGTTAAAACTGAACACCTGTGGGAGACTTCATAAAATATTATTTTGCCTCTAAATCTGAAAGTGTAAGTTTACAACATGTGCAGTCACAGTCACTTTTGGAATATGGTTGTGTGTGTGTGTGTGTGATGCAGATTTACATATTGTGCAGAATTTTTATGTAAATGTGGAGGCCAGAGGTCGGTGGCTGCTCCATCTTCGTTGTTTTTGGAGGAAGAGGCACCGATAGGTCTTCCCAGGCTGCCAGAAAGCCCCAGAGATCCTCCTGTCCTGTCTTCCTGGTTCTGATTTACTGTCATATTCTGCTTGCCCAGCTTTTCATGCCTGTGCAGGAGGAGTGTGAAATCACACTCACAGGGTGTGTACTTCACTCACAGAGCCATCCCAACAGCCCCTGGTGACAGTGGCTTTAGAATTAGTGTTCTCCTTCAACCACTGACACTTCTCTGCTGCTTATGCTGTTTCTCAGATAACTGGTCTGAAATAACCATTTGCTTTTTTGTTTTATCCACTCAAACTTTGTTTTTATTCAAAGCTCTGATTTTATATAAGCTCAGAGTAAAATAATGTGATGGTTTTTAAAAACGGAAATTAATTGGAGGATTTGCTTCTTTAAAATATTTAAAATGGAATGTTCACTTAAACCTTGGTCCATCAGTCAGCGTTTCTACTGATTTGGTGCATTTTCACCTTAATTGGAAAGCTGATAACTTAACACCCGTGTTTGAAGTGTGAATAAATAGGATCCAGAGACAAGTACGTTCCTCACTGGGTTTGTGTGCCCCCTTAACAAGATGCCCAGATACTTGGGAAAATCAGACACTTTTGATCAAAACTTAAGGAAAGGGGCATTTTAATATATTAGTCTGACCATTAGAAGTAAGTGTGAGAATGTAGGAATCAAATGAGAAGTACAAGAATGAGATGAAATAAAAATACTTCCATGACCTGGAAATAACAGAGTCTTGATGGTTGAAATCAGCCCTGAGAAGATGTTTGCTGAGGCTGGCTGGGATGAAAGGCAACACTTAACACTGGGATTTGAATATGCTTTGGTTTATGAAATACTTACATAAGGACGGACCAAGGAAATAGAGAATGACCTAAACAAGAACTTGTTTTGAAATCCTATTTGTAAAATTATGATGTAGATTCTGAGAAACAACAATAAACTAACAAGTTCTGATTTAAGAAACAAAACCAATATGCTAAAGGTGGCATTCACAGAAGACTGGGCTTCATCTAAAGCAGTACTGCAGGACAAGTACTGAGTAAGAGTCTACTAATTAATACAAAGTATTCAAAGGAAATATACTGTTCCACTCAATTAGGAGAAGGGTTCTTAAATATTCCTTTTGATTCCTACTGTAATTACACTGTGAAAAAGTTGAATAATTTTGCACAGTAAAGTACCAACTTGGAAATCATTTATGAAGTAAGAAAAAGATGACTACAGTCTAATTATTCTAAGCAGTGGAAAATAGATTTTCAAGGCAGTATTTCTGTTCTGGAGTAAAAATAAACACAAATTATTATTAAACTATTATTATTGAACTAATCTTGGCAATGAGGGAGCTGATATAAGAAGATTTTAAGGAGGGGGCAGCCTGGCCTGCTCAGCAACTGTTCAGCCATCTTGGGTAAGATGGTGTGACCTTGTCAGAGAGAGCAGGGTGTGGGATAGAGACAGAGAGTCTGAGAATGAACACTGAGTGAAGATATTCTTCGACATTATGACTGAGTCTCAGTCAAAGGTTGGATCAAATTAAGAGTTTTGTTGTACCAGTTGTGGACATTGTGAAAGCAGCCTAACTCTGTGGCATCAAGACTCAACATTGGGCTTCCGTTATTCATTCACCTGATGCAGTGGTTGGTGCATGGTGCTGTGATCAGACATACGTTCCTGCTCAGAAAGGTCTTCACTTCTATTGGCTCTTAGCCAATACTGGGAACTTCCAAAGCTGCGCTTGTCACTTTGTCTGATTCTGTTATTTTTATAATATTTTAGTTTAAGAAAGAGAAGTCCTACATTGTATGAGAATCCCATTTTAGGCCTAATTTTTTTTCTTATTTTGTTTTGCTTTTTATGTTTTGTTTTTTGTTCTAAGTAAACCTACCAAGAACTAGTTGACTATCAAACCATTCATGGCGGCTTTTGCATTGACATGGGGAGGGGAAAGCTCCAACAGGAAGAAGAAAATATCCATGAGGAGTTAAAAAGTAGTTACTGCAGAGAGCTCTCAGCTCAGCAACTAGGACCCAGCTAATGCAGATGCTCACAGGGGTGGGCATCAGAGTAAGCAGAGAGATGGTGGGTCAGGATAGGGGAGAGCCGGATCAGGCTCCTTCAGTTTCCTGGGCAAAGAGCAGGAGGGACCAGGAGCACAGGAGCCATTGAGAAGCAAACCATAAGAGCTGTGGATGGCTAGTGTATGAATATTCCATGGGTCTCACTGTGATCTTTGGAATCTGGGGCACAAAGAGGATCTATCCAGGAGGTAGCGTGGTCCATCCAGGGAAGTGTGTTGGATCTTACCTGGCATGTCCTTTGATTGAAGGAAGATCATCTGAAGACTGAATGCTACTTGTTAGCAAATGTGTCATTGTTCCTAAGGACCTGGGGTTATTAACATTTCCTTTCAGAAGCTAATGTCTTAATGAGGAAGATGCAATTAGAAAGCAGCCGTGGACTCTCAGAGTTACTTTAGAAAGTTTTCTTCTCTGAGGGGTTTGAAGATGAAGACACAGCAGCATGAATCCAGAGCTGAAGCCAGGATTGCGTCACTTCCCAGGCCTGGCTCCTCCAGCGCACTGGCCTTTCATCCTCTGCCTCCTCTACCTTAGGCAACATCAGTTCCTTTTCTCTTAAAATCCGTATCACCAATAAACAACAACTATCGTGACAAAATGATTAAGATGACAGCCCAGTAACTTTGTCTGAGCTCTCATTTGTCAGTTCAGCGAGGCTCTGCTCTATCATGAAAGCACACTCCTTAATTAATCAGCACAGCCTCTGCCTACTCCCATTATGAAAACCCACAGCATGCACAGACTGGCTGCACCCTGCAGTGGTTTCTTTGAGATATGAAGGACAGGGGCTGCCTTCCAACTCGATCCAGTGCCTTTGGACAAGGACTCGCCCTTTCTGAGCCCTGCCTATTAACTCCTGTACCTGTCTCACTACAGGGAAAACACCTCTTGTTTTCTTTTACAGCATTTTGACATTGTCCTCCATATCCATCCTTTTTCTGTAATCTGTAATTGTGGAATCGTTAGAGACGTGGATGTGAGCCGTAGGAGAGCTTCAGAAATGTTGGCACATACTGTTTTGAATTATAGTGCTATGTTTGATCTTTCCTTAGTGGGAAGTAGCCACTGATCATTAAATACAAGACAAATGTAGGGGAGAATTCAAAATCTTTAACAACTTGATATGGTAGAATACTGACTTTTACCCAACTTCTACAAAATGCATTATATTGGTCAAGTTTTTCTTTTTCTTTAATGATTACCCATTCTGATTCTCTACTTTGAAGCCTTAGCCCATCATTCCAGAAACATTGGAATGTTTGCTGCCTGAGCAGCAGCATGCTAATTATCTAAGCCTTTCTTCTGCAAGAAGCTCATTAAGAAATCAGAAGGTTATGCTGAGAATATTTACTGACAAGATTTATAAATTTGATCTAACCAAGCCATAGTTTTAGTAAAATACTGATTTATAAGTAATGGTCTAAATGAGATTCCCATTTGCAAACATCTTTTTAGGTAGAAAAAAAACCACACACATTACCAATATAACTCTGTGTCAGGACGTTTTCATATCTCATTAGGTTTTGATATGTAAATGTAGTCTGCATTCAGAATAATAAACACCTGACATTATAAAACATAATGGCCACAGAATAATCTTGGCTTTACACATTTGTAAACACTGGATGATGGGTAATAAGACTTGCAAATAAATTCTTCCCCAAATCCAGAAGTCACAGAAGCCAATTCTGAAAGTTTGTATGAGAAGATGTAGCTGGCTAAATGATTGGAAAAATAATGCTAAGCACGGGAGATAGCAGCTACTGACAAATGACAGAAGATCCCTCTGAATCAAGCACTTCAGTCAAACCTCACTGGAGGACTACCTACCCTCCTGACATTCAGGGAATGAGTTTGCCTGTTCAAGCTTCCAGTCTGGTACTTTGTAAACCAGACTGAAGCATCACCGTTGATTTCTGGAGGAGAAGAGCTAAATTGTTTAAGCTATGCAGTCTGTGGTTCGTTATCTCACCAAGACTGACATCTTCACTCAGTCTCTGGGGAAATGGAATGACTTCTCTATGGAGCATATAGACCCCTCCCTGCCATGCAGGAAATCAAAGGAGCCATCCTGTTTCACAACCCAATGGAGCTTGAGTACAAACACTGAGTGACGATCCACATGGTGAGAGCTTATGTTAATCACATGGGTGCAGCCTGTACCTTCAGGGTCCAGGGAGAGATTCCCTTCTTAGTTTCTAGAGCAGTGGTCAGGCTGACTGAAACCATCATTTCCTGTTTGACAGGAAGCTTACCCAATCAGTCAGAACCATTAGAGGCAAGGGACAATGCATGTTTTCCCAACACAGGTCTTGAAAACTCTTAAAACATCCCCACAAAAATCTCTAAAATTGTCCAGAGGGTGTACTGCAGCAAGGAATCTCAGCCTGGTGGCTCTGCAGGACTTAGTTGCTTTCCAAAATAAGAACTAGATATGGGGTCACCCAATTTATCCACAGCTCCTCAGTTCTCTGTCAATCAAGGAAGCACAGGTTTCTAAGTGTCCTAGTGTCCTGGAGCAGGCCCCAGGCTGCAAAGAGCAGGCTCACTAGAATGTGCATGGACCATGAGTTGGGGACAGGAAAACCTAGCAGTGTGTGTACTAAGCAAGTTTGCTTCCTGTTTAATTATATATATATATATATATATATATATATATATATATATCCAAATTATCAGGATCAAAGGCAATACAGAAAAACTAGACACTTAGATGTGTTTGTTGGGCTCATAAACTTCGAGGACCTCTTCTGTCAACAGTAAGTTAGAGGAAAGTCCTGTAAATGCAGGGGGAAATGCAGGGTAATTTTCCCTGCACATTAATTATGGAATAACCCTCGGCTTCACCCACGTTCCGTCACCAACACTCTTGTTTTTTAAGTAAAAAAGAAAATAGTATAAACTGAACTTAGAATAACTCTGTTCTTCTTGATTTTACCCCTTGTGCCTCAGCTAGAGAACTTTCTTTGATGAAGTTGAGCTGCGGGCACCCTAGTTACAGTTATTGTGGAGCTGAAGGGCTCTGTGGCAAGGTCTTATGGAGCAGCCTTTGTGGGCAGGGACTTCAGCATGTCTGGATAAGTAAGCGCAGGCCCTCCGCTCCTCCTGCCACCCCCAGGCTCCCTACCTTTCTTTGTTGGGTGTTTGCTAGACAGGGTCTCGCTTTTAGCCTAGGCTGGCCTGTAACTCACTCTAGCCTAGAATGGCATCAGACTCATGCGCATCTTCCTGATTCAGCCACAAAAGAGATGGATTGAAAAGTGTACCTCACTATGCCTGTGTCACAGATGTCTTCTAAAATAATATGTGAATCAGTTGTTTGGAGAAATCATTACCCATTTGACATTTCTATTTTTTGGTACAATTTGGAACCTAATGACTTTTGGTCATCTTGCCAGCCCAACCTTAAATTTCCAATTTTACCAATTTTATGATGAAACTGGCCACAAAATTTGATCCTAATCATTTTTATGATTAAGATATTAGGAGAGCATTCATAACACATATCCCTGAGGTTAGATATAATTCAGTGATTTTTTAATCGCCACCAAATTTAAAATTAATCACTTGCCTAATTAACTACATATATTTAATAGTCCATAATTTAATCATGTGTCTTTGGGGCAGTATATTATTTAAATCAGGCCAAGTAGACACAGGTAATAACTAACAAGAGTTATAAAACAGAAAGAATATCTGGAAAGATAAGAGGGCTGTGTCAAAGTTTCACACATTATTGTTGATAGACTTAGAAGGAAGAGCTAAGAATATGTGGCCTGAGTTTGGAGCCAAACAAATTTCTATGAAGGAATAAACTTCATTGTTTTACTAATTTTAATCTGAAAATGATTTTTTCTATAAGATCATTCTCTTAAGTATAATATATGTTACTTTTCATAATTTAGTCAGTTAAAAGTATGCTGAAAACGCTTAATAAGAGTTGTATTGTTGGTGATTTCTATTTTTCCTGAAAGATGAACTTGACACATTTATAATAAATACCATCCATGTAAAAAGCTGTGGCTCTGTTCACGGACTCATAATTGACCGCGACACATGTTATTCAGTAGAGTGTTTATGAGACACGTTCTGATAATACTAAACGCACCTGATGAAGCTTTTGTGGACGTGCTACCGTTCTGCACAGTCATCTGAAAAGCTGTCTACATGAGCACGGTCTGTGGATCACACACTGTCACCATATCCTCAAAATGTACACAGAGTGCACACAGTGTGAACAGCGTCCTCGGCTCAGAAGAACGATCCCAGAGACCGCATGCAGACGACAGAGGCCTGCACAGTACCCCTGCACAGGCAAGGGCCGTGTACAACAATCCCATCTCTGTTACTCAGGTTCTCACAGGTAATTCTGTATTCAATTGTAGAATACATATCTAAGGAAATGTACAGGGTCTATCATTCTGTAAGCTTTTTTTCTTGATTTCCAACCCATATAAAGTAGGCTAACTGTAATTAGCAGCGTGGGAGGAGACCCTAGTATGTTTGATTTGTTTTTATAACCCAAGAAATATTGACCCTAGAGATTTAAATTATGAAGTATTGATTTTTTTCAATTGATTTTAGTTCACTTTTAACACTAAAACACACAGTTGTTCTGTGTTTAGTGTGAGCTGATTATGGTAGAAAAGCAATGACGGCTTAGCGTAGTAGCTGCATGGCTGTCCTGCATTCCTCACTCCAGTGTGGAAGCCTGTGTCCCCGCACTCAGCTTCTATGCTTGGCCTGATAGCCGTTCTTCTTGTCTGCTAAGAAAGTTAGGCTTGACGTTAATGTCAGATCTTGGAAAACATTAGGAGAGCCATATGTTCTGTGAGTGTGAGACTTGAATTCCCTGCACTGTGATGCTTTAGTCTGTTGTTTTTCTGTGTGGTGTGAGAACTGTGATTTAAGTGCTCTGCTTTCATTTCTGAGGATAACCCAGGAAGGAGTTTCACTGAGAAGAGGAAACTGGTGTGAATGATGTGAGGTTTCTGTATTGTGTATTTTTCTTTAGTCTGTCCTCAGATAACAAGGTTGCCTACATGTACACACACATACACTTCTATATGTGTGTGCCTGTGTCAGTGTGTGTGTATAGACTTGTGTGAATTTGCAAGTGTGTGTATGTGTATATGCCCGTGTGAGTGTGTGTTTGCATCCCTGTGTGAGTGTATGCATGTGTGTCTATACCTTTGTATGGATGTGTACTCGCATCAAATGGCAAGACCAGAAGCCAACACTGGCAACCTTCTTTAAGGGCTCTCTCTGTATCTGTTAGGACAGGATCTCAGGTTCTCATGGGGCTTAGATCTCAGCCACTCACCAGACATCCTGACCAGTGAGCCGGCTGAGCCATCCCTCTAGCTGTGGTCAACAGGTAAGGCACAACTCTTGGATGATAATGGCCGTGTCTTTACTGTTGACTCTGGATTCACATATGGATACAGAGATTATAAGTAATCTCTGGTGCAGAAATTAATAATAACATTTGATCACAACAACTGGATGGCAATTGTGACTGTGACTACAATCCAAAAGTCCATGTGTTTAAGGCTTGGTCCCCAGTGGGGCATTACTGGGAAGTTGTGCAGTCTCTGAGATCTGATGACCAATAGCCAGTGTTTAGCACTTAGGTGCAGCCATTTGAAGTCTGTGGTGGTGTATGGGGGCCCTCCTCTTTGAAGATTTATTCATGTATTTCACTGTGGTGAGCTATCTCATGGCCATCAAGCAGCACAAACCTGCCATGGTCCAGAGTCCTCATAAATGCCCCAAACAGATCCATGTTTACAGCTTGATGCCACCAAGTCTGTGGAGCAGTAATGGAAAACTACAGCCATTGTTCTTATTATCCCATGCTTCAAAGTGATTCGTCACCTTCAACTTCTTAGGAATGCTGAGTCATTGGCAAGCAGTGGGGTGGGGAGAGTGATCACAGCCACTTTCCAAGGCAAGGCTTCATGTAATTCCTACCCATTCTCTTTTCCTGGCCCCTCCCCCCTCCTGCATAGTAGTAGGTACCACAAAGGTTCCTTAGAGGACAGTCATTTGTACCCTTCTCCCTCCTTCTCTCCTTTCCTTCCTTTCTTCTCTCCTTCCTTCTTTCTGTCCTTCCTCCCTTCCTTCCCACCTTTCTTTATTCCCTCCCTCCATCTCTTCCTTCCTTTTTTCTTTCCTTCTTTTCTTCCTTCCCACCTTTCTTTATCCTCCCCCTCTCTTCTCTCCCTCTCTTCCTTTCTTAATAACTTAGCCTTTGAAATGGGAAAGCTTTATTCTTATCTCTGTTATATATCCTAAGAAGTCACATGACATTTGTTTTTATATGAACTTCCAGTCACTGGAATGGTGACTTAATTGGTGGATTTCTGCTCCAACCAGCATAATACTAACTCTAATTCTAACTCTGATTATGAACAACCAGATATTACCCAGAGGTCAGTTATAATCCCAAATAAAGTGATGAATGTCATATTTTAGTTCATGTACCTTTGGTCCTAAATATATAACATTCAGTCTAGGAAGACTCAATATATGTATATGTAATACATTTATATATATGAGCATGTACATTACAGGGTATGTGTGTACATATATTTGTGCATCTGTACTTTCAAAAAAACTATATGTGCATTATAATGAAACTGTCACTTAAAGTTCAAAACTTCCCAGATGTGGGGACAAGGACCTATGACCTCAGCCGTTGGGAGGCTGCCGCAGAAAAAGAACTGGTTGAAGCCATATCCAGCTTCATTATAAGACCCGGTTACCAAAACAAAACAAAAACCAAGATACAATGGATGGAACTATCAGGATTATATTATTTTGCACCAGACAATGTAAGTCCTGAGCTAATAAAAAAAAGTCTTTCATCAGAGCAGGTGTCTATCACATAACGTACTCTGCTGTGGTTAAATTATTGACACATCAGAACTATAGAAAAAGACTTAAAAGAATTGTCACTTTATCTTAATTTCTAAGGACCATGCACTATTCAGATAATTTTCTTTATACTCAGCTTGAGAAAGAATGGTTTTAAAATTATTTTTCCAGTATGAGTGAGGGTTTTGTCCTGAGGTTATAGGAGCTTTGATTTGTTTTTTTCCTTCATAGCTTTTTAGTGGTGATTTTATGTGGAGAGAAGAAGAGCTGAAATGATGTGTTGCCACCAGCATTAGTTCTGCTGCCAAGGATGGGCCTCCCCAGAGGCTCACTCCATCCTGACGACCCCCTCCACACACACAGAATGTATCTGAGTGTCCTGTGAGACTGCTCCAACAGCAGACATCACATTCTGGGGCTGTGGACAAAGAGAAGAAAAAGATATGAGAGAAGTGCACATTTGCTCTGATTCATAGTGCCTGGGCCTTGAATACCAACTCTACACAGCTCTCATAGATCAGCTTTACTGTATTGTGTGTGAGTCTTGATTTCCAAAGAAAAAGAATAGATTCCGTTTTCCTGTTTATTTACATCTATCTATTATCTACCTGTCCATCTATCTATCTAGCCATCTTTCTTTCTCTCTATCATCTATTATTGTCTATCTCTATCCTCTAATATCTATCATCTATGCATATTATCTATCATCTATCCTCTATCATCCGTTCATCATGTCTATCATCTATCACCTCTGAAGCCATTGTCAAGCTACCTACCTATCATCTATCCATCTGTCAACCTACATGCTGTCTATAAATCATTTATCATCTCCCAATTATCTGCCAACTATTTGCATGTATATACTATACATATATGAATGATGGAATATCTATGCTATTACAATGATTAATCTCACAGCAATGGGAAATCATACAGTCAGCTGACCATAGTCAACTGACCACATGGAAAGCTGGAATAGCTGCCCCTGTTAATCACACCTGAGCAGGGCATCAGAGAGAAGAAAACAGGTCACATTTCTACATCTACATATTGAGTATGCTAGGACAAAGTAGTGTAACCTGTATAACTTACAAACAAAAGAAGTCTTTTCCCACAGTTTCTTAACATATGGTATTGTATTCTGGAAAGCTACAGAATTTCTCTCTCCATGAGAGATGTGAAAATTTTTGTTTGTACTTTGGACCCTGTCCATAAAATTTGCACCCACTTACTTTAACCTGAGAGCGAGAGTAGACATTAGACCTTGATGATAGGCCCTGCTGCTTATGACAGTTTCACCCAAAATCTACTAGGTGTTGATGGGTGGATGGTTCTTATGACTACTGTTATATTCATAGATATTTTTGTGTTTACAGATACTCTTGCTTAAATTATATAACCACCTAAATAAACAAAAATAATGTCATATTCTTGAAGTACACAATAAACATTAAACACATATGAACATTTGGCACAGTTGATATATGATTCATATGCATATCAGAGTACCTGCTTTGTTCATAACATTCTCAGTCTGTGCATTAAAATGAGTCTCTTTAAATCTTTTGTATCATCGCACTTAAAATTGGCATAAGGAAAGTTCATGAAAATAAAGATTTACAAATACAAAAACCCTCATATTTTCTATCATCTAAAACCTAGCCCTGACCCAAAACTTGATTTCTTTGTAAGGAATTAGGTGCTCTTGTTCATGAAGTTGATAGCTTAATACTGACAAGAGGAATGGGAAGGTGGGAACATCCCATTGTGCTTCTACCTTCCATCCTGTTGACAAGGAAACTTCCTGGGCACCACACAAACAGATTTCCAAGCACGGCTATGGCCTCTGTAGGTGGTGGTCGCCCGTGGCGATCATCCTCCAGACTGCCAGCAGCATAAAAATCTGGATGAAAATTAGGATGTAGAGAAGATCTGTACACACTCACAGCTAGACATCACTGAGGTAATTTCAGAAACTGTGCCTGAAGCTCATGGTTTTTACTGTTTTGAAACAAAGAAAGACCAGAATCTTACATACACACACATATGTATTAGTTCCAATAAATATTTTTCATGATTTCCTTGCATCATGCTTAGTGGGTTATTATTGTAAGCTTTGTTTTTTTCTTTTGTTTTTGAAATTATATTATAATTATATCCTTTCTCCCTTCTAATTCTTCCCTCCTAACTCCTGTATGGCCTCTTCTTGTCATTAATTGTTATATAAACATATATGTATGTCTATTCCATATATTTATATGTGCATATATGTACATATACATGTATATATCATTCTGCCTATAGTGTTACTCATAGACATGTTTTCAGGCTTGACCATTCAGTTTTGGATAACCAATTACTACTCTCTTATCTGTCAGGAACTATTTCGGCTACTTTTAACATTCACTTATTTGAGTTATTCTTTGCATTGGGTTGAGGCTTTGTGGCATTTCCCATGACTACTTTGCCTGTTATTGTCTTTTTTCAGCTCATGTTTAGGCAGCCTTGTTAGTATGACTTTATGGATTTACCTTCTAACTTTACTAGGAGACAATCTCATACCACATGATCTGATTCTCTGGCTCTTACATTTTTCCTTTTTTGTCTCTTCTGCAATGGTTCTGAATCATAGGCGTAGGACTGTTGCAGACACATCCAGCAGAATTTACATGAACATATTCTACTTCCCCTTGCCAACTCTGAAGCAGGCATACTATCAGCAAGCAACTAGAACACAACCTTTCTTGTAAACCCAGGAAAACTCATTTGCTACCTAGATGCTTCTTCAACCTCATCTAAAACCGTATAGCTTCCTAATTTGCAAAAATCAATGCTTGTTAAGTGTTTCAGTAATTGTTTCATAGCCTGAAATATGGTAATAACTTAAAGAATATCCAAAGTCTTAATGTAATTCATAGAGAAAAAACATATTAACATGTAAAATGATTTGGGATTTTATTTAGGCGTGGAATTAAATATGCAATGTTTTAAGTTGATGTTTATTTGTATTCCTGTCATTAAATGCAAAGGTAGGAATGCTAATATTTTAGAAACATGACTGGAAACAATAACATCACCAGAATTAGAGACATTACGAAGAGTGATGCTTAATTGTCATTTTGACAGAATCTAGACCACCCAGGAGACAGCCTCCAGGCAAGCCTGGAGTGATCATTTAGATTAAAGTTAGCCTCTGTTGCCTAGAAAGGATTATCTCTTAAAATCTCATTTTAATTAAAAAATAATTACAGCACTTCCTCTTCCCTTTCGTCCTAATGCCTCCCTTGTCCTTTTTGCCAAACCCTCCTACTCCCTGTCAAGTTCATGCTGTCTTCCTCATTTTCTTTCAGCATGTGTGTATATGTACGTATGTGTATGCATGTGTATGGACGTGTGTAAGTGTGTGTGCATGTGTACATCAATGTATAAACACAACTGCTGAATCAGTTCCGTGTTGCTTGGGTATATTCTGTTGAGTCGGTTAATTGAAGTTGAGTGGGGCCAGTCCTTGTGTGGGAATAATTGGCATTAGGAAATGGAAACAGGGCTCCTGAGCACCAGCGTCTAACTTTCTGCTTCCTAACTGTGAATGTTCTGTCATCATCTGCTCCCGAGTGCTGCCACCATCAACAGGGGTAGAGCACAGCCTCCAGGCTCACCTCAGGACCAGGAAGCACAGGAGAAAGAACTGTCATGGGGCCTATAGGCCACAGCATGGCCATGCCCCTGACCTTTCTACTAATGGGCCATAACACCTCTGCACCACCATGAGGCCAGTCTCCAGTCACAAGCCTTCGGCAGACATTCAAACAAAAAAACCTTTTCCAGCACTTCATATGGTTTCATTTTTCTTTGTAGCCAAGTAAAACCTCGGTGTTTCTGTGTGCTGCATTTCTTTATCCATGTGTCCGTTATTAAGTTATAAAAAAAACCTAGGTGTTGTGTGTGCTGCATTTCGTTATCCATGTGTTCATTATTGAGTTAGGATGTGGAGTCACTTATTATTTTAACTGAAATAAGACAGGCACAAAAGATAAGTACTGTTATAGAATCGTTTTCTTCTTGAAACTCATCCTTTCTAGTTCTTTATATATTTTTTTCTAACAAAAATGTGGCCTCTCCTCTGCCTTCTCTCTTCTTCTTTCCTTCTACTCCTGGATTTTATGCCTCTTTCTTCCATGTCTTTAGCTGTAGTGTCTCACATTGATTTCTTCTTGATAACCACTGAATAATTGTTTAACTCTATATTTTAAATTTTCACCTATTTTCAGCTGAATTTAATGTGGTATCCACATATGTGAAATGTGTGGGTTTTTCTGGCTACTAAAATTCTAGAATTTTAATATTTTATTCTAAAAGAAAAATGAAGTCAAACCTGCCCATAGCTTTTCCATCTGGGGTCATTTCTCATGCTTTTGATCAAAATGTGGTCATATATACATATGGTATTTTTAAGCTGTGGGTGATCTTCAACTGCTTAACAAAGACAACTTTCCACCTCATAATCTTATGATATATCAACAGCACCTCAAAAAATAATTGAGTATTTGTTAGAAATAATTGAGTTATTTGTTAGACAATAATTGAGTTATTGGTTAGAAAACACAGGAAGAGAAAATGTTAGAGAATGAAAAATGATACTTTATTTATGAAGATATCATGGTTTACATCAGATATTTAAGTACAAATAAAAATTGTTTGAGATATGTTAATTTTTATTTTTTTATTTATTTTAAATAATATCACAGCATGTAGGCCCTGAGCTTTGCTATGTAGAGCAGATTGGTTGAGACTTCACAGAGATCTGCCTGTCTCAGCCTCTGGAGGAAATATGTTATTTTTTAATATGCTGCTAGCTGTGCTATCAAATAATTTGCTTTTATTCAGTATCTTCTTAAAAATGGATGAAGAAAACAGCCATACTGTAGTGTGGATGTGTATGATAGGTGATTCCTTCTTTATTTCTTGGTGCAAGCCATGAATATCAATACCAGTGTTCACACACAGTGTTAGATGGTTTTTAACTTCACAGTGGAAAAGAACTTAATAAAAATACGTTATGATTTAGTGCTCCAACTCAATGTTTAGCTGTTAATATTAGAGCCTATATATTCGATTACTTTCAATAATGTCCTTTCTTTTTATCACATCCCAGACTCCCACCATATAGAACACTAAATCAAAGCACAGGAAATTGAAGTGTTAAAGCAGAAAAACATATTTGAGTCGATCACTACTGATAGTTAATATTGACAGTGCTTAGAATGAGTGTCCACTGACTCTTTGGGGAAAACTGAGGCCAGGTTCAAGCAGTAGCTGTTAGGAATGAGATTTCAATTTTTTCAAGTACAAGGCAAAAAATAAAAAAATACAGAAGTTATTAGATATCCCAGGAAGCTGGAAGCCAATTTAATCAATGTAATCTACTTTCTTGTATATATAACAGGGAAAAATCAACTTTTAAATGAGAATCAACTTTTAAAAGTTGTGGAATTTTTCAATGTGCATTTTTAATAGTTTTCCAGGGAATAAAAAACATCTTAAGATTATATGGAATATATATTATGAAATAAATATATCACATTTGCTACCAAGAATTATATAAGGTTATAAAATTTTTTTTAAAAATTCTATTTTTAATGCACCAAAAATAAAAATAAAAATAAAGGTGCTTGAATTTATCTTCCAGATTTTGAAAAGCCATCCAGATAGAGAATAGTCTGTCAGAGTGCAAACGGAAAGATATATGCATGACTCTGAGGAGATCATTCTGGGACTGAATTCCCACACAAATGTGAGGAAGTATTTGGAGGTCTATTCTACAGCAGTTTCAGGGATACTACGAGTTCAGATACAGACATAGAAGCAGTTCATGGTAATTGGGCACCATTTTCCTCGCCTCCAGGATATCACTTTGATAAGTGCTGGCAAAGTATTCTCAATGTGGAGTGGTTGTCTAGGGCCATAAAATTTCTCAGAGTTAGTATTTCTCCTCATGACAAACATTTTATGCTTTTCAACAATACATGAAGCAGATAATTATTTAGGTTAACTATTTGTTGTTGGTTAAAATATTCTGCCTCCTCTATTAGGAAATATGGTATTTTCTCAAAGCAAAATAATTATTTCAAAATGTTAAGCAACCATTTATTGATTTAATATATCTTTAAGCTTTAATTCTGACAGCAGGCATTTGTTGTTTCACACTTGGAATAATTATGTGGGTTTCAATATAAGCCAACAGTTAGTGAATCCCTCAAGAGTAATTCCTAATGGGGACCAGCAGGACAGCTCAAAGAGTAAATGCACTGGCTTCAAAGCTATAGACCTGAGTTCATGGGTCTGAGTACATGGAACCCATATATTTCACAGACAGAGCTATGCACCATGTGTCCTGTCATCCAGTGCCCTCCATATTTGTTTCTGGTCTGTATGCATGCGTGCACAAATTCTCATTCTCTCTCTAGCTCCTCTTCCACCTCCTCCTCTCCTCTCCTCTCTTCTCTCATTCTCCCCATCCTCCTTTTTAAATAAGACTTTCAATGTGGAATTTGGAGAAGAGTCGTTTAAGAAAATGACAGCCTAATTGTTAGGACATAGTTATCAGTACTGATGAATTCAGGTGAAGTTTGCCCATCTTCTCACATTGCCACCACCCTGCTCTGTTCGCTTAAAGTCATCCATTTTAAGCTGTTGTGTTATTGTATGCAAGATGCATGGATGCGTTTTCTAGGCCGTCGCTCTCCCATAACCCTCTTGTCCATTCCCATGTCACAGCACATTGAACAATCATCAGTGAGCCTCTAACTATGCTTTTAAAGTAACTGCAAGGAAATGATCCTCCCTATAAAAGCTCATTTCCTTTGAATTGTGCACTTTTTAAGAACTTTTCAACATTCATTTTACAGCCAAATGTCATGGTTTTCACCTCAGACATGAGGAGGAAGCCATGCTATGGTTCATCCCTGGGAAGATGTGTGCACAGAGCTTTTTGTGGTAAAAATAATCTTGAGAATGATATAATTACTTATAGCAATTATATCCAACTCAACAAAATTTGAAAGCACCTATCAATTATTTATCCCTATGTTGAAGAAGAAATGCACAAGTTAACATTTCTGTGGGAAGGAAATATTTTAAGGACAGTTTTCCCCTTAGATGTGAAGTCTGTTCAGCTCCTCCAACCTGATATTACTATGCATCGCTGACTATGTTCCTTGTTACAATGGACAACAAAATTGATGAGCGTGAGCACAGATGAGGAAAAATCACTGGGTGTTAGACCATAGTTCACACAGGATCGGCTTCTAGTAAATCGACTGTAAATTATGACACCTTATCTTCAAAGTTTTATCAGTTGAATAGGTTGTAATTTCTAAAATTGGAGTTGACATCTAAGCAAACTTTTTTTTTTCATGTGGTAAGAAATGATCATGCTATTGAAATGTTGTTTTTAAGTTTGGTGAGATGAATCTCATCCCTGCATGCAGTTCACACTGTGAACTTTTTACAAAGCATTCTGAACTGCACCCTCGCCAAGGGTGATGGGAAAGGCGCATACCTAGATGTTCTTAAACCACAGGAAAATTTCAAATCCCTAATACTGTGTCCTATGGAACATCAAAGGCTCGTGAGATGAGTGAGCCAGGATCATAAAATTTAAAAGGTATATAGTTTGTTTTATAACTCAAGCCTGTCTCCTCTGTGTGTGTGAGAAGTGGTGTTTGCCACAGAGCTGTTTCATCTCACAAAGAAGTCTTTGTTGCTCCGAGCATGTGCTCGGTGCCCAGTGCCATCTCACTGGTCCTTTAACTGCTTTTCAATGCAATTATACATAGTATTTGTCAATGTATGGCTGATTTTTGAGGTCAAGTGGTTAAAAAATAGAAGCCAGTGATCCCAGTAAGCTTCTTGGTTTGTGTCTTGCCTTCATCTGTTAGCAGATCTGGTCAGGCCTCCTGTAGTTCTGAGTCCATGTGTCAGAGGTATGATATTATTAGCAAGGCGATTTTCTTGTAAGGTCTCTCTTCTTGGCCAGGACATGGTTCATTTCCCAAACACTGTGCTCCCTTCCTCTGTGCTTGTGTTTCGCTCATGGCAGACTCTCCTAATGGTTCCAGGCTTATCCGATCACAGCCCCAAACTATGCTTCCACTTAACCTCGATCACTTCCTTGAAGAGTATAAGTTCATTGCAGTCCAGTGGGGAGCAGGTTTTCAGCATAAATCATGGAAGGACCTAATTCACTCCAGAACAGTCAGTTATTAATTACCTTTTCTCTCACTCATCAAAAGGATAAAATCCATCCTTAGGATAGCTTAGCTTCTTCAAGAATGTTCTGTGTTTCTGTCTGAATCAGTCTTTCTGATGTCATGGGTCCAAGGTCTGTGTCTTCAGCACACCTACGAGGACACTAGTGGAGAAGGGCAGCCCACAGCAGACTCAGTAATTGTGTGTCCTGCCCAGATATGGGGAATAAATGGGGTTTCTTGTGCATGTAGAAATTTTTACAGCTGCCCCTATATCTGGAATTTAATGATGTCAGAGTTAGCACAGACAGACACACAAGGTGAGGGTGTCTCAGTGTGTGTCTCTGCTCCATCACTGATTGGTCAATCCACAGGACTGGCTCAGGGATCTGGGGAAAACTGACTTTGCATGTCCTCAGTATTATATGTAAACCTGATAGAAGCAAGCCTTAGAAATTATCCTATAACCCAGAAGTCTTCTGGCTAAGACCAAGTTCCTTGGAAAAATTCTGTTATTATTACTGTCACCATTATTGTTAGAGTGTTTTCTACTTAGTCTATAATATTTCTGGTATACTGGGATTAATTTTTCAATCAGTTTTATTGGTTCTTTGGGACTTCGCCACAATGTGTTGTGTTTATATTCAACCCCTTTCCTGCCCCCGACTCCCTTGCCCCCGAAATTCATGCCCATGATTTTTTGTTTTATTTTTGGTGTTTCCCAGATATTCTTGGATGTGTGGTCTTCGACTGGACAGTGGTTAGCATATCAGAGCCATACTCTTAAGAAAAAACCTCTCTCCTTCTCACAGCACTTAACAACTGCCAAATGCTCCATTGTTACAGCTGGGCTTTGTGTCTCTCTCTTGTCTCTATGCTAGCACTTGGTCTGTCTTGGGCTTGCACAGGGCTTGTGGTACTGTGGAATGAGTCTGGTACAAAATGGTATTTCCTATATGCTTACTTATATTGTATGTATACATGGAATACACACACACACACATGCCAACACATAACTAACAATGATCACCTTGGAATGTCTGGGACTTGTGTTCCTCAGGAACACTGGAATCATTATTTACAGTTTGACATGAAAATGACAATAATGACAGCAGCAATGACGTGAGCTCGAAGTCAATGATGCCAACAAACGCCCTGGGTCCAGGCTTTTCACACTCTTTGTGGAAAGGAAACAGGACCCATACTTTCCTTCAGTATCTCAAATGTGCTGCGGGAATCATAGTAGATAGAAAATACCAAAACTGCTTTGTAAAATGAAAAGAATATCAGGTGTTAGGTTCAATTGCAAGCAGAAAATATTGTCCTAATTCTGTTGTGGGGGTTGGTGTCTATTACGGTTTTGTTTTATTTATTTATTTATTTTATTTGTATTTTATTTTTTTTTCTGTGTGTGTGTTTCTTCATAGACCCCCATCTTTTGGCAATACAAAGACTATCCTGGAAAGACACTTAAACTAAATACTTCTTACCTTACATTGCCAAGTGCAACCATGTTTTGACATGTATGATGAAAGACTAGGAATGCTGTTTGTGCTCAAGGCCAGAGCACTGTGGTTTGATCCCAGCTGGCTGAACCATGAGAGGTTTGCTCAGACACAGCCAACACATCCCTTGTTTAGCCTGAGTTTATCTTGCTGCAGTTGTTGGTGAACTAGCAAAGCCAGGAGGTAAGGTGAGTTGCCCATGCTTCTTCCACAGGCCTAGAGAGAGGACTAGAGGGCTCCTTCTCCTTGGGTAACTTTGTGGTTTCTGTATTTGGAAGGCTTGTTTTTAATAACTGAACAGAATGAGGCATTGTAGAGTGGCTCATCCAGAGAGCCTGGAATGGTGGTGTGATTTCTGATAAACTCTTCTCTCCACAAAAAAATGACAGAATCTTACTTACCCATCAGCCTCCTGCACCCGCTCACAGCCCTGATCCTCTATCTAGTGCCTTTTGGAGTAAAACAAATGAGAGAAGGAATGATTCTTTTTTATATACCTTTCAGATATGTCTTTTTGCTCCAATATGGGAAAAATGTATAATAAATGTACCTCTTGGATTGCTCTTTAAGCTAAAATTGAGTCTATAAGCCAACTCATCTCCAATCCTTACTTTATAGTAGGGTAGCTGTCGAAAACCAAATTAAAACTCACACTCTGCAGGCTCCATCTTAGAGGGGGATCCGTGAGAATTCAGTCTTAGGAAGAGCAGGCAGCCAGTGTGATGAACACTGCAGACTGCACTCTGTAGCTCAGGAAAAGGTGCACAGTGCTATGCAAGGTGTGTTTGTCCTAGATTCCTCTTTGGGATGGAATATGTAATACATGTGTGCACATTCACAGATTTACTCATATGTGTGTGTTTGCACATGCACAGGGAGAACAGAGATCAACTTCAGCCCCCACTTCTAAGGGAGTGTCTGGAATTTTTACAGGCCTAGAACACACCAGGCTGAGCTGGCTGAGCAGTGCAGCGTACCCTCCTGTCTCTGCTTCCCCAGTACTCCACTCTGCATAGCTTTTTTTAATATGGGTCTTGGGGTTCAGAAGCTGAGGCACCCCCCAGACTTGTAAGATACTTTTATAATAAGCTAAAATTTAAATCTGTATTTTAAATATACACAGTTAAATTCATGCTTTATTTTCAGAATGTTTGGAAAATATTTAAAAAATGATTTTAAAAGAAGTGAAACTTGTGATCAAGTTGTGGGTTGACTAAGTTATTTAAATCCTTGAATCCTTGTCTATTTTACAAGAATTTTAGAGAGTTGGGGAATATGTTTGTAAAACAGTGTCTGTTGGGCCACTCAAATAAGAAACCAGCAAAGAAAGCTGTGATGAGTGATCTAAGAGTAAATACATTTCATTTGCTTCAAAAAAAAAAAGATAGCATGTCCTGATCTATGAGGGAATTCTGCAGTCTTTAAAAGAACAGCATTAAAAATAAACATACACACAAAGAATCCCATAGGCACCTACCATGGGGAGATTTCCTTTCCTGCTCCTCCCTGGATACTGGAGAATCAGGAAATCTGAACTCACTTCAGCTCAAGGTGACTTCCCAGTAAGCAACTGAGGAGAACGCAGTCAAGCTCTCCTGCCCAAGTGTTTGAAATGAGAGACTATGGGGAGGGATGAATATCTGGGGGCTTTGTCCCCGAAGTTCTCTCCAGCAAGTTTATTTCATGCTCTGTTTGCATTTATTGAACTAATTCCGTTTCCTCATACCACTCTGCATGCTGGGTGTTTAAAATCAAATCAATGTTTTTTTTTTTTCATGCTCCTAAGAGAGCAAGACACAAATGCAGACACTCTACCACCTAGTAAATCCTGCTAACACTGCATGTCAAGACTTTGCACATCAAAGGACCCAGTACATGTTGCAGTATCATAGCATAAGGCATGATGAATTCTGGCTGGGATGTTATAAAAGCCTTTAAAGAATGGAAGTCCTTATAAGAGGTTTGTACCTGTAAGAGAATGCTTCTCAGGCATATGAAAGGCAGACAGAAGCAATACCGTGGCTGGAGTCACCCTTTACATGTACACATATGTCTCACTTGGAGTAGCAATGCAGGAAGAAAGTTCCCGGAGCCATTTGGAAAATCTTGGATAACACATAGTAATTTGGACTTTGTTTCTGAATCAGTAGCATGGGATCTCTTTGGAAACTGACTGGAAAAATAGCTCATTGTGGTTAGGTTGAGAGGAGACTAAGAGCAAAGGGCCCCAAGATAAAAATTCTAAAGCAGTTTGAGAAAGGAGAACAAGATACCACAAGTCACAGGCAAAAATGTGGAGAGCACATTTTTGTTCACCTGCTTTTGTGAAACAGCACATTTTGACTGTAGCACACTAAGAATAAGTACTGGGAAAGAACTTAAAACAATAGCACTGAAAATCGATTTTAGGTTCTGACCGTTTTGAGTCTCCGTGAGAATAAACTTCCTGAAACTGTTTTCAGCAGTTACGGAGTTTGTACTTTGCTGGTTTTGTGCATAGGCCTCATGTACTCTGATTCACATCTTTCTCTCTCTCCTCTCTTCCCTTTCTCCTCCCTACAATTTTTATCCCACATTCATAACTTTGGCAGCTTTTGAGAATCACTGAGGTTTACCAGGATTGTCTGTGTGACCACACGTCTAGAATTAACCACTGAAGCCTTGTGGACCCCTCCATGGGTTCACAACTGATAATGGTAGTTCCCAGCGGAGAATCCATCAGTAGCTGGTAGCTCAGTTGGGAGAGGAAGGACCCATAAGTGCTGACCCATCCATAACTACTGAGGAGCTCTGTCTGTGAGTGCCTGCAGCTTCTAAGTTTATGACTTCAGCTGATTATGCCATGCTCAGAAGAGAACATTCCACAGCACTTCTGCCTGTCCTGTGGCTCTTGCTCTTTCTACCTGCTCCCTGTGCACCTTAGGAGGAATTGTGTCAATGCTAAGTTTAGGCCTGAACTCTCCACGGGGTTGTGGCTACTTTTTGAGTTACTCTTTTACAAGGATGTAAGTGAGTAAAGCCTGCCTATTCGACCATGTATTTGTTAACTGAATTTTATATACCACACAGAGTGGTGGAGGTCAAACCTGCCTGTGAGCCTCTCACTGTGAGCTGAGTGCAAAGAGTAATGTGTGTCAGAATTAGCCATTGTGGGTCTATGTTTAAAACTGGCATTTCGGGGGAAAACATCTCTACTGGATATCAAAAAGTAATCCATTTAAATGAAATTATGAGGCAGTTTCTCCATTTCATTTTATTAAATGTTTATACCCTGCTTAGAATAAAGCTGTTATTATTACTAGTAATGTATTTTTAGTATATATTTTTGAATATTTATGTTATAATAAAGCTGTTATTGTTACTAACCTATCACGACAGTCAGAAAGGTTATATAGTGTCACTGTGTTCATATATTTTATGTATATTCTGAACCACAGACACCAACTTTGAAATCTAATCTAGTATGGGAAAAGAAGGTGTTTCTGCTTTTGTCTTTCATTTGACATAAATCTTGCTAGAAGATGAAACTTGAATTCTCATCATGGCTTTCAAATAATTCCCTGGGTGCAAGGAAGTCATACATTGTGCCCTGACTGACGATACGTAGGTGACCTTAGCCACTTTTGGGCAGCTTATTCTTGGCTCCACATAAGTTCTATTCAACAGAAAAATAGAGTTAAAAGATTTGAGGAATGGCCAGCCAGGAAAGTACTTACCTAGTGGGCATGAGGACCTGAGTTCACCCTCAAAAGCATGTAAAAAAAAATTCTGCATGGTGAAATGTGCTCTCAGTGGTAGACACAAGCTCCCAGCTCAGACCCAGGAAATGTAAAGACCCTGCCTCAAACAACCATGCACACAAAACAAAACACCAAATAAACGAAAAGTAGGTGGGCAGGTGGTGCTCACAGGAAAAAAATTAAAAAACAATAATTAAGAAGGAGGAGACAGTTTGTGGGTGGGTTGTAGCATTCTGTAGGAACATTTAGGTCAAAGCTGCATTTAGTCTGGTTGGGGGAGGATTCTGTCAGCCTCCAAACAGGATCTAATGTAGGAAGTGAGTCTGATATCAGCAAGGACCCAGCCTATGGACCAGACACCTGTAGTCTGAGAAAGAAACATAACAGATGATTCCTCTGCCTTTCTTAGTTAATCTTATGGAAACTCCTGGAAATTGAGTGATGTTTGTTGTTGACATCTGTCTCATGCTGAGTACCTCTCCCCAAGTGGACATCACAATACTTGACTGCTCCAGATTAGAAAAGAGTTTTCTCTAATCCTGGATCGTGTTGTATGAATTCCTCCAAACATGGTCAAGGGTGCAAGAAAAGAGGTTATTAAAATTGCCTGTAAAAGTCATAGATCTTTCATTTAAAAATTCCAAGACAAGCAGAAACACATAAGCCCAACTCAAGGAGATTAACAGGGTTAGGTTACAGGCTAATTGTGTTTTGCGTCTGAAATGTAATAAAAGTTTGTATCCTTTGGGGGGAAATGCAGCCAGCTTTCATCAATTTTTACCATCTTTAATTCCAGGAACCCTGGAAAACACATTCAGAGCAGTGGTACTGCTAGTTAGGATGATAAATCTCTAATTAAACAAGCTGCTGTCCTGAGTGAGTAATCAGGAGGCAGACTTCAATGTGCCTCAGTGCGTTTAACTGTGTGTGTGTCGGGGCACACTAGCTGTTAGTCTTGGAGATGCAGGGCTGGGTTATCTGGAAAATGCTATTGACAAGGGTATAAATTATTAATATAGTAATTTCCTAAAAGCAATTTTTGCTACTTCATGAATATGAACTTTATAAAAATTTTATTATAATTTTTCCAGCCAATTACTTTGTCAGAGGACTACAAGATGGATTCTTTAAACCTGACTTTCTGACTAACATGCTTAAGGTACTGTCTTGGAGAGACCATGGGGCCACCTGGCAAACACAGACTTTAAGTGTAGTAGGGCATTTCTCTGTCTCCCTAGTGTGCTGTGCTTATGTTATATGTGTAGGAGATCCATTCGTAAAAACACAACTTAGGACTTAACATTCATAGAATATGACATTACATATATTATAATGTCCTATATAGAATGTCCTTCATAGTCCTTCATGTCATGATTATTGAGGCCTGTTTGTTGAGTTCATGATAATTTTCAATCTGCTTTAGACTAAAAATGAAAATTCAGATTGAGATAAAGTCAAATAGAGGAGGCCATTCATTTACTTGATTTTGTACATTGTCGTCTAAGCTATAAAAATATGTATGATGTTGAATTGTGGAAGGAATACCTACCTAAATTTGACAGCTCTTAAACTCCAGAAAATAAAGTTTCACTTGAAAGAGAATCTGATGTGGAAAAACTTGTCATGGGAAATAAAGTTTGATCCCAGCTCGAGAAATTCTGAGAGCTATGTGAGTCCACATATAAGGGGATCAAAGATGGATGCTTGGCTAGAAATGGGTGTGCTTACCTGTAATGTCACTTTTGGTTGGCTGAGGCAGGAGGATTGTCAAGATTTTGAAGCCAGTCTGCCCTACAAAGTGAGTCCCTGTCTCAGAAATGCAGGAGAGGAAAAGAGGGAGGAAGGAAAGGAGGGGGAGAAAAAGAAAATGGAGAGACTGATGATTGTTACAGTTACTGGATCTAGGATCAAACGAAAGGCAAGCCATGAAGACTCTTAGCTTTTTGATCACCTTCCACTGAGTGGGGAGCAGCCTTGCCAGACCACAGAGGAAGAAAATGCAGCCAGTCCTGATGAGACCTGATAGGCTAGGGTCAGATGGAAGGGGAGGAGAACCTCCACTATCAGTGGACTTAGAGAGGGGCATGGGAGGAGATGAGGAAGGAAGGGTGGGACTGGGAAGAGATGAGGGAGGGGGCTACAGCTGGGATACAAAGTGACTAAACTGTGATTAATATAAAAAAGAAAAAATTTAAAAAGAATTTTATTTAGGTCTGTAGATTTTAATATGTTTATCCTATATTATATGTCTAATATCCACTTATAAGTGAGTATATACCATGTGTGTCTTTCTGTTTCTTAGTTACCTCACTCAGGATGATCTTTTCTAGTTCTATCCATTTGCCTGCAAATTTCATGATTCCTGTTTTTTAATATGTGAGTAGTATTTCATTGTATAAATGTACCACAATTTCTGTATCCATCATCAGTTGAGGGACATCTATATTGTTTCCAGATTCTGGCCATTACAAATAAAGCTGCTATGAACATAGTTGAGTAAATGTCCTTGTTGAATGGTAGTATCTTTTTTATATTTTCCCAGAAGTGCATTCAGAATGGCAAGCAGGAAAGACACTAGAAGCTGTGGAAGACAGGAAACAAGATGGGAGCCTACTATAGAGGGTCCTCTGAAAGGTTCCACCCAAGAGGGGATCAAAGCAGATGCTGAGACTCACACCCAAACTTTGGGCAGAGTGCATGGAGTCTTATGGAAGCAGTGGGGGATAGAAGGACACAAGAGGGATAGGAGCTCCAAAAGGAGAACAGCAAAGCTTAAAAATATGAGCCCAGGGGGGTCCTGCAGAGACTGGTCCACTAAGCAAGGACCATGCATGAAGAGGTCCTAGACCCCTGTACAGATATAGCCAATAGGCAGCTCAGTCTCCACATAGGTTCCCTGAGCAAGGGGAGCAGGGACTTGTTCTGTCATGAATTCTGTTGCCTGTGCTTTGATCACCTCCCCCTGGTGATGCAGCCTTCCCAGGCCACAGAGGAAGAGGATCCAGGCAGTCCTGATGAGACTTAACAAACTATGGGTAGATGGCTAGAGAAGAGAACTCCCCCTTTCAGTGGACTAGGAGAGGGGATGGGGAAGAAGTGGGAGAGAGGATGAGACCAGGAAGAGTTAAGGGAGGGTGCTTCAATCGGGATATAAAATGAATAAATTTTTTAAAATATTGATAATAATCATAATATAATTTTCTTGGCATATTTTTGAAGTCAAGGATACAGTAAATGTCTAGATAAAATGAAGTGTAGAATAAGCCTCCATACTGTTTTTCTGCCTGTCCTCACTCTGACTGGCAACTCATCTCTCCTGCTGCTGCTACATCCCCTCACTGACATCAGAGCCCACCTTCTTCAAGTCTCCAATTGGGACTGAAGAAGCATTGTGCCCTGGATGTCCTCCAGGCTCACATCAGCCTGCGGTTTCTCTGCCTGTGCGGCCCCTGTGTTTCAGCTTCTGTAGTGTGTAGCAACCCTTGGGGAATACCCAGCCACAGAAGACAAACAATCCCTTTGAGGATTCATCATGATTCTGTTCCTTGTAGAATCTGACTTAAAGACTCCCAGAACCTGAAATGACAATGATGCTAAAAGCATGTTCTGAACTTGGCCCTACCTTATAAAAAGCCAACTGGCTTCATGTATGGTTCCTCCTTATCCTGCATCTGCAGACTAGAGGAGGACACTGGAGAAGGCCGCATTGGGGAAAGACACTTGTCTCTAGGCAACCTTGATGTCTTTTCTTATTACCTTAGATGTGAGGGCAAGGCACAGAGAAACTTGAAAGCTGAAGAAGGCACTGTGCTGCTGGAGACCTTGGGACCAATCTAAGCACAAGCTCCCCATTCTGTTTCTAATCTGCTGTTTTACTCTGTGCTGCAGTGGAAGCAATGTCTTTATTAGAACCTTTGGTGTTCACAATCCCCACAATAAAAATAAAAAGGAAATGAGATGTTCCATTTTTAATATCACACATACAGTTCTGTTAACGGTGCTGAGGTCAATTCCACCCACTGAAGTGCAGGAAGGGAATTAAAGGAAACAATTTAAACATTTTAATTCTTTTCATGAATTTCAAAGAGAAGAGTTAAGCAATAAAACACAAAACAATTCTTTGTGTAATTTAAAATACGTACTGATTGCTTGAGAGCAATAAACAACACAGTGTTGCCGCAGGGAGGAGCTCACCTTGCTTGGATGGGTCAGCTACAAACCTAATAACAGAACCATAAGTATGGCTGCAGGACACACCGCAGTCACCAGAATGATATCAGTATGTGACATAGGTACTGTCCTTAAAGTTTACTCTTCAACCAAGCTGGACAGTACCAAACATGCACTGATATGTTCCTTTCAAGCTCAGTATATTTGAAACCTTCTTGGTTTTTTTTTCAAAGACTGATTGAGAACAACACTCTTAGATCCTTCACTTGATGCTAACCAATTATCTATGTGGCCCTGCTAGTAAGATGGGGTTCATTCCCAGAATCCGTGCTTAAGGTGACCTGAAGATGTCCTCATGTGAAACAAGAAAATGTCAACAGTGCATGATAATGTTTCTTTCATTTATTTATATTAAGCAGCTATAGACAGGCAAATCATAAACACAGACTTCTACCAGGGAGGGTCTGGTGTTGTCTCTTGGTGTGGCCCCCAATTTTGATGGAAGGGCATCCTGGGAATCATGAATTTGTGTCTGTTAGGCTGACAGTGTATGGTCTATTGAGTGAAGTCAGGAATGTCCAGGAAAGCATAAATAGAGCATGATGTGAGGGACTGGCTGTTACAAATCTGTGCTTTATACTACTGGCTCAGTGTGAAAGCTGACATGGGGCACTGGAGAGGTCACAGGGTGGGAAAGTTACATCAACAGGAAAGGAAGGCACTCTGTCCGACATGAGTAGCCAAACAAAGCAGTGGCCATCCACCTTGGGAAGACAGACACTGGCCAGGCCCTCCAATCCCCCGTGGAAACATGAATGTAGTGTTCAATACTCCTGCTTCACCCCTACCCAGTCCAGGATACTTTGTGACTGTGTGAAGAGCTACCAAGACAGGGAAGTCTGCTCCAGAGCTGTGGGAAGCTCTCACTAACATCTCTCCTGTCCCTCTGGTCCCATACTGTAAAGCTGGCCTGGTGGTTAAGGAGACTAAGAATGGAGACACATGTAGCTTTTGTTTTTGTCTTTCTTCCAGACGCTAAAGTAGGTGAATTGCAAACTATTTCTTACTCATAATCAGGACCTTGGAATATAGTGAAGTGATGATGGGTTCAGGAATAGCCTGTGAGGAAAGTCTGCAGTGTACTGTTCATGCCGATCTGAAGTGGGAAAACTAAATAGGAACAGAAGAAAAACTCCAAAAATGTATCATTTAAATGGTACAGATAAGTGATTTCTTTTTATTTTTGTATCTGAGTGTTTGCCTGTATGTATCTATGTGCACCACACACATGCAGCATTCACAGCAACAATAAGAGGGCATTGCACCCCCTGAACTGTAGTTACAGATAAATGTGAGCAGCCGCATGGATGCTGAGAACTCAACTGGATCCCCAGAAAGAGCAGTGGGTACTCTTCATTGATGAGCTGTCTTTCCAACTACAGCTAAGACATTTCAATAGGAATTGGCTTCTTAGCTAGCAGCATCACTCATTATTTAACTCATTTATTTCATTATTATGAATGATAGACCAGGGGGAATCTTCTCCAGAGCACACAGGAGTTAACAATGCACAGGAAATCTTAGAAGCTGAGGGAAAGCAGGACAGTTCTCAAATCAAAATGGAGTCTGCTGAGGGGCAAGCCCCATGCCTAGAGCTTTGGGATACAGAGCACAGTGGTTCTACCTTCTCATGGGAGCTGGGAGGAGGGTTAAAACCCATAGGCATGGAAGGAGCCTTGTGTGACCTGAATCCAAGCATCACTCTGGAGACAGGCAGGAGAAACCTGTGATTGATTGAACTTATTAGTGGCAAGTAAAGGAAGGAGAGTGTGAATAGACTTCAAAACAAAAGTTAACTCCCATGTCCTATGAATTCATATGTAAAATGCCGTTTTGTGTAATGAAAAGGAACTAATTTGATAAAAATAAATTATTGGCTACTGTACCAGTGTGAATATAATCTAAGGATATAGATCAGTGGGAATATTATTAATGAACAAAGCAAAACAGCCACATCTAGGCCTCACAGAACTTCCCGATATGCCAAGTTGCAGAGCACCATACACGTGAACCTACTGTGAAGGTGCTGCAAACTCTCAAGAACACAGCAGAACTATGTCCACAGTTTTAGAAATAATTTAAGTAGAATTCAGAGAGATTAAGAAGCTCTCCCAGAAGCACATCCCTGTTAGAACTAGAACCAGGAAGACACAGGACTGTGCTCCTACTCATTCTTTCTGTCCCTATTCTTTGTGTGCCCAAAGGGATTGAACAAATAAGAGGCCTTGTGTGTAGCATGACCACTGCTAAGAAGCAGATCTTGACCCAATCATATTTAAAACGTTCCAAACTCATCCAAACAGATACTTATTTTCCAATTTTCCATGTGTTTTACCTACACCCTTAATGCATTAGGGATAGGCTAGCACCCTTTTATCTAAGACTTGTTTGTAAATAGATTTTGGTGTTTATAAATGTGCAAAACAAGTCACAATCTATGTAATCAGCCATATTTTGCCTATTGTCGTTTTTTATGCAGTTACAAAGCATACATTTATCTCCACAGTATTGAGGGGAAATGTGTTTAATGGTAAGGAGCTCTGGAAAGTTAAGCAGCAGTGGAAATCAGGGAAGATAGGCTTGCTCAAATGTGATAATCATGACTGTAATTGTCAGGGCAAAGATTTTTTATCGTTTCAATTAGGTAAGACTTACTGAAAATGTCTTATTCATAAGAACCCGTCTATGTCATCAAGAATAAGATGATGTAAAATTTTTCTTCAATATAAATCTCTAAATTCTAAAGTTGTTCCAATTTATATAACATGAACAACTATTCACAATAGGTAACAGAGATAAAAATATTTAGCAAGTACTTGGCTCCAAGCAATGAAAATTGTATATACACTCGTTACCATAACCCAATCATTTCATAAAGAAAAATACCAGGTTCAGGTGTTACTCACAGAATGTGCAATCTTGCTAATTGCTTAGTGTCTGGGAAAGACTTTGAAGATGCTGCTGCCATATGCTTTATCATTATTGTGTACTAATGGCCACCATGAATTGAATGAATTTGTAAAGGTAAGGGCATCTTTTTATCTCTGAGGATAATTAGTATCCACCTGCCATCTCCTGAAATTGTAAACCATAACTTCTTTAGTTTATAGCAGGATCCCAGAGTCCTGTTGTAGGGAGAGTGCATTGTTCTATGTGTATTCTTCCCTGAATGGACAGTAGCATCATTTCTATTTTAGAAATAGATAAGGAAAGGGCCAAGCATTTACAAACCATTTTTAAATTCATGCCACAGATGGAAAGTCAAATATTAAATAAAATTCAATTGCAGCACGGTCACCATGAAGTTAAGGTGGGTATGGGCCATGATGGTAGGATTTTGTTAAGTCTGTCTTTGAAGTGTTTGGTACTAATTGGAATATCAAGGCGTTGCACCAAAGATTAAATGTTTTTATAAAATAAATTCCTCCTTTGAAATTTACTTGTGTGTCCAGGTATGGTAGGAAACACCAGTAATCTCATGGCTTGGGAACTGGAGGGAGGAGATTCAAGAGTCCAAGGCTGACCAGCTGCGCAGAGAGTTTAAGGGACTGCCTAGGCTACAAAACACTTTCTCTCAAAAAGCAAAGCAACAGATAAGATGTCTGTAAATACAATTTATAGCTTGTGAGCTGGGCCGAGGTTCTAGAGTCTAGTTTTTGTTTTTGTTTTTGTTTTGTTAAACCAAGAGAAAAAGAGACAAGCTCTGAAAGTTGGAGCTGGGAGTGAAGGCTTAAGCCCAGCTGGCTGCAGGGCCTCTGTAGGTCTTTCCTGCCCTTTGCGCACCTGAGCCTCCTGAGGCAGCACAGTGAGCAGCAGTAAGGCAGACAGGCAGGTTTCTTTAGTTTTATTTTTGCTGCACAAGCTTTATTTTTATACAGAGGATATTTCACTGTAATTCTCTCTACCTAATGTACCTATTATTTCAAAATTATTCCCTAGAGCTAATTAACTTCAGCAGGCTTAGATCGTATTCTGTCACCTTATGGCTTTATATTCTTCTAATTGCTTGAACAACCCCTTCTGTCAAAAGAGATGGCTTCATTCTGAATATTTGGACTGTTCAATCAATTTCAGCAAACATTTAGTTGAGGTTTAATATGTTTCAGGTGGAGAAATCTTTAAGTAAAATTAAACTAGGAAAAAATGTTCATGTTAATTTTAGACTCACTTGACATCCTCTGACACTGGAATCCTGGTGTAAATAGAAAGCACAGAAGTAACGGGTGATTAGAAAAGTCTGAATAGATGAGGGCAGAAAATAAGCATTTCTGTTTTCTTCTCGAATTTATCTAAGTTCCCTAATTACAGACAGAATTTGGCTGAGGATGCATGGCCTTTGAGTTTAATGTTAATTACTTCACTATGTTTCTTGGCAGTTGCTTTTTAAAAAATTGATCAAGTCAACTGTATCTAGAGCCAAATGTGATTTATACGATGTTAAAATTAAAAGATGATTTTAAAACATCTTCAGGCTTTACAGAGTTCTAATTTAATTGGCAATAGTAAAATCACTGTTTATCTTTATATAGGCTCTTGGATCTAACTAAAAAATTATGTTAACTATATTTTAACTTGGTAGTTATATTTTACCTGGTAGTATGTACTGAAAATTTAAACTATCTTAAGCACATTGCTCTACTTGATTTCTAGTTGGATTTTCTTCACTAAATGAAAAAGAGGATGAAAACAACTTCCTGCATAAAACCATGCACAAGCTTCCCCCAGAAATACCAAAACAAATGAGAAGGCTTATTTACTTGTGTTTATCCACCTGTCAGCTGTGTGAGCCTGTGCCATCTCCAAGATGCACTCAGGAGTGTGCGCATGAATAAAAACAGAAACATGTACTTCTAGACCTGAATAAACCACAATCTAGTGACATAAAAGAGAAAACTGTAAATACAGTGAGGAAATCAGTGCCACAGAGGCAGAGGCAGAAAGTGGTAGAAATACAAAGAGAGGCCGCTGGGACTCAGCATGGGAACAAAGCACGTGCTGCAAAGGGTGAAATGTATGTTTTTAGTTAGCCCCTCCACCACACCCACTGAGGCTGTGGTATATCCACTGTGGAGACCCCACACTGGAGGGGTGGGAATGCAAGGCTGTAGATAAAATCTCTATGATGAATTAGCATACACTCTAGCTTGGCTGTATACCCACTTACACTAGGAGACTACTATCCCACTGTTTTCTGCAAAAGTTTATAGCCCAGTTCTAAAAACAAAAACAAAAACAAAATAACTCACAGGAAATCAAACTTGTTCAAAATAAAAATAAAGTTTAACTTGGTTTGAAGTTAATTTTCTCTGTAAGATGTCTACTTGCTTATACATTTGGACCTGTATTTCATTGTGGACACTGGTTATACATACACACACCATCTTGGCATCTGTATGTTTGTGCCCTCTGGCTTGGAAACACATACGCCTGGGAGGAAATGCTGGGGGTCAGCTTTCCTGTTGGCTGTCACTGGAGGACACAGACGTTCCCTAATGTTGTCATGTTAATTCTTTGAATAAGTGACTGAGCTCAGTGTTGAGCCCAGTGACATTGCTCATATTTTTCTACTCATTATCAATGTATTCATTCTGCTCCCTCTTAAAATCATTTTAGAAGAATCAGCCCTCAAAGTGCTGGGTTCTGGAATCTGCCTCAATGTGAAGCATTCCTCTTCTCTCTACTCCCTGTAAAGATATGCTGGTGGACCTCCAGGCTCACAGAGATGTCCTTTCCCCTCTCTACATCCCTCTAGTTAGCTACCTGAACAAAGTGAGCACACAAAACCTTAATAAAACATGGGTGATAGCAGGAGTAGGGCTTCTGCGTTCTCTGTGAAATACAGAAAAACCTCAAACTAAATAAGGATGCCAAAAGCTCTTTGTTTTTATTATCATATTCATTTATATGTATATGATACATGTATATTCACATGTGTGTAAGCATGTATGTAAATGAATGCATATATGCATGTGTGTGTGCTAGTATGTGTGTGCATATTTGTGAGGCAAGGTCTCATGCAATCTCAGGCTACCCTGGGACTCTACTGCTGGACCACTATTCCCTTAACCTGTTGAGTTTGGTAATGATAATGTGGACCTCCACATCTAGTCAGTGTAAGGCTAGAGAGTGAACCCAAGGCTTCCTACATGCTAGGCAGGCACTTGCCAAAATAACAACAACAAAGAGCTCTTACCTCAAAGGAGATAAGAGATAGTTTGAGTGTCCATAGCTCCAGAATACAGATTCAGGTTGCTTCTAGTTACATTGTAGAGAGAAAAAGAAGTTTCCTGAAGACATTATAGTAACAGAATGAAGAATGTCATAAATCAACACACTTAGCACATGGGTCAAATCACCAGGTAGGCATGTTATGGCAAAGCAGGCATTCTCTGTTGTAGGCCTCAGCCACTGTTATCTAATGGAATCCTTAGCTTCAGGGCTGATGTCATATATTCCAAAGGATTTACTTAGTAGTTACAAGGACATTGGTTTGCACACAGAGGTAAACTATTGAGACAGTAGACAGAAGTCTCTCAGCATTGCTGGCAGAGTTCTCTGATGCTGGTATAAAGCATTTTTGTTTCTCTAAAGCTGGGAATCTGTGGGTATCTCCAGGCCTCAAGGATGCTCAGTTGGTACACCCAGTTACCAGGCCTTTGCTTTCATGCTGTTTCATGCCTTGACCAAGAAACTTCTTACATGTTCAAGGATATCAATGGCCCTGATAATTCTCAAATGGCCCCTAGAATGTTCGAAATATTCATTACAATGAAATAATGAACTGTACTCTTTCTGGGAATCAGAACATTGCCATTATCACACCGGAAGAATGACTTGTTTGTTTGTTTGTTTTTCCTTGTGAGTCTAATGCTAAAATCAAAATGTTTCAGGTTCTAAAATGTAAAAATGTAAATTCAGGTATAAATACCCTCTTCTCAAAGCAAGTAGTCTTGTTCTAATAGAAGTTGAGATTTTATTTACACTCATGTTGACAAAGACATTCTAACACTGTCTGGCTCTTGAGTAAAACCTTGCTGTGCACTGGTGCTAATGTGTTCCCTAAAGTTGAATGATGAATGCCTGGTCAGAGAGGACCTAGACCGAACATCACAATCGGTGTTGAGAAATGGAATGTACATTTGGGAATGTAAAGACAGTGATAGTCCAACAGGGTAGAAGATTATTTTACAGGAGAAAGAGACAAAAGTGTAAACACAAGAATCAAGGCTCCCAGGAAAAGCTTTCCAAATCCGCAAACCAAATAACAAGTATCTGTACATGAAGTATGCTTCCTCACATTCCTTATCTGGGAAATGCTAGTCTTTATTATGCAAGGATGTGAATATGATTTGCTTGGTATATATTAAGAACAGCTAGTTTCCATGTTCAAAGTCTGATTGGACTGAGGACCTAAAGCAATTCCAATATGACTCATCCATGGCAGGTACTATCTTGGCAGAAAGCCAATTCTGTTCTGCATAAACCCCTCTACACAGCTGCTTGATGGTCTCCATGACCCCTACTTCCCAGAGTAATCAAGTCAACAAAGCAATGAAGAATTCAGCATCTCTTATGCCCCAACCCCAGAAGTTACATGTGGCACTTGACCTGAAATCCTCTTGTAGAACAGTTGGGCTTTATTGGTTGATATAGAGTGAGTAAGAAACAGAAGGCAAGTGCTACTGATAGATTTTGTTGGTCATATCACTAACACACAAGTGTTGCTATTGTGTGATAAAATAGCTAAAGGACAGCCTGCAAGGTAGGAAATGCTTTTTCCTATGTTAATTGAAGTGGATACAAAACTCATCCCCAGAGGAAAATCTAGTTCTTTAAGCTGCAAGTCACATCAGAGAGAGGTAGAGAAGAACTTACAGTGACATGAGCAGACAAGTAACTCCTCAGTCATTAATATGACATCTGGACTAACCTAAAAGTCATGTGATTTAAGTCAAAATTCAAGCCAAGCCGTGGTTTAAATAAATTTAAATGATATTATTTACTTATGACTGTGGTGTGAGACGGCTTTCATAACATGGGCAAGGGCGTGGTTTAATTTGTTAACACAGGAAAAAATATTTAAATTCCTATTGTAAAATAATGCTTTTCCAAATCAGTGGCTGAACTGTGTGTGTGTGTGTGTGTGTGTGTGTGTGTGTGTATGTGTGTAGTATCTAGTTCTTTTGCAATAATTTACTTTGTTAATGTATTTTTTCAGATGATTCTTTAGTTCACATCTTGATAGTTCAGGCTGGCCTTGAACTCATCTATCTGCCTCAGCTTCTCCAGTTCTAGGATTACAGCTGTGCAGCATTGTGCCCAACTGAGATGATTTTTCAATATTAAGCCTTATTGGTAAGGTTAGTTTCACACAGCGCATACCATGTAATTTTGAATTTTTATTGCTTTCTGAAACTATTACATTTTAATGTTAGTATTGAAAATATTATCTTATCTGAATAAGTATTATCATTTAATTTCTAATCCTATAACAGTCAGTTTTCTCTGTCACAATGAAAATAGTTCAACTGCACATGAATTAACAAAAGATGCAAAGAAAAAAATAAGTCTTTCCTTCAGTTTACCCTACTGAGAAGCTGATACTGACTTAGATTTTCAAGATCACTGTTTTGAAAGGCTCAACTGTTCTTTATTTAGTAGTCTGCATTATGTGCAGGTAAAACAATTCAGCTTTTACTAATGACCCACAATCTGGCCAGACCTGAGCTGAGTAGACTAGGAAGAGGTGGTACTGGTGTGCAAAGGTTTGCGCTCAGTGGGGAGACAGACTCATATGAGGAAAGGGAGGAGAGGTTTGCCGCTGCCTCCAAGTCAAAAACTGTGTGCACAGCCTTACACCCAACATAATGTGGTTCCTTCCTCTTAGACACTGGGAATTCTTAGCCTCTGGTCAGGCTGGCTCCTCCCTGACTAGCTTCCCCAGCTGCACCCTGAGGCTCAGGCTTTTACATCCCAGTGCTCACTGAAGGATGTTCCTCAGAGATCATTTAATGAAGCTCATATCTAAAGTAGACCCGTGGTCTCGTCTTAGTTCATCATTGGGCATATATTTAATAAAAGGATGAAAACTGTGCTTTTGTTCAATTACTAAGCACTTGACTGATTCCTTCCTTAGAGACTAAAACCAGTTTGTAGGATTTGGGGCAGGTTGTGAAAAGATGATTATCATGTATTCCTGAGTCTGGTCTATTTTGCTTTGCTCCTGTACCATTGCTTAATTATTTGATTTATTTTTTTAGTGTCTCTAAAATATGGCCAAAGCAGAGAATAAATGGACTTCTGAATGAGTGCATTGTCAGGGGAAGATGTTGGAAGGGTCAGGACCACAGTTTGAGAAAGGCCTAGGAGAAAGTCTTAGGTATAGCACAGACCTCTGTCAGCCCCGCAGAGGACTCTGTGGTCCACCCTTTACAGTGGAGTTAGCACTAGCTCCTGAGACAGTTTCTCCCCACTCTGTGTCTCAGCTATTTGATGCCATCCTTCTGTGGAAACGTCACTCTGCAAGCATGAAAGCTGAAGGTCACTGAACTAAAAACAGTAAGATTACAGGCAGTCTCTACTCAAAAGACAAGGCGGGAGGGTTGGTGCTGGGAGATTGCTCTGTGGGTATGAGGTTAAGCGCACTTAGAGCAGAGTCTATGAGTTCAGTTCCCAGTACCCACCTGGACCTCACAACTCCAGATCTCTCGAGCTTTTTGCACTTTCGTCTGGCCTCCGTGGGCAGCTGTACTCATGTGCATGCTCACATGTTCACACTCACATGAATCCTTAGATTTTTTTTTTAATTTTAAAATACAAGATTGAAAGGTCTGTGCACAAATGGAAAGGGTAGAGTCCCCTCTGCTCTAAGGACATGATTTAGCCATTTGCTTATCAGAGACTGTTTTTTCTGCTTATCATGAACTGTGAACTTTTGCATCTGATGCCATGGTAGGAGCTTCTCTGAAAGCAATGGGGGAGTCCAAGCCCAAGTTTTCTCACTGTGGCCTGCTCTCCTGCTAGCTCCTCTGAACTTTAAAGACCTTCAAGCTTGGAAGAAAAGGCTTTACTTCCTTTATGTATAAATAAAGTATTACACTTTACCTGCTGAAGATTGTACATACAAGTAGAGCAACAGTTCTTAACCTTCCTAGGGCTGTGACCCTTTCATACAGTTCCTCATGTTGTGGTGACTCCCACCAATAAAATTATTGTTGCTACTTCATAACTGAAATATTGATGTTGTTATGAGGTCCTAGGGGATTCCTTTGAAAGGGTCATTAGACCCCCAGCACACACACACAAAGAAGTTGTGGCCCAGAGCTTGAGACTCACTGCCTCAGTGATATGAACTGGTAAAGAATGCTTTCAAGATAAGAAGAAAAAGCCCTTGCCAAGAAATAGGAATTTTTTACATAGAAAGAAACACAGACTTCTCAAGTTGAAAGTTTCATTTCTGAATGTTTCCATGTTGCTAGTTTGTGGATTTAAAATAATGGCTTAAGGCAAAAATAGCTGCTTATGAATTTAAAGTAAACACTGGTCAAGGCTAATCCTTCAAAAATAATTGTAAGATTTATTTCAGAATTTTAAAAAACACTATTCCTTTATTTGTGTGTGGTGTGGGAGGGGACAGAGTGGGAGAGAGCATATATCACATTGAATAAAGGTCAGAGGACAACTTTCAGAGAGTAAACAGGAACCACATACAAAACAGCCCATGAAGTGGCATTGCACCATGATGCCTGTGACATTATTTGTATTTGTTTGTTTGTTTGGTCTTGCTTTGGGACCTCTGACTGTTGTTGGAACCTATCTTTCATATTTAGAATTGGTTTCTTGAAAAATCTCTATTTTTATTACTATTTCATTCCTCACAATAGAGCGCACAGTCTGCAGACTCTAAGGTCTGTAAAAACACCTTCTTTTACCATCTTCTGATATATTCCTTCAATGGCCAAAACTTTCAAACAACTAAGATGATTTCATTTTTTGATAAATACATAAATCACATTCTTGCTTTAATCTGTCTTAAAACAGGTGCCTCCCACTTCAGGCCATCAAAATTGGCAACAATTTTGAGCCAATAATTTATTTGTTGTGTTAATGTCAGAATGCTACAGACTCAATGTCACTGAACTGAAGTAAATGTTCCTCTCCTTTGGAGCCAATTTTTGGCTTTGTACTTTTTCTCCCATGGAAACTGTTTTAAACCATCAACATGTGCACTTACGTTTAAAGCATGGGTTGTGTGTTGTATCTTGTGTATGGTGCTCTGAGCAAAGCTTTGTGTGTTCAAGACAAGGTCCCTTTACAGAACGTTGGGAGGAGGGGGACAGGCTCTCTGAAGTAAGCCCTGGAAGGTGTCTTGTCCTCGGGTTCTTTCTGTCTCTCCATCTGATTTTGGCCACAATGAGGTGAGCGGGCTCTGCCACACATTCCATCAGCCATTATATGTGTCCTCATCACAGACCAGAACCTGGGCTACACTCAAGCATGGTCCAGAACTGGATGCTGATCCACTGAAACCAGGAGAACATTGGCATCTCCTTCTTGGAGTACCTCACCACTACAATGGGAACTCCAGCTAATAGACTCTGTTTTGCCTACCAATAATTGAAGAGACTTTGAAGACCTCCCTCTCAATTGTTTAATAAAGAGATTTCAGCAGTACAGGATCCTGATGGACCTATGTGTTGCTGGGTGAGGTCAGAACTGTGTTAGGTGAGGCTGGACAGTCCTTCTGAGCAGGAAGGGTTGTGGAGTCCAAACACCACCTTTGTTTCTAGTCAGAGGAACAGTACGACTCTTGCACTCAGTACTGACCATACCTTTGAGGACCACAGGAGGGCATGTGATATGTTATTAAGAAATAATTTTCACTTCTTCATTCTTCCTGTTGGAAAATCTGGAATTAAGTGGCTTTACTCAGAAACTGTTTATCAAAAACTGAAAGAGCCCCACAAGACTGATAATGTCTCTCTACCACGAAGCAGTGTGGAATTTAAGCAGTGACCATTACAGGAAACCACTTACCGGGGTATGTAAAGAATTTGTTCAAGGGCAAATTTGCATAGGGGTTTATGCTTCTTTATTGAGTAAGGTCTCCTTTCTTTCACTTGCTCCTAATTCAGTAATTTGAGGGGCTGTGGACACCACTCAGCTATGCCCAAGTCTGTTTGTCACCTAAATGAAATTCAGATGTATCCAGAGTGCGAAGGCAGCATGTGTCACCAGTATGCATTTATAGAGCAGCTCATATTATAGCAAGCTCTGTAGCCCTCCGTGAATCATGTAAAGACGTTGCTCTTTTTCATTCTCTTCTCCAGCCATGCTCAATAGTCTAGTTTATACATATTAACCAATTTTTATCAAGTAGTCTGGTTGTGCTGGACAAGCACTGTAGTTTTGGACAAAGCACATCAAGTGAAGCTTAGAGATGGTCAGTAGTTTTGAAGCTAAAGCCATGAAGCCATCTGATGTAGCAGCCACTGTGAGTGATCTACAGCACACAAGGAGAAAACATTTTTTTCTGCACGTTTTTTCGTATCATTTTTACTGTGATCACTTCGATTTCAATTTATAACTTAGGATCATTAAGAAATGAAGCCTTTTGTTTTTTTTCCTGAGGTGGTTTGCTTTATTTAGTATGTGATGAAAGTACAACCACACATGTCAACACAGATTTCCTGGAGCCATGTTACACCATGAGGTTCGGCTGTCTTTCCGGTGGCTGAACAATGCAAATCCCACTGTACGCTGCACTCACCTTACTCTGGAAGTCAAGATATGGCTCATTTATCCAGTGCCATTCAGACCACTTCAAAATATGATGGAAGACCCGTATTTATAAACCTCAAATAGCATGTAATTGAAAACACATAGCCATCTGGTTCTGAGCGGTGCCAACACAATGACTCCAGCTTTTCTTTCCAGATTATACAATTCATTTTAGAGGGTATATTTTGTGATGGGACTTTTATTTATTTTTATGTTAAATTAAAATTAGTTTTTGGATACTTATCATGAAGTCATTTTAATCTGTAACAAAAATCTCTCAATAAACTTTTACAAACTGTTTTCTCCATCACCCATTGTTACTCATATGTGTGAGCCAGTTAGGGAGCAGTTAAGCCAAGGACCTACTAGTAAAACAGAAACAGAGAAAAGTTGGTTAGTATTTTATTTAAAAAAAACATTAAAAGTCTAGAGCAGGAAAGAGGGGCAAAAAATGCAAGGACAATTATTTCCATTGAGGCTATTCAGTAAGCATGGGATGTTTATAGTGTTAACCTATGTCCCTTAACAGGAGGCATTGCCTCATGGATCTAGGGTGGGCCTGTGGCTGAAGAGTATGAGTTCTGTGGGGATGACCCAAAATGAGAAAGACAAATCTGTGTATATAAGTTGATACACTTGGGATGGGACACTGTCTGTAGGTCAAAGTAGAAAAACGGTCTGCTTCTGTCTAAAGCTGCTGGAGGAATCAGAATTGCCAAGGAAACTGTGGGATAATGAGAGCAGGGAGTGGTTGGGCATGGCTAATGTGCAAGCAATATGATGCTGTGTAAAGATAATGGGCTAAATTTCCATGTCTGTCCCCAGCTTGGCCTCTCTCAAACCTGTGACTCACATAAGAAGAGAGTCAACTTCAGTTTTTATTCCTCTAGGTGACTGGCACCCTCATAGCTCCTAAACTTTCCAAATTTACAAGGGGAGAGGTCAGATTTTTAAAGTCGAGAGAAGAGAAGCAAAAACTCTAAATCTGTGCAGCATGGGCACTCTCTGTTCTTGGCAGGCAGCCAAATCTCACACTTCAGATTTTCTTGGACATATCTGTATTAGAAATACCCTATTGCCTCTCTCTCTTTGTGCTGGATGCATGTTCTTGGCTGGAATCCTCCCACTTCTTCTCATCCTGGTGTTTCTGGAGCTTCTCTGTGATGGACTGGGTAGTTTTCCAAGGGAGAACAGCTTTGCCTTGCCAGGTTGTCTTCCTCTGCATCCAGTCCACTTGAAGTCTGTCTGACGTAAACTCAGCCGGAAGAAGGGTGTGGGGTTTCTAGAGCAACCAGGCCATCTGCTGCCTTTGAGGAACAGAATGGCATCATTGCAATCCTTTGTCTCAGGCTTGAAGACCTGGCCAGCTCTGTGCTCTGAGAAATGAAAGCTTTGTGCCCCATTCTGAGGTAGAAACTGTTCCCCTGACCCACCCATTGCAGGCATTTCCATAAATATCAAGCACTCTAGCTCTCTTCTCACCAACCCTTTCCCAAGCCAAAGTAAGCCATGTAACATTTTACAATGACATCACTGGAATGTTCCCTGGAAATCTCTGCCTGGTACGGAGAAAGGTCAGCATCTCACAGTGGAAATCGAGGGCAGCCTCACTAGCCACACCCTAGCTTTAAGACTTTAGCTATATAAAAAAAAATGCAAGATGGAAAAATATGTCCTTAAAATATGTATTTCAGGTTCAAAAAACCTAACTTTCAGAGGTAATGAGAAGATACAGGGTAGAGCATTTATTAAAAAAAAAAAAAGAATTAAAGACTTAGAGACTTTAATCAGGGGTGTAAATACTGCTGAAAAAATATATATATGTATTTGTATATGTATATATATATATGTATGTATTTGTATATGTATATATATGTATTACATATACATATATATATAATGACATGTGTGGAAAAATTTTGTTTGAGACCCAAAGAGCCTGAAAAGTTGACATATTAGAAGTAAACATAAATTGCCTTGTGGATAGTTTAACGTAATACCCTGTCTGTGGGGGAAGTCATCATTTCAAACACACTTTCTTCTGTGATGAGTGGTTGTTAAGTATCATGTATTTGGTATCTGGACCATGGTGTTTACATATGGAGAAGCCCAAACAGACCCCAGTTTATTATATAATGTCCAGGCAGGGATAGAGCCCTTCTATTTGTACCTGCCTTTAAATTATAGTCTTTAAAAATTATTATATTAAAGATTGTGAAATTGATATCCTGGAGATGGTTTTACAGCCATAACATAAGCTGGATTTCATTCTTGGCCAAATTCACAGCTTCTGCCATGGGGATTCTATTATATTCGTCATAGGTTACACAGCAAGAACTTTCTGATAAGGTGTTCCTTTTCTTATCTACAATGTTCCTACTCAAATGTGCATGCTTGAGCACATACATTCTCTCTCTATCACACACAGAGAGAGGCATACACAGGTACATGGAAACTCACATAAACACAGAGGTACATACAAACACACACATAGGCATATACAGGCAAACACACAGCCACACACAAGTACACACACACATATATACATAAACAGGCATTCACACAGACACACATACACACACTCACATATATAGGCAAACACACAGGTACAAAGGAACACATACAAAGGAACATACACAGAGGCACATGCATTCACAGCCACATTCACACACACCCATACATACACAGGCAAACACATACAAACTAACATACATATAACCCAAACACATATACACAGACACTCACATACATACATATACACAGGCACACTCACACACAGGCACACACACATACACAGACACACTCACACATAGGCACACACACAGAGACACACATACTCATACACACTGGCACACTCACACACAGCAATTCCCTTCCTTTCAGCAGGTCCCCAGCTGATAACCTTGTTCTCTGATTTCTTGTCAGGGCTCTCACTGTGCAGCCTGACTGCCGAGGGCTCCAGCAGGCTGACAGGTTCATCATAATCAGCATCTATTCCATTTTCATCTCATACTCAGGGTCTATTGTCACCAATTCACTCAAGAAAGTGTTTTACTTAAGTGGCGTTTAAGTGCTGGCTGCTTGGAGCTGGGCGGATGCCTTGGACAGCCCTCTCCTCTGCTTCCAGCTCTTGTCATTTCTTCTGCAGACTCGTCAGGGACCCCCTTACCTCTTCTGTGACAAGTGTTTATCTGGCTAGCACTACCCTAGCTCTTTGCAAGTTCTCATGTGGGACTTGGGTGGTGGCTGTGACACTCTTTGTAACCAGTGTCTTCTACTGCATGGGGGGGGGAGGGGGAGGGGAAGGGGAGCTTAAAATAGCAAGTTATATAAGAGGGACTCCTATACTTCCCCAATAGCTTTGGATCATGTGTTACATATATGTCTGGGTCTTTATTGTTCAGATTTAAAGTTACTGGATGCTTTGAGCTTCTCTCAGTGTCTTCTGTTCAGCTACACAGAAGGCATAAACTACTGTTATACATATCTGTGTACACTTAATCTTCACTCTTTTCTTCACTTTGGAATATGTGAGAAGTGCTCTTTTGAATGAAGTACAGAACATCAGTGATGAATCTTATGATAAATACTTCTTATATACATATCAGTGATCATCCATTTGGGTAAAAGCTGAATAAATATTCAACTCTCTAGTGGTCGGAGAACTTTGGGTGTGGGTGAGTTCACAGAACCTTCTGTGTTCTGCACTCCATTGCTGCTTCTGCTTATCCCACATGGCTTCCTTGAGTGTTTGCTCCCTTGCTGAGGTGCTCAGCTGTTTTCCAGCATCCTTCACACCCTTTCATCTTTCTGCACAGTTCCAGCCCACAGTCCTCCATGCTGTCTTGATCACAGTGCGGAGCTGAATCAGGGAACACACAGGGTTTCCATGTTTCTTCTCCCCAGTGCTCATTGTTCTTACTATAAATCTAAAGCACATTCATGCTGGAACATTACGGTCTGCAGAGTCAGAATTCTTTATGCTATTACTTCCTGTGTGAGGCTTCCGATATGGCTGTTTTCCTGCTGGGCTTCTGAGCAGGGCCATGCCTTGCCTTCTAGCCCATCTGAAACCTCGTTTTCCTTATGGTTTTCCATCTTGGAAATACCCAGGCCTGTGACTTCTTGCTCCAGGACATTTTCTTAGGCCTTCCTTCTTATCAAGCAGTTGTTACTTGGTAACAACAGTTGGTCTGCTGGTCTCTCAGTAAGTTCTAGGCCATGAACACATCACAGGGTTTGGTATTTTCTCATCTCTCCTTCTGTACCCCATTGGCACCCTGACTCCTTCTCTGCTACCCATTGAAAATAGTCATTTCTTACATTGCTGCAAGCTCTTTCCATCAATCATTCACTTTTTCTCCTTGTTTCCCTTTTAGAAGGAAATTTCCCTTTCATTTAATCCCAACTTCTCTGTACAGTTATTACACAAGTTATCATCATCTGATGTGGATAAGTGCCCTGTTTGTCACCCAGCCCTATGCCCTGAAGCATGGACTCCTCAAGTAACACTCTAGACAGACACTGCAGGTGGAGTCCTGGAAGAAGTATGTGGAGAACAATTCTAACGAGCGTCGGGTGCTCCATTACTTGTGCTTGAAACCATCACATGCCCTTCACCTTGTGCTTAGAAGACAGTGGGATGACTTACAGGACCCTGTTCTCACTTGGCTGGCACTGCTCAGTAGGAAAGCATTGTTTTAAAAGGTGTCAAAAGTCTAGAAGCCCGGGATGTTCCCTCCCATCTTAGTATTTGATGTTTTGTGACCAAGAACAATTTTCAAGTGGTAACCCTGTGTGCAAGAGTCTTAGAAACAATGAATCTTCCTGTCTGTACCCAGTGTATTATCTGGGCAGTGTGCAGAGCCACTCTGTCAATGCTGGCCTCAGCAGTTATGTGTGAGGTATCAGGCTTCATTGAAAGTTGCCTGAGCGTCACTTAAAAAGAACCTTGTTCCACACTCAGCTATGTTAGTCCAGTGGTTAGGTGACTATGCCTGCACATAGGAAGACATCTGTCACTGGAGTCTGTTTTGAATGATGTTCCAGGTAAGGTCATCCCACCACGGTGTGAAGAAAGAGCATGTGCTTGCCCTCACAGAGAGCACTGGACAGCATGGAGGCCAAGGAGATGAAAGGGGATTCAACAGCAGAAGACCACTGACTTGGGATGTCGTTTTGCTTAAATTGGAAAAAACCACTTAAGTCTGACTATTTACTAATCACCAGACCTTTGTGCTCAAACTGGGTGTGTATGGCCATAGTATCTACAAATTGATCAATATAATCAGTATTGACTAATGATGGAAAACATGATGAGAAACATAGTAAGTGACGTTGTGAAGTAGCCAGAACACATATGAGAACATTTCATTATGCATCCAGGGAGTAAATAAAATTAATGACCTTGTGAAATGATATGCTGGATGTACACTTACTAGTGAGTTCTTCTATATTTGCTTTGCAGTGCTGAATTAATAACAAGAACATCCTTGCCACACACGTGGGCTACTTCTAGATGTTTCCATGATACAGAGTAAGCCGGTCTTATACAAGTTCAGGAAATGTGGATATCTGTGTTCATCTGCCAGTGAACCCACCACTAGGTGTGTGACTCATGCACACTGCTCATTTGGGAAATGACAATAGTAATGCTATTGATTTTCTGATGAGTCTGTAAACATTCAATGAGAGAGCTACAAATAGTCACTTGTTAGCAGTGCCCAGGACTTAGGAAGCAGTGAATAAAACGTGACTGTTCTTCTTCAAAAACACGGTATTAAAATGTACTTACACTTTTTGTATTGACTATTCCTACGTCTATTTACAGTCTGTGTGCTCAGTCTGTCTCACTCCTTGTTTCCTAGGATTTAAGATTAAAATGTAGAAGGTAAAGAAGGGACTTAAAGTAAAAGACCCCAGTGCATCCCAGCTTACAATGTGGGCAGAGCCAAGGCCGAGAGCTCCTCTGCCCAGGTGGTGGCAGCAGGCTGTGACAGTGAGGCCTCCAGGAGCCAGGAATGTGGGCCATGGGTTTTGTGGCTGTAGTTGGAGGCTCTGAGCTGTCTTGCTAACATCCCATATAAGTACAAATAACATCACTCTGGTTTAAAGGTTTTGATTTTACTGTTTCACTGTTTTCTAAGGTCTCTTTATTAATACGTTCATTTTAACATCATCTTATTACAAAAATAAAAATAATAAAAAAGTCATGTGATTAACTTAGTTATCATGGGAGGCTTCCTCCTCTAGTATTGAGTACTAAAACTGTGTGATCCATATAGAAATACCTTTTCTTTCTTCTTAAATATCATCATGCCACAATAGAAACACGTTTTTAAAATGTGATCTTTAATTTTTTTCCACCTTTTAAATTTTTCATTGTTTTAATAGTGATTTAGATATATTTTTTCTACCATAGCCTAGCTGGGCACATGGCCATGTGAACAGTTGTGAAATTCATAAATGTTAAGTATGTATTAAGAATTATCCCGATTTTTCTATAGGCATTGCTGCTACAAAGCTAGGCTCATGTCTGAGGATATGAGGAAGTCACACATATGAGACTATAGAGGCACCGTCAGAGAAGACAGGTTGCAGGAGATGACACCTTCTTCACAGCCTGTCTCCCCATGTACACCAAACCTGACAGCAGTTCAGAAATTGAAAGTTGTTGGCTTGCTGTTCAAAGGGATCACACCATTCTGGAACCCTGATGAACACATCTGAATCATTTCCCTTCAATTCTCAACTGTCTATTAAGAATAAAGCTGCCGTGGAGCATATTTTGGGTATATGCCCAGGAGTGGTATAGTTGGGTCTTGGGGTAGAGCTGTTCTCAGTTTTCTGAGAAAGAGCCAGATTGTTTTCCAAAGTGGTTGTATAAGTTTGTACTCCTATCAGCAATGGAGGAGGGTTCCCCTTCTCCACATCCTCTCCAGCATGTGTTGTCACTTGAGTTTTCTTGAGGGAATGGCCAACCAGTGACTGGCCCAACCTGAGATCCACTCCATGGGAGAGAGCCAATCCCTGACACTATTAATGATACTCTGCCATGCTTGTAGACAGGAGCCTAGCATAGCTGTCCTCTGAGAGGCTCCACCCAACTGGATGGAAACAGATGCTGAGATCCATAGCCAAACATTAGGCAGAGCACTGAGAACCTTGCAGAAAAGTGGGGGGTAATGCTTGGTTTGCTGGGGTGGGCTGGTGGGTGGGGCTCCTTTTTCTGAGAAGTAGGAGAGAGAGGATAGGGAGAAGAGGGAGGGAGGGTAGGACAGGAAGGAAAGGAGGGAGGGGGCTGTGTTTGGGATGTAAAGTGTATATGAAAAAACATAAAAACAAATTAAATTCTCAGCTCTAATATGGTTCCTTTCATTCAGAGTCATTTCTAAACATGTATGTTTTCTGAAGCTCAAGGAACTAGCTATAATGAGCTGCCTCCACAGGCTCGTGGTCATGTGACCTTTCACATGTAATTTTGCCTTCTGGCTTTGCTCATGTGTAAAACAGAGATTGCAGTGTGAATTTGTGAAGGCATATTGACAAGTAGCCCAGCACACACTAGGCTCATGGACATGTTGGATCCTGCTGTGATCTCTGTTTTCAGTTCAATGCTGTGAGTGAGGAAGGTTGCTTCTCCCCATCTGTCAGTCAGTGGACCCCACCCTGTTCATCCATCCTCACACCAGCCTTGTTGGTGGAAAACCCTCCAGACATGGGGAGCAATGAGCTGCTTGAGTTTGAACCCTGTGTCGGCGTACTGCCTAAGCTCAAGCAAGTGATAAGGGCTTTCTGAGACTGAGATTTTCTTGAACCAGGGGAGGTGACCTGCAATGCAGGGACGTTATGAGTGCAAGTACATCTCAGCCCTGGTAATTTTGTGAAAACTGTTGGTAAAATGCAAGTCACCTGATCTTTTAGTTTTGTTCTAAAGTTAAGGCTCAGGATGGTAAATGCCTGTGCTGGCTTTTCCAAAGGTGTTTTCAGCTACGTGAAAAGTAGGAGGGGAGGGGGCAGACAGACAGAGACACAGAGACAAAAAGAGACAGAAAGAAAAGATAAAAGGACTGTAGGGAAGGAGAGGGGAGAGGAGGAGGAGGAAAGGGGAGAGGAGCAGAAAGAGACGTAGAGAGAGCCACAGCTTGTGTTTCTCCAAAGTGATCTCCGAGTTAATTAGAAACAAGACAAGAAGTAAATATCGGAAAACATTTTACCATCTCCTGTCCTGCTTGTCTGAGAGGAGAACCGTTTATACACCACAGTGGGAGACCACACCTGCATGCATAATAGAGCTCCTTCTGGTGTTTCCTGAGGGTACAAGACATAAAGCAGAGACAGAGGTAGTGCACCTGTGTGCTTTTGGCCATGACCACTATGTACTCAATGGCCACGTGTTCCAAACAGGAGTGGTCTAACTCTAAATTTACATAAAAACTGAGGCCAGCCTTTCCATCTTGCAAGCTTCTCAGAAGCCCTCAGCCTCACAGCTAAATAGTAAAAAAAGGTACATGGAGGGAGCCCAGTTTCATCTCAGCTTCCTAACATATGCACAGTGAGTGAAACATGTGTTCCTTAGTGGAAGAAATTCATTTTGTTGTTTTCCTTGTTTAAACTAAACACACACACACACACACACACACATACACACACACACACACACACACACATATATATATATATATATATATATATATATATATATATATAATGAAAATTAAACACTAACTCTGGGTAGCCAGTGAGGCTGGATAATTACAGCATAACTCAGGGATGCTTTCAAGCTGCATCCAAGTAGCTTTGTCCATGTTGGAGACATGAGACAATCTGGAGAAGTATTATCTGGAGTGGCTGTGTTAATATTTTGAGATAGAATTCATAAATAGAAGGAACTGAGTTGGTCTGTGCTTTTGTGAGGCAGCACACACAGTGACATGGTGATAGTCTTGAATGTCAGCTCTTGAAAACCACTTCAGTCACAAACCCAATTAGATGCTGTATATTTTTGATATATCAAAAGTTTGGTAGATTTCTTGTGACCAATTAAGTGATAAAAGCTAAACAATTGATTATGGGGTGATTGTCTCCACTAATTTGGTTAAAATTTAAGAGGTGTGAATGAACTTGCTCCCAGAATACTGAAAAAGCTGCAATGAGCATTTCATACTTGAAGACACAGTGTCATTAATAGAAACGCTTGCAGCAGAATAAAAGTCTGAAGTGAACAAAGATCTCCCTTCAGCAGAGCTTTTAAGCTTTCCTCCGTTATCACAGCGTAATAGCTTGGCTGTAAAGCATGCTGATAGAGGAGCAGGTGCCTGCACAAATATTAATCCAACATTATTGTGGCTAATATGCAGCTGATTTGAATATTAAAATAGCCCAAAGGCTCTTCAGTAAAATACGTGATTCTGAAACAGTGACTTTCCTCTCTTCATGCCAGGCATGCCCTACAAATATATTAAAGAATTTCATAGTTACTTAAGCTAGGTAAATATATTAATTTACAATGGTGCCAAAGCCTGAAGTTTAATTTAGTGCTTGTGGAAGTGCCCTGGCTGTTATGTTTGGACTATCTCTTAGATGGCAACAAGATCTTGATTGTGCCATTTGTTTAACCTCAGAAACTTTGCACAGTCTTCTTTGTGATTTCTAGATGCAATGACGTATGTTTATGAATAAATTATTGAAAAACAGTGCTAAAATACAGCAAGCATCATACACAAGGCTCTGTTTAAATAATTTGGAGCAAGATTTTAAGACAAGTTATATTCATATTTCCATACCTCGGCACCATGACTAAGCCCAGCTTATAGGTAATCTGAATGAGGGCACGGAGTGATGCAATGAGTAAGGCCAAGTTATTGTTAGTCTGTGCAGAAATTGCAGCCTGAGCGCTTCTGGAATCAAGGATTATGATGAACGTAAATATGAGTTAAATACATAAGAAGTTTTATCAAAGGGAAATCTACACACGTGAGACTGAGGGCCAAGTGTGGATCACAGCACTCTCTACAGTGAGCGATCTGAGGGCTCTGGAGAATGAAGCTGATGAAGGCTATAGCTGTGAACGTGAGTCCAGCTGCCCTGCTTCAGAACAGGTTCTGTGTCGTCTAGAAAAGACTCTTTAGTGAGGAGCAGACTTGGAGAGGCTGAAGAATCTGACGGGGTGTGTTTCCTATAGTCTCATCTCTGAGACTGTGAGGACAGGCAGAGACTGACTCACCTGACTCACATGTGGTGTCAGGTTCACACTCCTTATTCTCCACACCATCTCTCTTCAGCCTTCTGTCCATCTGTGTCCAAGCTTGGTGACTCGCCACCTGCGTTTCTCCTTTTTGGGGTGCCAAGGATAGCCCACCCTAGTTAGCTCATACTCATTGAAGCTTGCTGTTAGGAGTTTGAGAACATCGATCACATCCACATCCGGGTGCCTGACCACACCCTAGGTGATTCCACATGCGGAATGAGCACCTGGCTGCAGCGGACCCTTCTGGGGATGGCTGTGTTAGAACTGGAGGTCAGCTGCTTGGCCTATCACCTATGCTTCTTACCAAAACATTCCTGCCTTTGTTGACTATTTCCTATGGTGGAAGCCGCGCCACATTGAATGAAAGCACATTCCTCAGCGTGCTCCAACACAACCCTCCCTTACACTAACCTGTCAACCGTGTCTTTTCACCTCTGTGTCCAGCTGGGCCTGACTTCCACAGCCGTTTCTAAATCCTAAAATTACTATAAACCCTGGTCCACCTGAAAATGATGAAATAGATCTCACAAGCTTTATTCTTCTGTCTCTTTCTACTGGTTGGCTGAAGTCCTTCCCACTTTACCAACTGCCTCTGGAGCCCTGAGCAGTGTTCATGAAGCTGTGAATTTCCCTTCCAAATTTTGTTGTTATTTAGTGTCAGGGTAACATTAAGCAGACAGTTCTGAAGATCATATTTCCAGTAGAATATGCATTCAGTTCCAAGCCAAATTTGTGGGTGACTTTAACAAGCAACCTGTGTGTGATAGAGTGGCACCTGAGTGAACAGGGCTGAGACTAAGCAGTGTGGCTTGCCATCCGTCTTGCTTTCCCTCTACACCTCAGAAACATTCTCGCCACACTACTTCCTGTTCCCAGGGCCTCTTCCAGTAACTCCATGGAGACTGGAAAGTCACAGATAGAATTTCAAAATCACTGCAGGAAGTCAGGCGCTGCTTCCTAGAACAATTTTGCAGTCTCTGGCAGTGACAGAAGCTGTCTCTCTGTGGCAGCTCAACGCTAGCAAAGGCCATGTTCCTGCAAGCACAGGTTGTTATTTTCTGGTTCTCACTTCACACAGACTGACTACTCTGGTTTTGTCGAACGAAGAGTAAGAGTCTGCAGCTGACTCATTTCAGTAATGAAGTGAGGTGTTTTTTTTTAACTTTTTCTTTTTATAATTTATTTTTTTATTATTACAATTTATTCACTTTGTATGCCAGCTGTAGCCCCCTCCCTTATCCCCTCCCAATCCCACCTTCCCTCCCTCTTCTTACAAAGCAGTACACAATACTTGGCTATTGGTGTAACACCATGTCTTGATGTGTCGCTTTCTTCCTTATCGTTTCACACAGCAGTTTCTTTCCTACCACGTGAACTTCACAGCCAAGAAGTCTGTGTGACCCCTGCCATGTTTGTGGCTCTTTTCCTTCCTTCCCTAGGGCAGGAAATCTTGATACCAATCACTTGGGCCATGCTATGACACTTTTCCCACACTTCAGCTTTTAAAAGCACTTACCACACAGTTTTTAGGCATAAGAAAGCAGCCAGTATCAGCTGTAAAGAGGGGCTTACACTTTCAGATGAGCAAAGCACATTTTATTTGCATGTGTTATTTTACAAATAGAACGGATAAGGATGTAGAACTTTATTGCTTCTTTAGTGTTTTAATTCCTTAACAAGATAAGATTTAGCCCTAATTTCCCACACATTGTTGGCAATCTCTTGACACCAACTAATATTAGAATCCCTGTACCTTCACACCCACTTTCTTAACCATTTTTGGCTTTTTCTTTTTTTTGCTACACTGAGTAAACATCTGAATACTTTTTCAATTTGACACATTTTTTTCTATTTAAATAACCACATTTTCTAATATACTTATGTTGTGTAGGAGATGGCATTATTTGTCAATTAATACTTCAGCAGACTCTGTAACAGATCATTAAATCCTCACTCTCAGTGCCATGCCTGCTGGCTGACCTGCTGCAGGTGCTCAGGGTGTAGCTTCTGCTTTCTCTCCTACATTGCTCAGATCCCCAAGGTGCTTCTGACCCTTTCATTTTCTTTCATTGTCTCCAAATAAATGTCTTCTCGTTTCAATTTTCTATCTGTTGTCACTAGCTCCTTTTCTGTATTTTCAAATTATATTTGAGAATTAGAAGCATTAATTTTGCATGTCTATGTAAATGATTGGGGAATCAGTTAGGTTCTTTAGTCAATCATTTGGTTCATTTTTCTTTGTTATTGGCTGTTTCAGTACTGTTTATATTATCATTTTATATTTTCAAGATTATTCAGTTCTTATTTTACTTCATTTATTAAATATTTCCATTATATTCCATTGAGTTAGAGTTAGAAGACATGATTCATACCCTTAAAAGCTACTTCAATGGAAGAAAGAAACACTGACACTCTAGAGTTTTCAAAATGGTCTAATAAGGTAAATGCATGAGGAGTAAACACAAAACTGAAAGGATTAAGAGTAGACTGGGAAAGCCAGAAAGGTTGGCAAAGTCAGAACTCTTTGAGGAGAACTGTGAAGGTTATGTAGGCATTGCAGATGTATGAGGGCAGAAGTCACTCTAGGTAAAGGTGCCTGGATTGGCAAGGATGAGACCTGAAATCACTTCATGATGTGAACTCAGTAAGGTGGTGCTCAGGAAGCTGTAATTTGAGGTGAAGTGGTCAGAGGGGTGAAGAGATGGATTGTCATTTCACCTTTATCCTATAGGCAGGGAGAAATCATAATTATGTTCATCTACTCATGCAGCTAGCATCCAGCTTCTGAGTATATCAAGTACGTACTTCACATGGATTCCACTTTTGCTGTGTCAAAATAAATCCTCTATGCAAAATCCTTTTCACACAAGAATAAAAATAAGACTCAAAAGTTTCCTGAGAAATAATTCCATAGGGTGTGAAAGCTAAATTAAAGTAAGCAAGACACAGAACGAGTCTGTGTGCTTGTCTTATAGCCAAGGTGAAAGTGATGAAGGTGACATGATCACCTCACTGAGGCAGGAGAGAAAGGCATGGTATTAAAGACCTGATGCTTACTGCTTAGAAGCATTCGGTGACAGCACAGAATGGAAATGATGGAGACAATCCCTCAAGCTGTGGTCTGGAAAACTGGCTGGATTTAAAGGGCTAATATTAAAGCCAGAACTTTACTTGAGAGAATTGTGAAGTCAACTTACTGAAAGCATTGCTTTCTGTTAATAGAAAACCTAGAACAAAATGCAGCATAGTACTTGATCAAGGTTAGTGTGCTTGAGGGTCATGTGGGAATCTTTCAGGTGGAGTGTCTTCAGAGCTTTGATGGGGTGTGAGGCTCTGCCCATTGGAACCCATCAAGCACCATTGGGTGATGGCAATTTCACAGGAAAAGTACAGGCTGAAAATTCAGACAAGGGGTTAGTTTCCTCCTTGAGATTCATAATGCGCAGTCAACACCATATACATACCTTTCTGTTCTTAGCAACCCCATCTGAAATGAGACCAAGCCTTGCAGGTGGGGCTGAGACCAGGCTGCTCTCCCAATGAATGAGCCGTCTGCTCTATGGATCACCAGTTACAGGAGGATCACCCCTCAGGACTGAGCCATGGTATTTGACAGAAAGTTATTTAGTCCTCAGATATGTTCTCTCATCAGTTACTTGTTACAAGATTTTTAATAGAAACCAGAAGTGGGCAGATGTTTATGGGTTTATGGCAGGAATCATACCTTGGTTTATTCTTATAGTTTCAATGTGGACTTGAAATCAACAACACCATCAATCTTTTCAGGCACATATTAGTAGATATATATATATATATATTTCTGATTATATACATATACATGTATGTATGCATATGTAGGTATGTATGTATAACACTATATCCATCTATCTATATCTATATATACACACATATGCATACATATATGCTCTGACTGATCTGGGATTGCTTTGGATAACTGTTAATTTTTGATGCCCAGGCATAGAACCTGGAAACAGAAAAAGTATCCTCTATAAATCAAACAATAAATTATTGTGTTAGCATATAATTATTTTAGTTCATTATAAAAACTTATTCTTACTTAAATGTTAAATATACATAGAATAACAGTAGCTTCTGTGTGTTGTAACGAAGTCAGTCTGATGGTGAAACTACTACATGACACAGAGAATTTCACAATATGGGTGACCCGTGATGTTTGGTTTCTAAACTGATACATACCCTTTAAAAGCTGAGACAATAGTTTTGGAGATTTAGGCCATAGTTCATTTGCAGAAAAATTGATGTTGACGTTAAGTTGTTTCAGTATATCTGCCAATTGTTATGGTTTCCAGGGACAATGGGTAAGTGTGTTCATATAACATGATTGGTTGCCCTACAGAGAGAACCAGTTATGGCATGTTAGTGTGGCTATGATCCTCACATACCTGTACTTTCCTCTCTGAAACATTGACACAGAGTGTCTATAAGAGGTGAGTTTACAGCTGTCAGGTTTTGCATGAAGAGGACTTTCAGAGATTTGTAAATTGTCAGGTTCAGGGCGTGTAAAGCCTTCTTCAGATCTCACGCTGATAGATTCTTTCCCTCACTGTAAACATAGAGATGGGTATAAAGGATCTTGCTGTTTATTTGATTTTTATTTTTAATATGGAGTTCATAACAACCTGGGGAAATTAGTGGGGAACATGTTCATTAAGAGCTTAGCTAAGAAGTGCTTTGCTTCTACAGCCTGAAAATAGACCAGTACATTAGAATCCTCCCAAGGACATATCCTTAATGGACTATAGTGTGTGCTTTTTTTGTGACAGAATTTACCAAGAAATTTTTATGTAATTAGTTCATCTACCTCTCATTATTATTGTGGGGCATGTGGACTGTGCCACTGGGGAAATCTGCATGGAGCGAGCGCGAGGTCGAGATGTGTCCAAACCCAAAACTCTCAGTCTTGTGACTGGAGGACTCTCCCTCCCTATTCTGTGCCTGCATGCCTGACAGCATGTAGCTTCTACATCAGCCATTCTTGAGGTAGTCATGTAGCCTAGCACCTGGAATTCCTCTCAATGCAAATGAAGCATCCGCAGCCTCTCAGCCCCAGCCAATGATGTTCACACACCCTGAAAATTGTTTCCCACTCCCCAAGGTTTGTACAACCCTGTTTACCCCAATAAATTGTGCACAGCTGTCTCACTGGATATTGTCTAAGAGCTGCTGTTGTTGTGTAGCTGGGAAAGCTCTGAGCTAAAAGGCTGAAACAATTGAAGGGCTGTTAAGACCTTATCTCTCCGGGCTCTCACCACAGGCTGGGATCCTCTGACTCACTTGCCTGGCTAAGCTTTCCTTCTTTCTGGGATGCTATTGTGAGAGAGCTGTAGCACCAAAATTCTTGGAGAAGACCACCCATCCCATTGGTGAGCAGTGGCACCTGGACACCCTGAGGGAGGATGAAGGCTAGGGACCGACATATTACTTTGTTGTCTTGCTTCTATTGCTTGTAAGTAGTGTACTAAACAAATAAACATATCTTCAAAATCGAGCAACCAAAAGTAAATGAAGTTAATTGTTCAGTCTTAGACATGAGCTTTTTCGCTAACTATTTACTAGTCTGTTGTTCAGTCATAACACATGTAACCAGATGAGTACATCTGAGAAATCACCAGTGCAAATAAAATGAAAGAAAGTTTAACGTAGTTTCTCAGTGAAAACAAATAAATTCACACTGTAGCTCATTATAAATGGTGTTAGGTTATATATTAGCATTTTTGTGCTTTTAAAGATTGTTTTTAAACATTTCCTTCCTTCCTTTCTTCCTCCTTTCCATCTTCCCTCCCTTCCATCCTCCCTTCTCTCCTCCCTCCCTCCCATCCTTCCTTCCTTCTTTCCATCCTTCCTTCCTGAGCTGCCATGGGCTATACCAGTGCAGAGTTTAGAGGTTATCTCCATGCATGGTCCTTGGTTGGAGTATCAGTCTCAGAAAATACTCCTGAGCTCAGAGGTTTTGGTTCTGTTGCTCTTCTTGAGGAGCTTCTGTCCCCTCCAGCTCATCTCCCCCTTCTTTCATAAGATTCCCTGCACTCTGCCCAAAGTTTGGCTATGAGTCTCAGCATCTGCTTTAATACCCTGCTGGGTAAAGTCTTTCAGAGGCCCTCTGTAGTAGGCTTCTGTCCTGTTCCCTGTTTTCTCCCTCTTCTGTTGTCCATCCCTCTTCTGTTGCCTTTCTGAATGAGGATTGATCATCTCACCTAGGGTCTTCTTGCTTAGTTTTTTTATGTGTGCAGATTTTAGTAAGTTTATCCTAATATATTTCTAAGATCCATTTATAAGTGATATACCATGTGTGTCTCTCTGCTTTTGGGGTACCTCACTCAGGATAATCTTTTCTATTTCCCATCATTTGCCTGCAAATTTCATACTTTCCTTGTTTTTAATTGCTGAGTAGTATTCCATTGTGTAAATGTACAATGATTTCTGCATCCATTCTCCATTGAGAGACATCTGTGTTGTTTCTAGATTCTGGCTATTATAAATAAAGTTGCTATGAACATAGTTGAGCAAATGTCCTTGTTGTGTACTTGAACATCTTTTGGATATATTCCTAGGAGTTTATGGACATCTTTTACTTCAAACAACCCAGTGTGTCAAGGCAGGAGATCCTGTTGTGATCTGATAAGAGAATAGAATAACATATAACAGTATTTAGTAGATGCAAATACTCCTAGGATGCTATTTTTGTTGGTTCATTAAATGGTTTTCTCTTTCACTTTAATGTCTCTTGATCCTCTGTGTGTATGAAAGCTTTACAGGGCTCAACTATTTAATTTGTTATTCTAGTAACTATTGTTGTGCTATTTATTAAAAATCTTTTTTCATCATAGTGTTTTAAACATGAAGTGTAATCTAGCATGGAAGCCTTACATTAACTTTAAAAACCTCCTGCTTTAACTTACAAGATATTTCTAATCTCATTATGGGGGATTTAGTGCCATGACTCTCATTACACAAAAACAAGACTCTTTGCCTCTCTGTGTAGAGAAATGTGCTTCTGCATTTTAAAGACCGCTAAGCCTCTTTACAATTCCCCTGATAAATCAAGTTTTAGGATTCATCCAGCAGATAGGTAGAGGGAGAAGCTGTAAACACTTAGCTCAGAGGTTACGGACACACAGGCAAATACAGTGAGGTAATTTTATTTGTGTGAAGGGCTTATTTTCCATGTGAATTGGGCATGTGTCAAATTCTGCTCAGGTTCCAATGCTGCCATGATAACAACCAGTGGTCTCTACATAGGTGTCTGGAATAACAGCTGATTTCTGTGCAGAGACGCTATTGTACACATAGGCAGGGCAAACAGGACAGTGAATCCCATTAGCATCAAAAGCATCTTGTCCCTCAATTCACTTTTACATCTATTTCTACTGTGTCAGGACTACATAAAGCAGGGGAAATGATTTATGAAAATGAAAAACATTTTATAAAATAGGTATGATATGCAAACAATATAGTCTATCTCTCTCTCTACATACACACACACACACACACACACACACACACACACACATAAAATCACCTTATATTATCCTTGTTATCTTCAAATATTTGGGTAAAACTTAAAGAGCTAGGTGTGTCTGGTAAACCTGAAGAACTTTACATGTTCAGTAGACTCAAGTTGTTTAGTTTTGAAATGTAAGAACATCATTTCTTATGCATTGTGTGAAATTTTTCTCACAAGCCTTGTGTCTCTGTTAATACCTAAGTCATACTTTAACATTAATTTATCGATTTTTGCCACTGTATAAAATCTAATTGAATTATTTTGTACTGAAAGCATAGCAATGGCCTACAGAGTAATCATGTAATTTAATTATAAAACTGTTATTCATATAGTGCCCCCGAATGGATAACAGCAAGCTGCATACTGAGGGAGTCTGCACTCGCCATTTCCTTTTCTTGACACAGTGCCATAGGTGAATTGCTTCAGATATTTAAGAAGCGATGTTAGATATCAAGTCATTCTCCCAAGGAAATGCCTTTGCCAGCAACAACAACTAAATGACCCCATTTAGTTTGCACATCTTTTCTTATAAATAATTGAATATAAACGTGTTGAATGCATTTTATTTTATTTTCTTCTTTATCATGTTACTAATCTAAAAAGAATCCAGGAACTAGGTATAAAATATTTAAATTGTATTTTTTTGGTATACTGCTTGATTTAGTTTGCATTAGAAATTTTAAATTTACATTTTTAAAAAAGCATTACTTATAATTTCCTGTTCTTATTGTTTCCTTATTTGGTTTGGGTATCCAAATTATGGTTAATCAAAGCATAAGTCAGAATCCCGTATTCCATCTAATTGAGTTCATTTAACACTGGATTAGAATTCTTAAAATAATGAATGAGATTTTACCATAAATCACAGAGCCGGCTAGTCTTCTAGAATGACCTTTGGCTGTGATTTAATTTCCCCAGTTTAATGAAAATTAGGAGAGTTTCTTCATCTTCTTTTTGAGTGAACTTTTTGGAGTAAAGAAAAAATTAGAACAACTATCATTTTACATAGATAATTAAAGTTTCTTCCTAAATTTGTCAAAATATTTTATTTTTAATTTCTATAATATCTCTGAGATCCTTTTTGATTTACAGTATGGTTTTAATAACTTCTTTCTTTCTTATGAAATATGTCTCTCGAGCTATGAGATGGTACAGTCTTATGTTGTTTCTGAATTCCTATTTATTGGTTGTCTGCTCCCATTGAAATCACTTAACTACTTCCCTTGAATTTGTTATCTTCTGTGTTTTATGGATATAGATATTGGCATATCACTTTTAGTATCGGTTATAATTAGTGAATTTTTTCCAAGTGCTTTGTTTAGTAATACAGTGTTCAGATGCAGATAGCTTCTCTATCTGCTTGATGACTGAGTTCAGGTATTTATTTTTAAATTCCCACTATGTTTACTTCTTCAATAATATATTGTTTAGAACTCTGTTATTACACTTCCATGCAAAGGAGGTTTTACAAATATAACTTTTGGTCAGGGCCTGATGGCCCATGCCTTTAATCCCAGCACTCAGAAGGCAAAGGGCAGGAGGGTCTGTGTAAGTTAGAGTTCAGCCTGGTCTACAAAGCAAGTCCAGGACGGCCAGGGCTCTGTTATACAGAAACCCTGTCTCAAAAGGAAAGAAAGAAAGAAAGAAAGAAAGAAAGAAAGAAAGAAAGAAAGAAAGAAAGAAAGAAAGAAAGAAAGAAAGAAAGAAAGAAAGAAAGAAAGAGAAAACTTTCTTTTCTTTCTTTTTTAATTTGAGACTTTAATTTATTATGTATACAAAGATCTGCCCGCAGGCCAGAAAAGTGCACCAGGTCTCATTATAGATGGTTGTGAGCCACGATGTGGTTGTTGGGAATTGAACTCAAGACCTTGGGAAGAACACCCAGTTCTCTTGTTCTCTAAGCCATCTCTCCAGCCCCCTTAAAGCTTAATAGTGGCAGTCTCACCAAGGGACAGATCATTGAGACAGAAGCTAAACGGAGAAATAATAACACTTACAGGGGTCTTAAATCAAATGGACCTAATAGATGTCTACAGAACTTTTTACCTAAATACAAAAGACTGTACCTCTTAGCACCTCACTGAACCTTGACTGTATAGTCAGGCACAATGCAAGCTAGATCACCATGGTCTAAAACTATACCTTAACAATAACAGAAATAGCAAGAAACCTACACACACATGAAAACTAACAACTCTTTACTCAATGACAGTTGGGTCAAGGAAGAAATAAATAAATTGAAGACTTCCTAGAATTCAATGAAAATGAAGGTACCACATACCCAAACTTATGATACACAATGAAAGCAGTGCCAAGAGGAAAGTTCATAGCACTAAGTGCCTCCAGAAAGAAGTCTGAGACATCTCATACAAGCAACTTAGTGGCACACGTGAAAGCACTAGGAAAAAAAAAAAAGATGCAGACACACCCAAGAGGAGTAGATGGCTGGAAATAATCAAACTGGGGGCTGAAATCAGTAAATGAGAAACAAAGAGAACAATTCAAAGAATCGATGAAACCAAGAACTGGTTGAAAAAATCAACAAGATAGACAAACCCTTAGCCAAACTAACTAAAGGTAGAGGGACACTATTCAAATCAACAAAAACAGAAATGATAAGGGGACATAATGACAGACACCGAGGAAATCCAAACAATCATTAGGCTCTACTTCAAAAGCCTATATGCCACAAAATTTGAAAGTGGAAATGAAAGGACAATTTTCTTTATATCAAGATCAGGTAAATAAATTAAATAGTCCTATAGCCCCTTAATTTGAGATTTCCTTGTTGCCAGAATATGGTCGTTGTGGGATCTATTAAGAGTTCTGTTGGAGCTTAATATCTCTGGGCCACACACTATTGACTCAACTAATCATGGGTTTAAGTCCCCAGAACAACAATTGACCCACAAGAGTCTAACACTCAAAGTTGGAATTTACCATAGTCTGAGAACCAGGCTGACTCTTAATCCTAGTGAGGTGTTTCCACTGAGGGATGAAACCTTGGTACTGTAATCTCATCATGATGTCTGGTTAGACCTTCAAGGGTTTTGTGTGCTCTGAGCTGTTCAGTGCAACCGCTGCTGTGGCTCCCAGCTGTGTGGGACAGGTCTTGGGAATCTCATGAACATCAAACTCCAGATTTCAAGTCCTATATATGTCAATAATTGGACACTAGCCCACAACCTCTGCTCACTCTCCCTGATATGTCTGATAGCCCCTCAATTACTCATGATATATACTGCCCCATACATGCTTTGTGAGTCACTGGGGTGTTATAATGTTCAGGGAATGATAACAAGGAAAACAGTCTGTCTGACATACACTGTTGAGTGCTGTACCTGCCTGTCAAGTACAGCGCAGACTCCTACTTCTCTGTGTTAGAGCACTACAGTCACTCAAACTCAATCTAGTTCCAACTTTGCTTGGAAACTTTCTGGCCTGTTTACTTTGACTATTCTTCTATACAAGCTCAGCTGCATTTGTAGATTTCAGAACAATGTTATGGGTTGGTTTTGTCTGCACAGCATTTACATCGTAGGCTATGGGATATGGAATGGAGCTACAAAGGGGTGTGAACAGGTGAAATTCAAACACGATGTTATTTTGTGTGTGAGAGTTGAACATCTGTGTACCTGGCTTTCCAGGTGTTTTCCACTGTCAGCCTCCTGTGCGTATCCTGTGAGGCTGAGCTGAAATTTTGAATATCTCCATGTCTCTGTGGGTTTGTTTGCTTTCTGTTTGGAGCACTGGTCAATTATAACCATTCAGTGGATCTCATTAATTAAGTAACTTGTTCACATCTTTGTGTACCAACCTATTTTTTTTCAAATCTGATTAATTTAGTAATTATCAAAAGAAGTGTGGAGGTAGCCACTGCTTTCATGTTTATTATAATATCCTAGGAGCTGGGCCAACCTGATGTTTAAATGTGCCCCTGCTGTGTTATATTCCACAAACAATTAGGATCTTTATGTATTTTCCGTGGTGTAAATGTAGGAGAACATACTTGGTTTTGTTGGTGGCATTGTGATGGTCTGATTTGCTACTTAAATTTTGATTGATTTTGGCATTAACTCTGGTAGATTAATTCTGTATAGTTTATCTAACATTGTTTCTTGACTTTGGTTTCTGAAGTACTTATGTGTTCTCTCCTTCCACCCTCTCTCTGCGTCTGGGCCTGTGTCTCTTTGTGTCTCTCTCCCCCCTTCCTGCCCTGTTCTTTCCCTCCCTCCATCCTACAGTGCCTCCCCACCCCTCACACTGGCTTCATTCTTCTTCACATTTGTTTCTATCCTCTGTGATAACTTAAGGTTGGGACATATATTTTTTTTATCTGTCATGGTTTTGTTTCCTATAATTATGGGTGATAGTGCAAAACATCCTCACCTGTCCTTCATCTGGAAGGACTTTTTTTTTGCCAATTTAATAAAAGTACTATTTTAAGAAATCTGTAATCATATGATTTAATTATTTCAACCTCTTGTCTTTCCTAGGTTTTAGGTTTTATCTGTCCTTTCATGGGTCATGTGTGATATTCCACATAAGGAAACAGTACCCTTAGATTATACAACCTTGTGATTTTAGTCACGAAGAATTTCCCTTCTTTCCATCCCGTTAAACTATACTTAAAAGTTTTTTTTAGGTGTTTTATCTAGACATTGTTTTCTTTATCATCTATAATAATTTATTGCTGAAAACAAGTAGGTAATATTGAAGAGAAAAGACTTCAAGTACATAGAATCAATGTCAAATGAGTTTTCTAAGTACCTTGCTCTGATTTCCATTGACTCAATCCCTCCGTGTCTGTATTGGAAAGCAGGGATTAACTTGTCCTCTGCAGTGTTAATTTTATGATTTAGCTCCAGTATCTGAAGTACTGGGTGGGTTCAAATCCACGCATAGCCTCAGAAAGAAGTTCATGCACAGCTACCATGATGACTCAATCTGTTGACACAGGGGCTGTTCTCAGATAATGGTGTTCAGTTTCAGATTTATAGGGAGATGTGGGAGGATGTGAGGAGGTGTGATGCACAGACTCTTAGCTGAGTGATAAAGATGGGCAGTCACGCAGATCAGTGGTTCTCAGCCTGTGGGGTGCAATCCCTTTGACAGATGTCTGCTTCCAAAAATATTTACATTACAATTCATAACAGTAGCAAACCTACAGTTATTATGTAGCAAGGAAAACTATTTTATGGTTGGGGTTGCCACAACATGAAGAACTGTGTTAAAGGGTCGCAGCTCTAGGAAGGTTGAGACCCACTGCTATAGATCCTCTCCTAAAAAATGTTAAGACATAGTAAGTTTCAAAGTTCCCTGTTGGTGTACATTTATTTGTTTAGCAGGAAAGGATTATTTTTGCCTCAGTAGTATTTTTATTTTTAAAAGAACCAGGATTTTGCTATTATTTAGTGAATTTAACATTCATTTTGCTAGAGGCATAAGACTGAGGTACCCTCTACTGACCTGCATCCTGCTTCCTCATCACTGATGTTACTGTGGAGCACCCTAAGCTTAGGGGTGATTGGTAGCTGTGCATATGTGATGCCTGTGGGCTTGCATTCTGTGTCCCTGTGATAGATGCTGTATGTCCAGAGGAAGGAGGGGGAAGTTCTCAATATACAACTCTCGCGTAGTACTTTAGTCACCAAGACCCATCTTCTGTCTCTTCCGTTACACAAAATGTATGTAACTCCCAGTCTGTGCACACCCAACAACAGCTACCTCATTAAATTGGAATGAAGACCCCAGAATCAACATCAGTCCCACCCCCACACATCATATCCAGTCCAAGAGGACATCAACCCTTCGATAACCAAACAATTTATTGACTCCATTTCTTCTGTTTTCCAGTGAGGTTTGTTTCCATTCCCAGTCTGTGGTCTTTGCAACTGAATACTGGGCTGGGAACAGAGGCTGCCCCACCTCTTCTCCACAGGTTCCTTCTGCCCTCATACCATACAGAAGGAGAGCCTGAACCCCTGGCAAGGATGCTGAAAACACATCCCAATCAGCCATGAAGCTTCCCGGGACTCCAGGATTTCACTCTGCTAGAACCCCGCAGCTGCTCTTCAGCTGCTCAGGATAAGGTCTCCCTTGCTCTACACTAGCTTCTTCATAACAGTTGTAATATTTGGATTTTATCTTTTATGATTTTTAACTTTGTTTATTTTAGATGTTTTATGGCTTAGCTATACATGAGAATCTCCTGAGAAGTTATAGAAATTACATATATTGTCTGGATTCATGTTTGTGTGTGTGCACATGTGTACATATATGCAACACAATAGACTATTTCAATTCCTGGCAAACCTCAATAATAACCTTTCGATAGAATGGGGAGAGAGATAACTCGATCTTTATTAGTTGTTTAAAACCTTCAGTTAGAGTCCAAAGCAATTGTCAATTTGTTTTGTTTTGCTTTCTGTATCCAGAAAACCATACACATATAAAGCAAGACCATGAATGTTTGTTCTCTTTTCCCTAGACCATAAGTCATGTCTGTGTTACTTTAGCACAGATTGCTCACTGTTCTACACCCTCAATTATTCCTTTCCATGTAGATTATACAAATTAATGTATAGCACCAATACTTGCTGTGTGAGCTTTTCTACAGGAAAAGCTGAGATGAAACTTCTAAGATATCTTAGATGATAAAATGGTAGACTGCTTAAAACTTCATTTGAGTTTTGCAGAAGTTGATTCTTTCTGTTTTCACCCTCTCAGTCCTTTTCCACAGAGAAAAGCTGTCAGGTGCCCTACCAAGTGTAAGGTACAAGTGCATGTTTGGTGCCTTGTGGAGCTCCTCTGTTATACACACCCGCTTGACAAATCAAGCTAAAGGCTGTCTGAAGCATGGACAGCACACTGCCTAAGGCCGGTGAAGCCGCACACTGCTGTGCCCTGCAGCTCCCCAAATCCCAGCATGCTTTGGGGGCTGTAGCATTGAAGCTGTTTCATATCAACTGATATATTTTCCTCTTCTCTAAACTCTCCTTGGCTTCTACATATTTACATCAATGGAGAGATTAAACATGCAGCTGTATGTATCCACAGTTCAGGGCACAGTATTCATTATCTCCCTATCAAAATCAAATAATATAGTATATGAGTGACTATGGGATACATACAGCAAAGCAACATATAGAACTTAATTCAGTAATCAATGCTTATTCTTTCACACTCAAAGATGGAATAGAAACTAATGAAATCCTTTGATGAATAATTCTCTTGATAATTTAGGTATAATGCAAAAACAAAACATGTAAGTTACAGTTGGGTGGACACAAAAACAGAATTTCCAGAAAGACCAAATCCCTTATAACGTGCAGTAAACACTCTTGTGTTGAAACCAAGTCCAGGCGTTCATAAGTAGCTGTTATGAACTGTCAAGTGATATGGACAGGGACAGTGATATTGTCCCTGTAGTTGGAAGCACATAGGAGTTAAAACATCATAAATCTTGGTTATGCAGCCTTGATCCTGAAAGTGTTTTGGGATGGTTCTGTTACAGTTCTGTTACAACCTACCCCGTGTGTTCTCTTCCGGGTGGTTATCAAGCTTTTTGTGTCTTGTGGGGCCAGTGGATGTATGTGGATTGCAGAAGCACCTACGCCTTAGTATGTGTCCTGGGTATCACCTTCAACCAAGCCAGCTCCTCCGACTCAGTGTCCTGTCTGTGAGAGGAGCATGTGGCGGGAAGTGATGAGCTCTCATAGTTTAGCCATATGTCAGGTCAGGTGATCTTTAATGATTACAATAAAATATTTGTCAGACCTTCCAAACAGCTAATGTAGTTCCTCTCATATTTAGCTGCTTTGCATCTTATTTCTTTCTCGCAGTTTAAATTCATATTTTTCTCATCAGGTCAGCTTGGTTATTATCTCTGTAAATTCTGATTGAAATCAGCCAGGGACACGTCAAGAACCTCGCTTAATTTAAATAGACATTAAATATAAACCTGTAAGATGAAATGATCTTGGAATGAAAGCTAATTCTCCAAGTTGATAAAGTTAGATTAAAATAAAGGTCCCAATTGATGGTTTTGCATTTCTTTTTCCCTGTGGACAAGAGAAAGTCTCACTTTAGATCTTCACTATTCAGCAGGAGCCACTATCACACCGACACCCTGACATTATTGCAGTTGTGAGCCTTGTCATTTTGCCCATGGTAGAAGGAGAAGACATGGCGAGTAGGACTCACGGTGTTCTGGCTACTGTCACAGCTTTTAGAGCATTCTAGAAAACACCCAGCCTGCTAAGATGATAAAACACATATTTTTATGATCACATTTTAAATGTATATGTTTATTTTAAAAGAAGATAAAATACTACACTGAATACTGCCCACTGCATTTAAGGCAAAAAAAAAAATCTAATTTTAGTTACATTCATAAAAGTACCAAATGTGTAATTGCATTGAGTAATTGTTGCTTTTGAGTTTGTTCATATGACAGATTCACACATACTTGTTACATTCATATGCAGAGACATGTGTATGTAGAATTACGTTTGTCTCTAGTCCAATTGTCTGAGATTGCTCTGTAAGTATCAACAGTGCTGGGGTCAGAATCTTGCTATAGTACTATGTGGAGCGCACTTTAACTAGCTTGCATGTCTCAAAACATATCCTTATGAAATAGTATTGTAATACCGTGCGAATAACAAATAATGCCAATGCTTTGGAGCTGTGTTGACACAGCTGAGTCCAGTCTGTGGCTTATTCTCGGTAATTTAATCTCAGTTAAATAGTTAGGAGGAATTGTTACATGTTGGAATGATTGCAATTAGATAAGTATTCCTGTATAAAGATGAAAGCATAGTTAAAATAAGAATGAATGCGTATTTTATTATTCGTTTGTGAATTTTGGAAGTAGGGTCTTCCTGGACAGCATATCAGGCTTGGAATTTAGTATGTAAACTGGAAGGGACACCACCTCTTCCTTCTGCATGCTGCAGACACATTGTGTGCCACCGCATCTGGACAAAAAGTATTTGTAAAAGCTCAATGATTAGTGAAAATGTAACTTTTATGTGTTGTTTTGAAATGTGTGAGTATTTAAGAATGGCATTTCATTGAATCTTGTTATCAAAGTGTAATGTTGTAGTGTGCTTTAAGAAATTCAGGCTGCATACATATTTAAGTAACTCTTCAGTATTTTATGTACATAAATGCATGCTAAATGACAAAATAATTCAGGAGCTTGAACTCAATGCAAGAGCAGTGCAAACAATGATGGCTAAAGACTATGACATCAGCATTGCACAATACTTCAATTAATTAAATTTGTTTTAATAAGGGAATAATATTCCCTTTAATTAAAGATTAATGGTTTTGCTGAGCATAGTAATCAAGGCTCATATATGTGGTCTCAGAGTTTATAGAATATCTACCCAGGTCCTTCTGGCTTTCCCAGTCTCTGTTAAAAGCTAGGTGTCATTCTAACAGAGCATGGTCTTTTCCCTTTGAATCCATTAATAATTTTTGTCTGTACACTTAGTATTTTGATTATTATATGTTGTGGGGGGATATTTTCTGGTCCTGTCTATTTGCTCTTCTGTATGCCTTCTGCACCTTGGTAGGAATCTCCTTATTTAAGTTGGGGAATTTTTCTTCTATGAATTTGTTAAAAATATTTTCTGTACCTTTGACCTGGGTTTCTTCTCCTTTTTCTGTATCTATTATTCAGAGATTTTGTCTTTTCATAGTGCCGCAGATTTTTCTGTATGTTTTGTGCCTGTATTTTTTTTTTTTAGATTTAACATTTTCTTTGACAGGAGATCTATTGTTTTTACTTTGTCTTTAAGACGTGATATTGTCTCTTCCATAACTTTCAATGTATTAGTAAGGTAAAAAGAAAAGAAAATGTGCAAAGAGAAGCTGGTATTTATTGGCTAAGAACATAGCCATTGAACTTGAAGTTACTAACAGATTCAAAGATTAACATTTTCGAAGTTAGGGGCTTCTGGAAGTTTCTTTTATAGTCAAGGCTTCCTTCCAGGAGACAAGGTGTAATGATGGAGTAGAAATGCCAGCCAGCATGAGGTTTACAGTGTAGACTGCAGAACACACTGAAGAGTCAATGAACAGCAGTTAGCATGATGACAGTGTTGACAAGCACCGCTTCTGAAGGAACATTCAGGAACTACTGCCTACAGCATGGAAAGCTGCTTTATAATATCCCCTCAGTGATCACCAGAGCTTTACAAATGTTAATGTTCATTTTGGATCTCTTGAAAGTCCACAGTTTCCAAGTTTAATGAGCCATGAAGTCCTCTGCACCTGTATTTTCCACAGAGCATCTCTTGATATAGCCCTTCCCCCACATGATTCTTAAATGTTTTCTTGGATAAACACATGCCTCTTAATCACAATGCATGCAAAGCCCACGTTATTGAATCTTCAACTGCTTAACAAAATATTAACAAAATATAATTAAGCAAAATATATAGGCTAATTTTCAAATACCAGGGTAGGAAATGTTCACAAGTGATTGCTCATGGCTATGGCAGTTGGGTAACTAGATTATTTTAGGAAAAGTTTTAACTGCATCAAAATCAAGCTATCTCAGAACATTCTAGATGCTGTAGGAAAACAGCATAACCTTCAACCAATAACTTCTAATGTCACCAACTGTTACTGTAGGTTTTAGAGATCTGATTGGTTACAAACACTTTATGTTGTCAAAAACTGAATACTTTAGCCTTGGCATTCACAAAGGGGAATTTCCCTTCCACCGTGGACAAAAGGACAAAGAGTTCCATGAGAAAAGACAGACCAATTGATTAACATACAGATTGGGGAAATCTGCATGGGGGTGTGCTACTGAAGAATTATTGTCTTTTCCCTCAGCCGCCTTCTGTGCATGAGGGGGCAGTAGGAGGAAATGGGAATAGAAAATTATTTATCAGAGGAATAGCTGGGTTTATAATCAAGTATGACCAAGTCGGCTTTACCCCAAGAATATACTAGAATTCATGAGTAATTCTCCCTGGGTCCAAAGTCTTTCTTCATATGCTAATATGTCAGTCTTTCTTCCTGTAATCAGAGCTTAATGAAGAGAAACCCAAGTGATGAGCCAGAGTTTCTTCCCTAGGATTTGCAGTCACATGCCTCTTGTTTCTGTCCTGTTTTAGTCTTACGGGTCTGTGTTTCTACAGTTTTGGAAAACATCCTTTCTTTGCTATAAAAGAGGATTACAAACAGCTGCTTTCTTTCTTTTTTTAAATATAGCTCCAAGTTCATTAATACAGCAAGGCCTTGGGCATATTCCATGCTCCAAACCATCTCCAAAAGTCCTGAGCATCTTCAAGGTTTCCTCTTTCTACTCTGATCTTGGTGGGTCCCTGCATGCCCCGTGCCATTTTATTTACCCCTATGCCTTTGTGAGCTCTCATACAGTAATTCCCCTTCAGCATGTGGATTTGATATAGTCAGTTCTGGAAGCTTCTAAACTCCTTGGATTTGGAGCCAAAATTAATATCCTTTGAGTTCCCTGGTACTGCCTGCATTTTGTCCTCACCTAAACCCTGGCTTAAAACTAGGATGCCATTCAGGTCCACCATGCCCATCTCACCCTAATTGCTGCAATGAGCAGGCAGAGCACACACTGTACAGTCATCCACTGAAGTGTTTGTGTATTCCTAGAAGTGTCAGATGTTTGATGGCAAACACTGCAGCTCATTAATTCCTGCCACCTTTGTGGAATCTTCCTTGAGCTCCTGTTATTGTTTATGATGACCTTACTGTTCCTTAGGAAACATTTCCATCCAGGGGATTAACCTGATAATCTGGGAGCTTTCTAGGTTTCCTACCTAGTCTCTGAGGGTGTTTGATCTGCTAAGTCAGGAAGTAAAGTCAAAGTTATTACATAAACCTGAACTCCCCATTCTTGAAGCTCTCTGCCCACCCACTGTTTTTCTCAATTACTTCAGTACCCACTGTATCTTACACAGGCCCTTGCCTGTAATGAGCACCTCAGACATGCTGTGCTCACTAATTTCCTCTGGATTCTCACTCTCTGTCTCATGATCCCATGGCTCTTTGTTGTATTTTGTTTCATCTGTTGCACTGGGATTTTGTGTCTAGTGTCTCCTTACTATAAGGGTTTAGAGTCAGGCATGTGTTTTGAAGATTTGCCTGGCCAAGCCCTGTCCACTCTGTGCTTGAGGCCAACCCCCATAGCCTAAGCTACGTTTCTTTAGAGCTGCACAGAAGTCTGCTTGCAGAGAGTAAATCTCCCACTATCCTCTGAGAAAGGGGATATAAATAGCCAGGAGAGACTTCACAGTGCTTTAGTTGAGCCTGGCAGGTACCGAGAGTTGTATACTGCACATAAGGCAGAAATTGCATTTTTATCCATTTTCATCACATTCTCTTCAGGGAACAGAAGGAGGACAAAGAAAGAGTATGAGTCTACACTAATTAGAAAAATAGAGACAAAAAAGGCATTTTGAAATTGGGCACTTTATGGGCACCATTTGTTCTTTTTTCCACTTCTGCTTCTACCTAGCAACTCTGTCTTCCCCCTTCCATGTACCCCATATCATTTTTTAATCTTTCTACAACTTCATCTGACCTGACTCATAAGTGTAGGCTGTGGGCCTGAAGGGTCAGAGGTCTTCACAGCTGCCAAAAACTGACTTTCATCTAATTTCATGCAACTAAGTGAAAACCACAAATAAACACCTGTTTTGACTCGTGTTCCTTCCTTTTGTACAATGGCAAACACAGGTTGTCAGGAAAGTGGCATCAGTCATAATCTCTCTCTCTTTCTGTGTCTCTGTCTGTCTGTCTCTTTGTCTCTTTCTCTGCTTCTCATTATCTGTGTGTCCCTCTCTCACACACACAGAGACACAGACTAACAGAGAGAGAGAGAGAGAGAATGGTTTCCTTTCTTGCCATTCCTCCAAGTGCTTTTGACAGCTGAGATGATTTTTATTGTGCATTCCTACCTCTGCTTTAGGAAGCAAGGAATTTTTCACTAACCAGATTTAACCAGGAATAGCTTGCTGTGCCCAGCCTCACAATTAGATCTGTCCTTAAATTATAACTCCTGTATTCTGTTTCATTCGTTCTCTAAGATCACAATGCATTTGATGTGACTGGATTGGCAGATGTTGGAGCCAAATACAAGATGAGCACCTGGTGGCCGTTATCTTGTCTCATAGATTCAAGATATCATTGGGCTGCAATGGGGAGCATGATCCAGGGGCCTTAGTGCTGAGCCTCGTGGGTTGCACACTGTTACCCAGGCTTCAGGACACACATGTCCATTTGCAGATGGCAGCTGATGTGCACATTGAGAAGTGTGTTATCTAGAGTTTATTTTTATCTGAAGATTGTGCTTTTTATAAATATAGCAACACAACATTTAAAAGTAGAAAAACTAAAAAAAGAAGGAGGGAAAACAGAAGTTGGGGGAAACTATGCTTCTTTTGGATTTAAATGAAACTAACATTAGAATCTTATGTAAGAATCCATATGTGATTGTTCACAAGACAGAGAACACTTCGGAGGGGAGATGGCCCTAACATATGAGGGACAAGACATCTTACTGTCTTGGGGCCTGAGGTAACAATGAAGGACTGGGTGCATCAGTTCTGGTTCCTTTTCTTATGGCGGCAACAGGGAAGAGTTTGTGAAAGAAGCAGATGGATGTTCAGCTACACAGCCTGGTAGGTGAGGTTTAGCACTTCCTAACACTGGTGTACCCTAGGACAAGGTTTTAATGCAGATTTGTCTCTTCTGAATTCTATCCAAGGTGACTTCTGTGGGTCTGTGCAACTCAACCCAGTGGTATGCCCTGACAGATACTCTAGGTGGTTTTAATGAAAATGGCCCAAGGATAAAATGATTTATCCTTTGTGTTAGCATGAGCCTCCTACTCCAGACAAGCTCTGCTAAGTGCCAGGCTAATTATGGAACCACACATAGTAAGCACATCAGTGAGACCAGTGCTCAGCTTTAGCAGTTTCTCAAGTGTAGCTCTTATGGAAACACAAAGTTCTGGTACTTAGTATAGGTGAGCTGTGATCATACACCAGTTCCATAGTAAGAGTTTGTGATGAGGGATCTCATTGCATCCTTCAAAGAGCCCAGTGGTAGGGGTGCCACCTCACTAAACATTTGTAAGTGAGAAATTTGAGCTCCCTATGTTTAAGAACATGGCCTTTACCTTAGACACTTGCACAGAACATGTTAAATGTGCTGATACATACCACTGGCTCATGAAAGGGAAAGTGAGTGTAATTTGTTAAAACAAAAAGATACTAGCATCAAAGGAACAGAGATTCCTCTGAGAGTTTTGTCTTTGGGTTGCAGTTGCTGTAAACTGTTTCTAACTGGCCTTCAATCTCTTTTAAAACTGAGACCTGGACACATTAAGACTGCTAACCTCAGTTTACCCTCTTTGACAAAAGTGACTCATAACAGCTGACATCCATTCAAACCACCAATGAACTCTGCCACCTACATGGTGATTCTACATAAGAGCAAGGTTGTAGCTAACTTATATGGACAATGTCTCCATTTGCTTACACAATTAGAACATTTCCCTTCAGTGGACTTCCTCTGTTGTCTTCCCCTCATACTCTACTGCTTGCCTTCTGTCTCACAGGCCTCAGATGGCTCAATGATAAATGGTTCACTGGGCTGGTAGGCCTCAAGAAAAGAGATAACGAAGTATTCCAACAAAGCACAGAGTATTTTGTTAATATGTTTTATGAAGAATGAGGTAAAATTATTTCTAGATGGATAGATAATTTCTGGTATCTTCAAAATATGCCCTGGACAAATTAATCAGAATTATTCTAAGCTTATCAGTTCCAAACATGCAGGATAGGAAGAAAATGAAGTAATAGTGGATTCTTTAAAAATCTACCTATGTATAGGAACCTGTTCAGTTCTGCCCCGGTTCCCTCTCACCTGCCACCTACCATACTCAAGTTCTACATGCCAGTGGCTATGGACAATTGGAGCTTAGCATGGCCTAGCCAGAAGAAAACTGGCTTGCTTGGAGACAATGGCCTCCTCCAAGCACCTAATCAGGGAAGCTCACACTGAGCTTGACCCAGAAAATCTCTTACACAGGAAAAGAGAAAATTTCTTCCTGTCCCCCCAGCATCCCACACTCTTAAGTGCACGTTTTTACTATTTGGACTTAGAAAGAGCAAAAGAAGTTTTAACAGGCTTTAATGTCTGGTTTCACTCTGAGGGACTCCAAACTCTGAAAATATGTAAAAGTTATAAAGGAAATGGTCAGTCATATCTATAAGTCCCAGAATATTAACGTATGTGAGTGAAATCTGATGCAAACTAGTTGCTTCCAACCTAAACTTATGTATGTAAATGGCATCTTTTAAAAAAATCCTTTATAAGTGTGTCTTTCTGCTTCTGAGATATCTCACTCAGGATGATCTTTTATAGTTTCCACCATTTGCCTGCAAATTTCATAATTTCCTTGTTTTTAATTGCTGAGTAGTATTCCATTGTGTAAATGTACCACAATTTCTGTATCCATTCTTCCATTGAGGGACATCTGGGTTGTTTCTAGATTCTGGCTATTATGAATAAAGCTATTATGAGCATGGTTGAGCAAATGTCCTTGTTGTGTACTTGGATATATGCCTAGGAGTGCTATAGCTGGATCTTGAGGAAGCACTATTCCTAATTGTCTGAGAAAGTGCCAGATTGATTTCCAAAGCTGTTATACAAGTTTACATTTCCACCAGCAATGGAGGAGGGTTCCCCTTTCTCCACATCCTCTCCAGCATGTGTTGTCACATGAGTTTTGATCTTAGCCATTCTGATGGGTATAAGGTGAAATCTCAGGGTCATTTTGATATTAGACATATAATATAGGATAAACATACTAAAATCTGTACATCTAAAAAAGCTAAGCAAGAAGGAGGACCTGGGGGTATAAGATGATCAATCCTCACTCAGAAAGGCAAATGGGACAATCATTGGAAGTGGGAGAAAACAGGACAGGAGCCTATCACAGAAGGCCTCTGAAAGAGTTTACCAAGCAAGGTATCAAAGCAGATATTTAGACTCAAAGGCAAACTTTGAGCAAAGTGCAGGGAATCTCATAAAAGAAGGGGGAGATAGAGAAACCTTGAGGGTACAAGAATTCCACAAGGAGAGCAACAGAACTAAGAAATCTGGGCCCAGGGGTCTTTTCTGAGACTGATACTCTAACCAAGGACCATACATGGAGATAACCTAGTATCCCTGCACAGATGTAGCCCATAGTAACTCAGTATCCAAGTGGGTTCCTAGTAATGGGAACAGGGACTGTCTCTGACATGAACTCAGTGGCTGGCTCTTTGACCACCTCCCCCTGAAGGGGGAATGGTTTGCTTTACCAGGCCACAGAGGAAGACAATGCACCCAGTTCTGATGAGATCTGATAGAGTAGGATCAGATGGAAGGATAGAAGGACCTCCCCTATCAGTGGACTTGGAGAGGGGCATGGGAAGAAAAGAGGGAGAGAGGGTGCAATGGGAGGAAACGAGGGAGGGCGCTACAGGTGGGATATGAAGTGAATAAACTGTAATTAATATAAAAAAAGGAAACAATTGAAGAGACAAAGCAAAAAAAAATCCCCAGTATTATGTACCTTCTTTTTTTATATGTGTGGGCATTTTACGTGCGTGTGTGTGCCTGTGGCTGCCCTGGACTCCTGGTTGTGAGCCATCATCAGGGAGCTAGGAATGGAACCGAGAGCTTCTGTAAGGGCAGCCCATGCTCTTAACCCCGAGCCTCTCCAACCCATTTTTTTAACAGAACTGGTTATTTAGATGGAGTATTTTAAACACTGAAAGGAATAGATTTAGATCCCATAGAGATGAAGAAACATAAGCTCCTTAAAACACATAAAACTAAGCCAAAATTTGTACTCTAACCCTTATATAATTATAAACATATATAATACTATATATTATATATAGTAGTTATTTCTCTAAAGAGCATATATTAAGTATATCAAAACTGGTATAATAACAGTAATGAAACTAAGCAAACCCAATATATTATATATATTTATATAATGATATATACATTATATATACATATGAATGTCTTAGAGGCTTAGAGGCTGTTGTCCAACTAACACAACAATGACTATCTTTGATGGAAAGGCTAAGAATCTGGTAGTTGTTCAGAACAAGCAGTAGAATTTTCAGCTTGTCTTAGGTTCTGTCACCAGCAAAGGAACACCTCAGTACCAGGGTGAAGAACTTGGCAGCATGAGTCAATCCAAATAGACAAAGTGCAGATGTGTTCTTCTCCTGTGTGCTTTAGTGGGCTGCCACCAGAATGTATGGCCCAGATTTAGCATGGGTCTTCCCACTTCAAATGATCCAATCAAGGAAAAAGTCCCCTCACAGGCGTGCCCAGCTGCTTGTGTTTTCATTGACTCCAGACGCAATCAAGCTGACAGCCAAGATGAGCCACTGCAGTCATTCGTGTTCATGCTTAAGCCTCTGTGAGAGGTGAGGGTACTGTGGAGCCTTCTCAAACCAAGGTTGCTGGAATCTGTTACAGGCAGCCTAGCCCCATTATGGGAAGTTGTCCCACTGTGCACCTCATGGTTGCCTGGAGGAAGTCAGGAAAACTGAGATGAGACTGACCACACAGGTTCTGGGCTGCTAATGTTTCCATTTTCAGTGGAGATCTTGTGAAACGCTTTCTGTGAGTAGCTGTCATGCTCTCCCCTCTCATTATGCAGTTAGATACCTGGCTAATTATTGGGAGCTTGATGTCAGATTACATGACATGCCTGACACATGTAGTCTGCTCCCTCCTTCCTGGCACAGATGAAGTCCCTTGAGCCATGTGCTTCCCAGACCGATGTAAGCAGGCCACTTGGTTACTAGCACTTACTCTCAGACAGGAGAGTAATTATTTTAGCAGAGCATGGATCACATTTTGTGGTAGAAAATCCTAATTGTAAGATTTTTAATGCCAAGCTTGTTTCTGCTTGCTTGTGAGGCTTGGAAGTACTTTTCTACGCAGGCCTTTTCATTTTCACACATTCCCAGGAGCTGCCAGAGCTGGAACACTTTTCTAGGCTAATGTGAGTGGACAGTCAGAAGTGCCAATGTGCATTAGGAAAATGGAAATCTATTCTGCTTCATGGGTGAATTTACTCTTCTCCAGAGACAGAATTTATTTGCATATTTTATTTCAATATATGTAAGTTCCCTGGGAGAGGTCTGAAATTAAATAAATGACATGATTAAACGGCAGACATAATAATGGCAAACCTGGCAGCCCACCTTGAATTTAGCCTTCCGAAGGAACTTAAACCGTTGATATGGTTGGCGATGATGACACCTGTCCTGTAAAAATTAATGCCAGGGCACCGAAATGGCTGGGCAGCTGGAAGCCATGTCTCTTAAGCTCCATGTGTAACCCACATCTGAACATACGATAGATACAGGGACGTGGCAAGAATGCAGGTGGTTAGCTATACAGTTGGGTTTCCTCAGTGCTTTTCCTGCTTCTAAACATCCTTCCTGAGACTATAAGTGTGATCATTTTCAACAAATGCTCCTAATTACCGAAATCACCAAAAGCATCTCACAGTTCACTAAACTGCTTTTTAAATGGTGGGAATATGTAACCTTGATTTACTCAGCATTCATCATGGTCAAGGTTTACAAAACTGCACAGAAAATAAGACACTCAGAACAATCAGATTCTATGATTCGTAGATAGTCCTTTATAAATTCCTGACAAAGGAAAATGCAGATACGTCTAGTGTTACAAGAATTATCAAATTTAATAATCGTTAATGATGTTGATGGTCTACCATGGTCTTTGGTAACTATAATTCGTAAGGAAGAAGAGTAGAGAGAGTCTGGTCACTTCAGCAAGGATGTGCAGTTAGGCTGCGTGTGCAACTTTCCTGAGACTTGATGTGCTGGAGGTGTTGTCAGTGAACCATATCCATACTTCCCTGCCTGTTCCCACTCTCCCTAGTTCTCCACAGCAGACAGAATGTCAGGGAACAGTGAGTGCCTGCCACAGTGAGTGCTGTTCTGTGTCCTGCCCTGACCATGCCAGGCAGTGACAGCTACCTTGGCTGCTGGGGCTTTACCTGAGAAGAGCAGTTGGGGCATGAGGCTGGCAGGACTTAGCTCTGTCTCCTACACCGAGCCCAGGGTCCAGAGGGAAGATGGGTTGTGAGGCATCCTTCATGTGAGCACCGTGGAGTGTACTCCCGGTGTGCTGGAGACAGTGGACAAACAACAAGGCCTGTCTTGTATCCTTCTGATCAAACACGTAAGTCCTTAGGCTCAGTATGCACAGACCTCTGGAGCATTGAAATGATCCTGGAATGACATTTTTTTTTCTAATTATCACATTCTAAGTCAAAGCATTATTTGTTTTTTCTAGGTATTAAAACATTTTTTAATTTACCATACCAAGGAGGTTTTGATACGTGTAATATCATAATTATCTGCATAATGTCATGAAAAAATTATAATGCAGAATTAACTATAATTTGTTCCTTTTGCTGGTTTACAGATTCCATACACCTTTCTTTCTACCCTTCTATCTTTCTACATATTTATATGTAATAAACTTTAACATATATGGTGGTGGATATAACGCGTGGTGGACAAAAGGAAAGAGAAATGAACACTAAGGTCACTGTGTAAAGCAGCCACTGGCTATGGGGCATTGGTCACCCTCCCTTCCTTCTGCATCTTTCCTCTTCGGTATTTCAGCTATGCTCGATCACATAAAAACCAGTAAGTGAGAAGAAAATACACCTTTATTTATTTTCTGAATCATTGCTCTGTGAACTAACCTGTAAGTCCATAAAAGGACTCAAGTTCCAGGATAATGATAAGATAAAAAAAATCAATTATAGGCTTTATGACAATTGTGAGATCAAATGAAACACCATGTCCAGGCATTGCAACAGCTCAGTTTTCTTCTGTGTTAAAAATTGAGTCTGCAAAATACCATAGAATATAACGTTTTGATTTTTTTGGTATACAAGGTTTTGCATAATTCCTTCACCAGGCTTACATGAATCAGCACAAAGGAGACAGCCTTGCGGTCAAGTGAAAACTCAGGCCACCAGCCCATTCATCACTATCTTAGTTAGGACTGCTCCTTTGCTTAGCATCCTATTTAATACATCCTTAAAAATACCAGGTCCTTCGTGATCAAGCCTCTGGGAGAGGGTGAGAAGTAATGATAGATCTGGGGGAGGTTGGTGAGACTTGGGGA
>CM053744.1:18537425-18569470 GCA_028658305.1 Pachyuromys duprasi
TCAAAACACTGGACATCTGACATGTCTTGCATTGGCTGAGGAAGCCTCAAGAGATCTGGATTAAACTCTGTGTTGCTATTTGCAAAGAATAATTAATAAATTGCTGAATTGCATTTTTAAAAGTTAGTATCGATTTACATTTAAGAGAAGAAATCAATACGGCATTATTGATTAGTAATAAAACTACGAAATTTTTATATTATTTCCTCATCCTATATGGTTCTATGACCCGTGCACTCTGCCACCCAATCCTTGAGGGAACATTTATTCCAAGGTAGTGATTCATAGGAACTCGACACCATGATAACTAAGGGCTGCCTCTCGCACTCAGCTCACAGCACAGTGGCCAACACGGAAGAGGCCTTAGTCATGGAGGTAACTTTTGCAGCAGAAGACTTTGTAAGAAAACACATTGAATCAGACACAGAGACACAGATAAAGCACATTTGCTAGTCACAAGCTAGTTATAAGTTGTTGCCTGGAGCTCAGGGAGACTGGTTTAATTTCACACACAAGGAAGTCACTGGTGTCTATTGGCCAAGTGACCTCACAGGAAGCCACAGCATAGAGAACAGAGAGAGAGCCTGGGGACTGAGGTTCATGTACACTTGGCCAAAGGAAAAGTGAAACGTGAATCTTAGAATTTTTCACAAGGCAGAATTAGTAAGTGTGTATGAAACAGATGCTTGTAGACAGAGAGAAAGCTTTATGTTGGAGCTGAGAACCATGTGTCACAGCCTCCGAGTACTCTGACCTATTCAAGTTTTCTGGAATTTGGGGTATTATGTCATCTTCCCAGAATATATATTTTTAAAAATGTTACTGAAAGAGGGGAGGCAATGGTTCAATTACCATAAAAAGTAATCTCCAAATTGTCTGCAGAAACTAATGATGGACATTATTAAACTTGAAAAGTTGAGAGAATAAGGTGGGTTGTGAAACCTTGTTCAAAGTTGAATTCTTAAGATTAGGAGAGGTTTTCCAAAGTAATGATGGCCTCATTGAAGTCTGGAGTAGGCATTATTATATTCCTTTCCAGCCCTGTAATTTCATGATGTCAAAATAATTGGGACTCAGAAAGAATGTTTGAGAAATTGATATCTGCAAGTGACGCAAAACTGGAAAGGAGATGAAATTCTGCCATCTGTGAGTCTCCTATATGGAGAGGTAGAAACCAACCCATTCAATCCTGTTTTTCACATTTGAGAAAATGATCCTGATTGTGTGGTGTTTCAGGTCATGTTTATCTCACAGACCACAGCAACAGAAAAGTTATCCCTCAGAATTTTATTATCCCTAATATATATGGTTCTTATAGAGAATATCTATAGCATAATGTACAATACTGGATATGCACATATAATATATATACATATGCATGTAGTCGTGGTATTTAAGTATTTTCTTTTTTTAATGTTTTTATTTTAATTTTTGTTAATTACACTTTATTCATTTTGTATCCCCCTGTAGCTCCCTCCCTCCTCCCCTCCTAATCCTACCCTCCCTCCCCCTTCACCATGCATGCCCCTCCCCAAGTCCACTGATAGTGGAGGTCTTCCTTTCCTTCCTTCTAATCCTAGACTATTAGGTCTCATCAGGACTGGCTGGATTGTCTTCCTCTGTGGCCTGGTAAGGCTGCTCCCCTCTCAGGGGGAGGTGATCGAAGAGCCAGCCCATGATTTCATGTCAGAGACAGTCACTGTTCCCATTACTAGGGAACCCACTTGGACACTGGATTGCCATGGGCTACATCTGTTCAGGGGTTCTAGGTTATCTCCATGAATGGTTCTTGGTTGGAGTATCAGTCACAGAAAAGACCCCTGTGCCCAGATTCCTTGGTTCTGTTGCTCTCCTTATGGAGCTCCTGTCCTTTCCAGGTCTTACTATTTCCCACTTCTTTCATAAGACTACCTGCACTCTGACCAAAGGGTGGCCATAAGTCTCAGCATCTGCTTTGATACCCTGCAGGGTAGAGCTTTTCAGAGGCCTTCTGTGGCATGTTTGTAGCAGCTTTATCTGTAATAGTCAAAAGCTGGAAACAACCCAGATGCCCCTCAACTGAGGAATGGATATAGAAATTGTGGAACATCTACACAATGGAATATTACTCAACAATTAAAAAAAAAAACAAGAAAATCATGAAATTTGCAGGTAAATGGTAGGAACTGGAAAAGATCATCCTGAGTGAGGTATCCCAGAAGCAGAAAGACACACAGGGTATATACTCACTCATAAGTGAATATTAAACATATAATATAGGATAAACCTATTAAATATTTTCTAAACAACAATCAAAAACTGTAACTCATACACACTATATTTTGTACTTTAGAGTATAACATAAGGTTTTAAATGTCTGAAGTGATTAAATATAAATATATAATTAGTGAAAATAAAAGCCTATATAAATAACAAACATGTTATAAAGAGAGTATCCTTTCTTTAAACAATGATTTAACATACAAGAATCCACTTAGGGAAAAAGCAACCAGGGCTAGGAAGGGTATCTTGCATGGAGAAGAAATACCAGAGGCTTAAAAAAATACAAAAAAAAAATCTTTCTTTTAATTGTCCATTTGCATGAGATAAACTAGTGCTATAAGACAAGACCAATAGATTATATTTCTATTACAGAAAATATTAAATTATAATCCAGGCATTTAGGAGTTTATTTTGCAAGCAGTGGGAAACATCTGACCTTCCTATGTGGGAAGAAGACCTGATTGTGGCTGTGTTGGGAACACACTATGGAAAACCAGTCCTATAGGGAAAGCCATTTCAGTAGATCATGCTGCAGAGGAAGCTCCTGATTCTGGGTCTGTGGGCACTGAGGGTGAGCAATAGATCTCACGGAAGTCCATGCTGATGTCCTAGAAGACCTCATGGAAGTCCATGCTGATGTCCTAGAAGACCTCATGGAAGGCCATGCTGATGTCCTAGACCTCACTGAAAACCATGTTGATGGCCTAGAAGATCTCTTCGTTTTTTTAATAACTTACTGATCACAAAAAAATCAGTTACAAGAAAACTGCAGTATAACACATACTGGGCTATTATAGTTATAGTGGCAATGGGATGCAGAGCCTTTTGCCAAGGGCTCCAACTCCACTAAAATTCTAGTGTTTTTCCTTGGATCAAAGCCCTTAGATTCATCCACAATTAAAGCTGCCAATGCAGTGTGTGGGAGTGTGGGAGTGTGTGTGTGTGTGTGTGTGTGTGTGTGTGTGTGTATTTGACTGTATGACTATAAGTTCCAGAACATGGGGAAACAAGAAAAGGGTGTTAGATTCCATAACTGAAGTTATAAATGGTTGTGAGCAACCATGTGGGTGCTGGAAACTGAACCTGCATTTTCTGTAAAAGTGTACACATTTGAACCTCCTTTCTAGCCCCTGAGATTTATTTTCTCAATTTGAGGATATTAAAACTTAGTTTAAAATTGTTAAGTTTTGCAAATGAAAGACAAATATTTCACTGATAAGAAGGTTAAAGAGTAATATTTGATATAACTTTAGAGAAGTAAAAGCATGGTGTCAAAGCTTTTAAGAAATTTGAAATATCACTGTCACCGCTGTTGCAGGTATCTACAAAATGGACCAAGATCATTAGGCATTCCTAATTAAGTATATAATAAACTGATAAAAAGGAAAGAAAAACAGGAGGACAGCAGTGGTTGTTACTGTTTGTCTTCTGGAGCCCTTCAGTTTTCAGCAAGAGCTCTTTCAGTAAAAACACACTAAACATACTGTAATGGATTATCAGGAAGAAATAAAAATGATGTGTTTTCTGTTTTCAGAAAGTTCATGGGAGAGTATGATATTCTAGGAACTTCAAAGTGGATGCCAGGATAGAAAGTGGTGGACGTGCTCTGAAGAATAAAGTGCCGACATTGAATGTGCTCGAAGTCCCTTTGTGGGAAAGAGCATTTGCATTTCATAATTGCTAGGGTTTTAGCAGAGGAGAAAAAAAAGTGTGTTGCTCTCCCATAGGTGATCTAAACGCTGAAGTTTGCAATATACTGAGTAGGCTCTTGTGCCTACAGTTTGGCAAGAACAGTGGGGTAAAAATTGGGGAATGAGAGAATGGACTTCAAAGTAGAAAGGAATGTTGGAGTCAGGTGTGGGAAAACGAGAGCAGCAGTTGAAGCAGCTTAGATTCTCTTCCAGAAATTACATACCAGGAAGGTGTTGAACTTCAAATCATGTGGTTAGAGATTCAGGAGTCAGTTGCCAATATGTATACAATGTACAGTATGAGAAAAGAGATTGAAGATAAAAAATGTGGACTAAGCAGGTTGTATTTGTATGTTTAAGAATGTAATGGGAACAGGGACTGCTTCTGACATGAACTTGGTGGCTGGCTCTTTGATCACCTCCCACTGAGAGGGGAGCAGCCTGACCAGGACACAGAGGAAGGCAATACAGACAGTCCTGATGAAACCTAATAGACTAGGATTAGAAGGAAGGAAAGGAAGACCTCCACTATCAGTGGACTTGGGGAGGGGCATGGGAGGAGATGAGGGAGGGAGGGTGGAACTGGAAGAGAATGAGGGTGAGGGTACAGCTGTGATACAGAGTGAATAAACTGTAATTAATATAAAAATTAAAATTAAAATAAAAAGAATGTTATATGCATACATGTATATACACATATATGTATAGTAACAATTAGATATGAGAGTCCACAAATTTTGAGAGAGCAAAGGGAGTGAATGAAAAAAAATGGAAGAGAAGAAATGACATTTATATTACCTCAAAAATAAATAGATACAAAATAAATTAATTTAATGAATATTAAAAATCTAAATAAAAATGCGAAGAAGACAAATGAAACAGCAAATGAAAGACAATGAAATCAGCAAGATTTTATAGGGACCTGCTTTTAGATTCAGTGTGCAGAGATTTCTGTAACACTTAAAATTTACCCAGGTTGGGTGACTCGAGCAATACTGGTATGTAAGATCTCAAAAAAATAATTTTTAGAGTAACAAATAATTCTATTTTAGCCATACTGACTGATAATGGGAAGTTATTCGAGAAGTTATTTGAGATGTAAAACTGAAGCTCGGAACCGAAGTGGTGTTCCGTTTTGAGAGATGTTGATAGAGGAGCCATCATTGCCACGCAAGCATCATCTAGGGATAATTTGAGTGAGAGAAAAACAGACTACAATGATCTTGGAGGAAGCAGGCCATGATAATTTAGAAAATACAGTTTTACAGGAATAAAAGGAGAAACAAGTTTTTTGTTTGTTTGTTTTTTTGTTTCTTTTAAGGATCAGGGAAAACAAAGACTGGAGTGAGGTCACGTGAGAGCGCAGCCTCAGGTCTAGAAAGCACTTACCCAGAATGCACGGGTCAAAGCTCACAAGTGAAGGATGTGTGTAGCACAGCAGGTGCCCCATCTGAAAGCAAAGATGCTCTTATTTATTGCTCTGTCTCTTGATCCTTTTATAGTGCCTGGAACTTTATGGGAATAAAGGATTAAAGATTCACCCAGGTAAAACTGGTGAAAAGGAGAGAGAGAATAGGGGCGAGATTGCCTTAGCCTTGGAAAAGCGTCCAACAGGATGCTTGTGGGAAATGCAAGATCGCTTCCTGGATGATTATAGCAGGATGAGGTCCAGCTTAATGACTGTGATGATTTCTGCGATGGGTGAGTCAGTCCTCTGTGATGGAGTCCCAAGTAAGCTCCAAATAATCACTCTGAGGATGGGTGAGAAAAGTAAAGTGAACCGCTAGTTTCCAAGGATTCTTTAGAGCCATGGTTCTCAACCTGTCAGTTGTGAGAAGTCACCCAAGACCCATCAAAAATACAGACATTGACATCATGATTCTTAGTGCTAGCAAAATTAGTTATGAAGTAACGGAAAAATAATTTAATGGTCAGGGGATCACCACAACATGAGGAAATGTACTAAGGGGTCATAGTAAGAGGTTGGAGACCACTAGCTTAGAAAGAGGAGCAAAGACCCAGTTGCTAACAGCATAGCATGGTCCTTACATCTCAATAAAAATAATTCTGTGGGTTTTATAGCTAACTTGACTGAAAGTATAATCTCAAATTATTATCTAACAAATACATTTGTTGTATAAAAACAGATTGTTTGCTGCCAAAAGACTACCTGCCTTCCTCTTGCCTACCTTACAGCTCACTCACTTACTACACACCCAACAAAATCCACTTTCCAAGACCAAACAGAAAAGTCTCCAGTCACAAGACATCCTAGTGGTTCATCTGGATGCTATTCTTTCATCAGATTAATGTCTGTCCCCTCCTTCTTTTATGGCTTGTGAAGATGACTGGTGTACATACAGAGATATTTCTAATATGAAGAATTTTTTTTTAAATCACCACCAAACCATTAAGATCACAGCTAACTAGTAGGAACAGGAAAAAAGTAGAATTTTATGAATACTATTAAAATAAAACTTCAATTTAATTTCATTTAGAGAGTTGTTCTAGAATCTTATGCTAAAATTGTAATTGGTTGAGAAAGAAGTTGTTGACCGTCAATGGCATCAGAAGATTTGTGGCTTTTGGGCATAGGTGGCCACAGGCAGAAAGCAGGCATTATATCTTTTTTTGATCTACTAAAGCAAAATCCTTTTCAACTATGTTTTTGTTAGTGGATCTTGTTTTTTCTAGTTTGCTCATCTGTCTCCTGTGCTGGCATCTGCTTCACAGTGTAGTAGAGGCATATCTTATTCCCTTCCAAAACTTGGGATGGCCGCCATCATACACAAATGCACATCTTGAGCCTTCTAATGCTGAGCTGATTTCTATTGATTCTGTAGGATGAATGTGTCAGTGAACAAAGGATATAACTATAGTGACCCCCACCTCTTCATATGCATAAATATTTTATTAATTTATCTAATATATTTCCTTATAATCTGATTATTCTCTAAAACTCTTTCTCTAACTGTAGGTCCTGAGACATATGCAATGCCAATGTTACTCATGGTGTAATTACAATCATAAGTTGTTCTTATACACAGCCTCTCTGGGCTGTTCTTTTGGGACACTTCCCATGGGGGTTTAAGTCATCAATTCCCCATTAACTGGACTGGAGACTCATGAAAGTACACATTCTGAAGAAGAAGCCAATGGCTGCCTTCACACCTACTTGATACCCTTGGACTCAACTTCTTATATTTTACTTATTGTCTTCTTTTCCCTTTTTAGTATATCTAAGTCCCTAGCCCATGAAATGGAGTCACCATATGTAGAATGAATATTACTCACACCTCTGAAATGCCACAGGTTTGCCTCAATCTCCCAGGTGAATCTAACACCAGTTAGGTAGACTGTCAATCTCAACCACCACAAGTTTGTCTATTGCCAACTTAATATCCAACTTCGAGTGTCTATATCCATACAGTTCTAGCAATGCTCAAATTTCATGGAATCTTCTGGGATATAATCACTTTGCTGTGAGCCCTATAAAACCAAACCACAGGTTCCCTGCTTCCAACATAACGGCACAAAGTGAAGCAAGGCGTGGTGTTTTAAGAACAGACATTTAAAACACAAGCATGGAATGCAACAGAGAAAACAGCCGACCCTGAAGCTCCATCCCTGGCATCCAAGGCAAGGTAGTGTGAGCGAGGCTCACGCGTACATGGGTAGTCTCATGGTCTACAGATCTGCAAAATTCTAGAGTCTCCACTCAGTCTTAATGCTTCTCCTTCACAACTTCCCTCAGTGGAATCACAGGGCCTCCTTATGGAGTCTCTAACCCTGCAACACAAGTCCTGTCATCTGATCTGGGTGTGGCTCTGTTGAGACCAGAAAAGGCTTTTTCACGTGCATGCATTCTGGGATGTACTACTACTTTCTCTTGACTCACATGTTGGTTTTGACTTGATGATGGTCTTCTAGACAACGACCACTCTTTCAGAGGATTACCAAGTGGCAAATCAGATTCTTCCTGTAAATTTAGCCTGTTGGTGTCTCTTCAGTACTCACTTTGTTCTGAATGCCTTCTGGAATCAGGGTGATTTGTATAAAGTGTGGGAAAAGTGCCACCTGAAACATCACCTGAAATTTAATTTTTATAATAAAATTAATAGATATGAACCTATAATATTTAACTAATAAAACCTATGATTTTAATATTCTTCTCCCCAAATGAAACCTACATGAGTTATTTTTGTAGTAAATGTAGAATAATGCTGTAAATACAGTAGTTTCCCAATTTTTAAACTTATTTTCATTCAGTAAGCACCTACAATAGGTACATTTTGGAATATAAAGTCTGATATTTGGCTCTTATGAATATATTTATAATTTACTAGATTAAATAAATAAGGAAATAGAGCACAGGTAAACTAATTCTGTTCTGAGTTATAAATTTTATGGTGTGCATAGTTAACAAGGAAACTCAAAGGAGCAGAATCCAGGCCCTTGGAATTTGAGGGCCCTTGACATCACATGAGCAAGTTCAGATGCAGAAGGTGCCAGGGAAGGGGGCAAAGAATATGCTATGTGCAGAGTGTGTTCTGTGTGGAGTAAGTAAGGTGTGTTCTGGATCATCTCAAGAATAAATAGAAACGAAAGTGGACCTTAACAGAGGCAAAAGCTGAGGTGAAACCAAACGTGTGACTGTTAACTCACACTGAAGTATAAGGGAAAGGTCAGGGGATTGGAGGGAAACAATTTCACAGGTCATTACAGTAACTCAGATATCATTTATAGCGTCTGTGTTCTGTACAAAGAGGGGAAGGATCAAACAGCATAATAGAGAGGTGTCCAGCTCTCTCTCTCTCTCTCTCTCTCTCTCTCTCTCTCTCTCTCTCTCTCTCTCTTTCTCTCTCATATGACTACAGCCCTGAAGACAGGAAATAAGCAACATTGATCCTAGGTAGCACTGTTGGGTAGAATGCTCTGAACCAGGATAGCCTGTGTGGTTGTGACTTATGAAAACGATATGGAACGAAGGGGAATGTTGCCAGTATACGTAATCCTTGATGAGACCTGATAGGCTAGGGTCAGACAGAAGGGGAGGAGGTCCTCCCCAATCAGGGGACTAGGGACAGGTCACAGGGGGAAGAAGTGGGAGGGTGGGTGGATCTGGGAGAAGAAAATGGAGGGGGCTACAGTGGGGATACAAAGTGAATAAATTGTAATAAATCAATATATAAATTAAATTTTAAAAAGAAATAGTCACATGGAGGTGGTGTAATGATAACTCTCTTAGCATCAAAATGAAATGGAAAGAAGTAAGGAGCCTTGAAATAAAGCAGTTTATATTTTCCCTTGTTTGGATTTTTCAGGCAAGGTCTATGTAGGCAAGATAATACATGCTGTGTAACTGAGACATTGATCCCACTGTCAGCCTCCCTAGGAGGAATTAGATCCTCTGATGAAAACATAAAAGGTATTAGTGACACATTCAGACAGAATTCATATTGTGTCTCTTACCAAATTACCAAAATAAGCTGTGACCTTGGTATACCAGGCCTGATCAAAAAGATATATTTTAAAATATAATTTCACTAAATTAACATCATTTTAGAAGTGATGAATGAAAAACACAATATTATTCAAAATTATGCAAAACAGCTTTAAAGATGCATTTTGGCAGGCATTTTCAGTCTGTGGCTAACAATTTTTGAAGAATAACATAATAGATATGAGCATCAGATATTTGGATGCCCTTAAAGGCAACTGGGAAAGACAATGGAGTCATTAGAAGGGTGTGTACATATATATCACATAAGTGGTAACAATTCCTGCCTAAACTTGATGAATAAAACAATTGCACACAATTCTCAAGGCAAGGGCAGCAGCTTTGTTTATCATTGTTCAACAGAAACATCTTTTTCTCTGTAAACTCGATGTATTTCGGTGCATATGAACACTGAGCACCCTCACTTCCAAGATCTCTCAGGTCTGCTCCCCAATCCTCAAAACCTGTTCCCCTCCACAAAACAAACAAGTCCAGTTTGTGTTGCCCATATTGTCACTGGATCATGGCCAACCCCTTAAAGAAAACTGGGTCTTTCCCCACTTTCGTCTCCTCTGTCAGAAGCCGTCAGTTGTGGAGAGATATACGTCAGCATCCTCATCACAATTGTAAGTGCTCTTTTTGATAGCTTTCTGTCTGGCTGTTACCTTTTGGGGGCGGGGGTGGAGTAGATTGGGAGTAGGGGTTGTCATAAAGGCTTTCGATGTCCCTCTTTCTCAACTGTGAGTCTGCAGTCATCAATACCATTGCAAAAGTAGCTTTCTTGTCCTTTACAGTCAGTGGTAGCATAAATAATGGACTTCCCTGTGGTTTCTGGATTTTGTATATAACACCAGCAACTTCTGCATAGCCATTGTGCTGTTGATCAACAAAACCATTAGAACTGCATCACAGCTGCTTGGCTCTGACTGAAAAGGAGTGTTGCAGACATACTGGAGGTGAATGCTGGCAGTACTCCTGTTGTTAACACTAACAATGTGATGTGTAGACGAGAGAGCTTTTAAGAGTAATTAACGCAACATGCATACATCAAGTGGTAGATCTTGTACACTGTCCAAGTTAGTACAATTGGCCTTAGCGTGTACACCAGAGATCAGAAAGGGTCAGGGAAAATAGCAAGGATACGTAGACATACATTAGGGTTTATATGTGTCCAGAGGCTGGACAAACAGTTTCTGATATAAAAATATAAACATGAGAAAACTGGCTTTGCGTGGGAAATCCCAAATGTGGCCACTACATCAGAAAATGCTTCCAATATCCTCTTTGTTTGTCTTAATGTTTAGAGAAGAGAAGTAGAGGCGTCTCGTTGGTATTGCAAGGAACATACTGAGCAATCAACTGAACGTATATTTAATGTATTTACTGGTGCGATTTATGTTCAGCTGTAAACTTTATTTTCCAAAAGTTTAAAGAACAAGCAGGACATATTTTTAATGGACTTGGGTCATTTTTAAAGATGTATTAAAATCATTAATAACATTCACAGTCATGTACATGCCAGCCATGGAATGCCATTACTCATTTGTCCTACTCAGGAAACAACATGCCGCTGTTGGATTGATCGAACCTGCAGCTGGATCTTAGTGGCTCATTAATTTTTATCATATGTTGAGTATTCTGACCCAGTACATCGGCTTTCGAAATAGCCACTTGTCTTCTGTCTCCCTGCAAACAGCTTCTGGAAGCACTTTTAAAATGCACATCTAATTTATGTTGTTCTCATTGAACATCTGTGAGTGGAAAGCTGGCAAACAAGGGTTGAGGCTTGTGTGCACTTGGGGACTCGTCCACCTCTGCAATCTTCCTCCGAGAGCTCGGACAAACATGGATAGATACTGAAACAGGGCTTTGGTGTCCTTGCTCTTCCTATCTACTGCTTTCTCTTAACAGAAGGCACCCCACATATTTGGGTTATTTTTTTTTCCTGCCACTTGGGTATCTCTGAAGAATTTGTATCCTTGAAATGAAATGAAAGTTATATTAACTTTGTTTGCCTTCTAGAAACCTTCTGGAGTGAGTGGGAACAGTTTGCCACTAAGCAGGCTGGGGTGGATGGTGTCGGACAGCAACCAGTGCTGCCTTCATAGAGTAGCAGAATAGAGGACAGGGTCACCACAGGAAGTGTGGCGTTGCTGCAGGGACTTGAAGCTCTCTTACGTGGTGTTTTCTTCCACTTCTCCAGCCACATTAGTCTCATTTCTCTTCTGAATTCAGTCACTCACTTCTCTGCCCCAAGTCCATTCATGATGGTCCTTCATGTATGTTGTGATAATTTAAACCTTCAAAAATAGCAGAACTCAGCACAGAAATTACCGGTGTGAGCTCCACTCTCCAACACAACCTGATAGGAGGATATGTACTCTTCCCTTACACGCTAATCCATATATATCCATTATATGTTTGGGGCCATATTATGAACTCTTTTTTTGAGACTGTAATTACATCATCCCTCACTTTCCTTACTCCAAACCCTCTCATATACCCCTCCTTCAAATTAGAGCAGACACACATATACATATATATTAATATGTCTAATGTTCCTTGTATGGATGTTTTTACTTGGTTTGGATAACCAATTGGTATTCTGTTTGTTGGGAAAGACGATCGCACTCTCAGAATTCCTTAGATGTCTGTAGGTTCTGTGTAAAACCGAAGCCTGATGGGTTTTTCCCAAGTCATGCCAATTTTTGTCCTCATTTGCTTCATGTTTATGCAGTCATGTTGGTGCTACTTCATGACATTACTGGGAACCACAAGCTAACAGAGAATCACCAAATCCCATGGCCATTTTCTGCCCCTTCTACAGTAATGATTCCCAGTCCTTAGGTACAAGAGTATTTTGTAGTTGTACCCTCTGGGGCTGGGCCCCACAGTCGGCATCCTGATTGATTATGGTTTTGTGACAGTCTATATCTGTTTGCAAAGAGAACATTTCTTGATGAGGCATGAGGACCACACTGTCATATGGGCACAGGAGCAATTGTTTAGAAAGTAGTTAGGGATTTTTCTGCTTTAGTGAAATGTAAGTTGTGTGTTTTCCTCTGAGACCACATTACTAGCATCAGGCAATTGTTCTATGTGTTCATTGAGCACAGATTCGTATTCCCTTTCCTTTCTCTAGACAGATATTAATCATGGACGCATTTTGTATGTATTGAAAGATCTTAGTATCTGTGGGCCCTTCTGGTTTATCATCTTTAATCTTGGGCTCCCTTCCATGTAACTGTCTTACTTGAACACTCCACCCTTTTTTTCTCTCTCTTCTTTTTGCCTTTCACATCAGACCTGCTCATTTTAACTTCTCTTCTGGCCTCTGTGCACTCCGTGATTTAGGGTGAGCATTGGGGTTGACCTGGGAGCACTCAGAGACCAGAGACCAAGGAGTCACACTGCCCTTTTGTTCATCTGGAAGCAAATGGCCTCAGCGAACAAGAAATGAGTCTTTTCTCATTAGCAGCTTAAGGCTGGGGAAGAATCACCAAGTGATTTAAAATACCCAAAATGCACCCTTTTGGGATGAATAACTATGCTTTCAAGTTCCATGTGGCAAAGCTGATTATTTTAAAAACAAACTTACAGATAATTAATTACATAGAAAAGTAGCTAAGAGACTCAGGAAATAAATGACGTTGATAAAACAGATTTTTATAAAAATCTTCTGATTTCTCCCAACATTCATCCCAACATTCAAGATTTTCCCTTGGCCAGGAATGGATATAATTTTCTTTCCTTTTGTGCACAGCAGGGCTGTTTATTTTCCTGCTACTGAAATTCTTTTCCTGATAGCTAAAATTTTCTGGAAAACTGGCTTCAGCTGGTGTCTTCTCCAATGCACACTGTCCCTGCACAATCCAAAGAGGATCACACCTCTCCTCCTCTAGCAAATGTGGAGGTCAGTGACCCACCGTCTTTCTGTACCTCTGCCATCTTTGGTCAGTGGAATGCTCCCTGGTTAACATTATTCCGTCCTGGGTCCTCAGTGCTCCTGTCCCTACCCATCCCAGATCACTACTATGTGAGTGATTTGTATTTCCATGTACTCCCTACTGGTTCTCTCTCTCTTTCTGTCAGCTCCCTCAGTGCCTCCCTACATCTTGTCTCTTATATCTGGATTCAGTCAGCTGAAGCTAAAGAGTGTATTGGATTAGCAGGTCTGGGAAGAATTGGACCTTAACTCTTTGTGACTTCAAGGCTAATAAGGTCTCTCTACTAAAATGGCAAAGATACTGTTATTGCACTAAACCTTCTTCATGAAATGTTTCTGCGTTATGAATCTCAAAACAGATATTATGGATTTCACTTTCTTAGTCTATTGAGTTGAGTGCCTAGTCCCTGCTGCTACTCTCTGCTGCTGAAGGTCTCTTCCTGCTCCTCAGAACATTGCCCCTAGTGAAGGGTTCTGAGTCACCTGTGGCAGAATCACAGTACTGAAAAGCTCTACTTTAAAGATGGTGGGGAAAGCGGGCCTTAAGAATCTCGAAAGTCCCAGGGAGCATCTCTGGAATGTCAGAGTGTTTGGGTGGGTGGTGTCTCAGGAAAATTAAAGGATGGGGCATTTTGAAGCACACTTCTTCCTAGATGATCTTCACAACACACATCAGTGTCCTGGAGCTCTCTGCATGTTTCTAGAATTTGAAAACCCTTCATATCATATGTCCATGGAAGGGAACCTAGAAATGAAAGTGGAAAAGAAAAAGTAGGAGCCAGATGACATGGGAGTAGAAAAAGTAAAAACAGAACTGGAAGGCACTGCAGAGGGAAGGCTCCCTGCAGAGCAGACATGAGTAAGGACATGTCCCTCAGACTGAGGGCTAACATCGAAGAAGTAGAAAGTGAAGCTTAAGCACTCACTCAGCCAAGACAAATGCTTCTTTAAAGTCCCATAATGCACTATTGTGTGAAGCATATCTGCGAGATTAATGGCCAGCTGTAGGGAAGGCCCAGAGCCCAACTTTAAGCCAGTGATAAATATCCTGGATTTAGAGGATTAAATGTTTTTTGTAGCTGAGCTATACTTTGTGAAATGATAAAAAACAATTACCTTTCCACATACAGAACTCTTACACGCTGGAACCAAATTTAATTAGCTGTGTCTTTCCAGATAAGATTGAGGTAAAAGAATAAAAATGTGTATGAGTAATTCAGGGTTCCCATGTCCTGCAGATGGTCCTACCCTCTCCTTTCACAGTATTTTCTGTTCAGTCTTAGCTAATGTATTCCCACTGTTTCCCTTCTGATTTCCTCCTGATGCAGAGCATTGCCCCTGTTTAAACATGGAATATCCTGTGGTTGAAGAAATGTATTTTGTTGAGTATATCACGCTGACAAGTATGTTAAAATAACACTGGTTGTCTTCCAATTATAGTGATTAAGCAATCCATAAATACCATCATTCCTGGAGCATCTGGGAGCCATTGGTAAAAGGTAAATGGAATTCTTAAGGGATTCACGATAGTCCTTCTTGATTTGAACTGTGTGTATTGCATCAAAGAGTGTATATGGTTGGCGAGGTGTCGTAGCAGTTATGAGCACTGGCTGCTCTTGCAGAGGACCCACATTATCACCCACATGACAGTGCACGGCCATCTGAAACTCCAGTTCTGGGATTCAGTTCCCTACTTTTTCTTCCACAGACACCAGGCACACATGTAATTTATACACAGACACAAGACAGGACAGTCATATGTAGGAAATAAAAACATTTTTTTTAAAAAAATGAGTTTATAGGTGATTCGCTACATGTGCCCATACCTTTTCAAAGCTATTTTTTTAACAAGCTCACAAGTGTGAAAACTCTGGGAAATACAACAGTCACATGGAATCCAGAATTAACCTGCCCACATTTAAATTCCAATTAAGGGAATGTCTGTTTGGGTTACCTTGGGCAAGTTACTTAACCTCTATAGCCCGTTTCCTTACATAATAACCCTGTGAAGATTAAAAGAGCTTCCCCACATGAAGTGCCTACTTCAGTGATGTGAGCAGTTATTTTTAATTTCATAGACTCATAAGGAAATGTTTTCAAGCATAGAAGGAAAGTGGAGACAGTTCAAGGAAAGCCTAGCTTTGTGTTGTAGGGTTCTGAGCACTTTTGCAAGGCTAAATTAGGACTCATGCTGGTATACAGGTAGAGTCTTTCTCTTGTGAAGAAAATATCATCATTACATATTAAAGAAGAGGCCCAAGATCTCGTCAGTGTTGACATCGTGCTGAGAGCCTACAACCAGTATTGAAACTGCCTGGGTCCAGGTCCTGGCCATGCTGTGTGCGAGATGGGAGTTCTGGATGACAAAACCATTGTACCTAGAGGTTTCCTTTATCATGATAGGAGAAAATAGGATTCACCTCTGTGGATTTTAGGAGGGCTTACACAATTTGAAAACATGCTATAGGCTTATGGGACTGCTTTGGTTGCACCAGAATGTTCCTTTTAATTTGATATGATCATTGTTATCAGTTTGCATGCTTAAGTTATACAAATAGAGCATAGTTAAGACAGATTTCATCTGTGTTCTTGCTAGGAAAAATACTGATGTTCAGAAATACCACCATTCAGAAATTTCCCTCAAGAGATCAAGGGACATTCAGTAGGTGCTGGCTTCAGGTAGTTCTTCTCATGTGCTTTGTATGAATTCTGATAGATAGATAGATAGATAGATAGATAGATAGATAGATAGATAGATAGATAGATAGATAGATAGATAGATGATATGTGAGGTGAGACACTGTGCTCATTTAATCCTAAAACTGAGGACTGGACCATTTGCCAAGGTTCCCAAAATGATCCAACCCCACATGTTTTTTTAATGGATACATGTTAGTTTCTAAAGTGCACATGTGTATGTGTTTGTGCATGCATGTATGCATGTATGTGTGTGTGTACATGTGCATATGAGTGAGTGTGTCTGACTTCTGATAGGCAGGAGAGTTCTGGGGAACTGGGTCACTCTGAGGAGTGGGGCAGTTGTTGGGGCAGAAAAATGACCTGAGGGGGAAGAAGATGAAAAGAGAGAAGGGGAGGAGGAAGTATAAACCCCAGCTGGGCTGCCATGAGCCACTCGGAGGAGGAGGCTTTCCTGTAAGCTGGACTTCCACTCTAGAGGAAGGGCCCAAAACATTGAGAGAGGCACGTTCAATCAGTCAGCAAATGATTTTATGAGTGCTCTAAGTGACAATTATTTTTAAAAGTAGTTATTTTCAGTTAAAGTAGTTGACAGGGAGTTATGCATAGAGGAAGCTGCAGACAGGGAAAAGCTAATGATCACAAACAGACATGGTGGGAGCGCAGCCCACTCCTGTGCATTACCATACTCTATGCGTGCCCTGTATCTGCATACTGTGTAAGTGCCAAGGCTGAGATATGATCGTGCCATGTGAGGAGAGTCTACTGCCGTCCCACATACTCTCTGTCATTTGCCTTGCTCTGTAAAGCTCCTCTCCAGGTCTTTGTTTCTGAAGCAGGGTGTGCTCACAGCGCAGAGGAAACTTTTGCCAGGCAGCTGATCCTGTTTGCTGGGTGGAAAACTTGACTCTTGGAGGCGGTGAGCTGTGGTACTCTTTGCAAATGCAGGAAGAGCTGCCTTCCCCCATGACCCAAAAGGACCGGTCCTGTCAGCCTCCTTAAAGTCTCTGCAAAGAATTTAAATCTGAGCAGTATTTTTTCCCTCTGTGGAATGATATTACTTTCAGCTGTTCTGTCTTTCAGGCTACATATGTCAAATTATCTCTATCTTCATCAATGTAAAATAGTGAAATTTATTTGATGTATTGTTTTGAAGTAATTCTAATTTTGAATCTATTTTTTCCTCGAATTTTGTAGATAATTTCTAAAAAGCAGGAAAATTACATTTACAGCAAAGCATTTTTAATGGTCATCAATTGATCATGACCCATGTTCTTGCATGACTGAACAGCTCTGTCAGAGTTATCAAATGCATGTGCATGGGCTTTGTTTTGTTCTCGTAATTCATGGGAACTGAGTGTATAACCCCAGAAACTGAAAGCAGTGTGCCAGCCAGTTACTCAGTCACTAGATAGAAACACTCACCTTCCCATCTGTGCTAATATTTTCTTGTGCATGCATGTTAATCCCTTCAAGGATTTCTCCCCTAGAAATAAACTTTTGCAGATCACACTTTGTTTGTAATTGCTGCTCTCTTCCTAAATTAATCTCGGCAACAGGCATTTTCTAACTGAACAAAGTTCAGTTAGCTAATTTTGACTTGTTCCGGCTATCCCTCTGAGTCTACAAAACCACTTGGAGATTTAACTGTGTCCAAATATTGTGCAGCCGGTTCCATGCTAATCAGTCAACATTTATGAGACTCAAATAAATACCCAGCCTTGATGGAAGAATTGTAGAATTGTTAGAAGGAAGTAAAAGATGTTGTAGATTGCTTTAAAATACTGAAAAGACAAAGGGAAAACTTAAGCCAGACATTTTAAAATCAATAGCTGTGTGATTTCAGGCATGAAGAGTGTTCAACTGAAGTGAACAAAGTCAGAATTCGAGGCTGGTTACACTGACTGTTAGGTTCACCCTGCTCACTGTCCACACCCCGTATCAGAGTGAAAGAACCTTGCCTCCTTGATTCAAATGTGGGTGCAGGAGAGCACTGTGAGCTTGATGGGAGTTGCGGAGAAGGAAAGCGCACGGAGTATTTGTCAGTAATGTGCATTTTCACTTCACAAGATCGAAGTTTGCCAATACACCCATATTTTGAGTTGGAATTTAGTTTGAATGCTTGCAGAAACAATTTATTTCCTCTGGAAACCCAAGATTTTAGACAAGATTGAAATTTGCCTTATTATCCTCAAATTCTTTTTTTTTTAATGAATAAAGGTATACAATTTGTGATTGAAAGAACCAGATGGTAATAATGTCACGAATCACTACCTTACAGGACCGTTTCCATGAAGAAATGTGTTAAATATTATCACTGACCCCCAGTGTTCAGAAGGCTCATACACACTGCTTGTTAGTCCAGCTGCAGGTGCACCGGTCCTGTCCCAGGTGTCCAGCAGGAAGGAGTAGATGAATCTGCCACGTCTCCCTTCCTGTGCTCCACAGAGTGCTCAGACCTTCCAGATCTCAGCAGAGGAGCACACTCTGTGTTTCAGGCTGAGCCTGGAGCCACTGGATGCTCCCCATACTCTTCCCAGTGTGCTGAGTCCTTCAGGCCCTGGAGCCATGTGAACCTCTCCATCTCCAGGCTTTCTCACCCAGTGAGGAGGTCCTCTATAGTCCTCCTCTAGTACTCTTTGCTGTAACTAATATGCTGCTGTCACACATACATTTTTAGTGACCTTTTCAACTCTGTCAACTTGCTGCATTGCAATCCCCCAAGGCAGTTTTTCAGGTGCCAGCTCTGAGCTTGGTACCAGGCTGTCCAAGTCCCAGATCAATCCCTCCACCCTACATAGTAAGAAAATTCAGCTACCCTTCTCTCATGGAGACCCTCTGCTTTATGATGGCCTTGCCTAGAACCTCTTTGTATCCTCTGCTGGGTTAAGAATCCTCTCATTTCATCACATAATGATCTGCTAAGCTTTCTTGAGGAAGTATCTCATGTAATATCCTCTTTCTATACATTCTCAAAGAATGAGAAGCTTCCATTTCTAGCAAAACTTCTCCTGGCTGTCCAGACTGACAACTTTACTATGATCATGGTGGTTTCTGTTAGATTCTAAGTTCTCTACTCTGTAGGACAAGCCATCTTAATACATAGACATTTCTGGGGACAATATTGCATTTAACCTCTTTTTCTACTAAAAGAAGCAAGTTGTGAAAATGTGTCTGAGAGGCAGCAGATCTCCTTGGAAGGGATATCTGAAAGCTAAAGTTGGAAAGATAGATCCAAGTAAAGGACAAGACAGGCATTCCAAGGTGAGGAGTGGCACAGGATTACTGAGGAGAAAAGGCACTGGGCTCAGGATTGGTTGTTTGGTATGGATGGAATTCAGTACTCAGGGAGAAACCAGATCACAGCACATTAAATCTGAGCCTGGAGTTGGGCATTTGAATTACGGAAGTTGAGCATTATAACACTGTGAGACAGGGGACTCGGACCTCATTATTTCAATGACATGTCCAGGGACTACAGTGCCAGAGCTTGTACAGCAGGTATGTTGATATTCTTGCTTTCCACCTACCTGTCTGTCAAACATACTACAAGATCTTTAACTCACAAACTACTAGGAGAACTGAATGAGGTCACATAGATACACTATGCTTTGGTTGGTCCTTAGAATATTCCGTGGTATAATTTATAGCAAATCTTAACACATGAGCATTTACAGTGATCTTTGAAAAATGCAGTGTGGCTCTCACAGTAAACGGTGTCACAAATATTAACAGCTTACATTTGAATTTTTGTTTCATTTTTTAGATAGTATATTTCTTTATTAAAGCAATATACCACTTGAAAGTCAGAGATTAATAAAAGTCTTCCCAAGGCTGCTCTGGGCTTTTCAGAAGTTAATCTTGCAACACCTGTTTCTCTCTCTTCCTGCATGTGATACCCTGTTCTAAATAATTGGCATAGTGTGCTATTTTACAGCTTCTTAATTTTAGACATTTCTTGTATGCTACAACTATGAATACTGACATTGTACTCTCCCAATGGGTCTTCGGTGTTGCATTGTACTGTCTTGTTTGCACTTGTCCTGTTTGCTGTTAAATGCCAGCATCCACATTACCGCTGCTGTCAACAACTTGTAATAAACAGTAATAAACAGGGGGCACTGTGACTAAATTAAAGCTTTTTAAAAACTATATATTTAATGCATATACAACTTTCAGTTGCATTATTGTTTATAAAGTTGCTTTAAATTGTCTTCTGGTTTTCTACTTATGTTCCATATATTCTGTTTATTTTTCTGAAGCACTGTATTGTTATCATTAGGAACTTTTAATAATGCATGCAAAATCTTTGCCTAACCCTGAATGCCTTCTTTCTTTCTTTCTTTCTTTCTTTCTTTCTTTCTTTCTTTCTTTCTTTCTTTCTTCTTATTTTACTTTATCTGTTTTATAGGTCAGGATTGTATCACCACACTGGGATGTTTTACTCATGGTTTTCTATTTACTTTTATTCTTTTTATTTGTTCTATTAACATTTTCAGGAAATTTTGAGATTAACTAAAACCATGTTCACATGCAATCCAGAATTTTATCACTAATCTAAAACATTTCAGGGTCCTTTTGCATCATCTGAGTCCAGAGCATCATCTGAGGTGATGTTCCCCCCAGCTTGGCAAATGGGCTATACACTGATATTATTGTGAACTGAGGAAACACTTTCTCAGGCTGACATCGGTGAGCATTAAATGCACACTCAGAACTCATGTTTCACTTCATCTCCATTTCTCTCTAAAGCATATCACAGAATTCATGGTAGAAAACAGGGAGATGTTGGGAACTTATAATGAAACAGTTATACAAACGGGTGAAAAGAATTATCAGGAAGAAAAGAAAGGTTCGTAAGTGCAAAGCTACATTTACTTCATTTAAACTTTACATTTAATCTTTATTTGCTTTAAGAGAACAACAGAGCATGTTTCTGGTACTTAAACGTGGGTCATCATGTCTCATATAGTTTCTTGTGTTGCTTATGTGACAAACCTTCCTCCATCACCATGACTATGGAGAAGTAGCCCTGATTACTGAAAGCATTATTAAGTGTCTATGAGATTAGTTCAAATGGCTCTCTGGGACTGTCCTAGTAGTTTCTCCACTCAAGTCTCTCCCATGTTACTTCAAATAGCAACAGCAAAGAGAAACTGCCTAAAAGAAGCATCTTCAGTTAAACTTAGACACTGAAGTTGCCTTCTGCGGATGCTGCAGCTCTTTTAAAATGGTTTTACTTTAATTTTATTTATTTCTTACATTTTATTCACTTTGTATCCCCACTACAGCCCCCACCCTTGTCTCCTGCCAATTCCACTCACCCTCCTTCTTCTACCCCCATACTCTTTCTCTAGTCCTCTGATAGGGGGACCCTAGCCTGTCAGGTATCATCAGGACTAGCTGCATTGTCTTTCTCTGTGTCCTGGCAAGGCTGCACCCATCAGGGATAGGTGATCAAAGAACTGGCTACTGAGTTCATGTCAGAGACAGACCCTGTTCTCCTTACTAGGGAAACCACTTGGAAACTGAGCAGCCCAGTGGGCTTCCTTTGAACAGGTGGTCTAGATCCTCTCCATGCATGGTCTTTAGTTGGAGTATCAGTGTCTGCAGCCTCCCTCCCCACCCCGCCCAGGTATTTTGGCTCTGTTGCTCTCCTTATAGAGTTCCTGTCCCCTCCAGGTCTTTCTATCTCCCCATTCTCTATAAAATTCCCTGCACTCTGCCCAAAGTTTGCCTATGAGTCTCAGTATCACCTTCGATACCCTGTTGGGTAGAGTCTTTCAGAGGTCCTCTGTGGAAAGCTCCTGTCCTGTTCCTTGTCTTCTCCTACTTCTGATGTCCATCCTGATTATTGTTTCCCTTCTGTTTTATTCTAGTGCTAAGAATTGTTCCTTTTTGTCTTGCTTTTATTTTCTGTAATATTTTTCCACTACAACTTTTACAAGGAAAATATTTTTTAAAGTTTTTAATGAGATAGGAAAATTATACAACCAGATACATGTAGTACTGTGTGGTAGTAGTGATGGGTATGGAGTTTGTTTTAGAAATGTATTTTATGTTTCCGCTTTATGAAACAAAGATTACTAAAACATGAAGCTCATTTAGGTTCAGCTACAAGGTCTGTGTGATGCACACACTTGGACCATTCTGAAGGTACCCAGATTGCCCTCAGGCAGTGAGTTCACCTCATTGATAGCAGAATGTGCCTGCATTGTCCCAGAAATTTTGAAATCTGGGGAAAACTGGAACTTTATAGCTTTAGCCTTTATGTCTCACTGACTAGCCATTTGTAACTATCTTATAAACTTTACAGTTAACTAGATTCTTAGCATCTCTAAATAGATTAGAGAATTAGTTTACCAGACAGAAAACAGAGCAAACTTTGGCTCTTAACTTATAACTCAATTATCTTAAATTTCCATTCAAATCTATTATAAAACATATTGCAAGTTTCCTTAGATTCTATGACTTTTAATCAAAATATATCTGCTGCTCTTAGAGATAATGAGGTTAAAGTATTTGAAAGAAAAGACTTCCCAGTGAAACGCAGCACAAAACAGAACACACCGTGGGCAGAGACCTGAAATGTGTGACAGCAAATCATGGAGAGAGTGTGTCCTGGAAGAAGCTTTTCAGAAACAGCCGCAAATATTGAACGATAAACAGTTGTCTATACGTGAGATAAAGTGTATAAAGAATGAACACACATATACCCACATTTATACCCCCACACACATGTACACACACACATACATACATAAATACACATTAACAAACACACACATAACCCACACTTATACAGATACACATACATAATACACATACACAGATAACATACATAATACATACATACACACATACACACATTAGCATAGTCACACACTTGTCCCAGCTCTTTCTGTAGGTTGATTTCATTCAATCTAATTTACTTACCAGGTATTAAAAATAAAAACCAAGGAGAACCTGTGTAGAGATTTTACATATCCACAAGAAATCTTCTAATACATTTCTGTGTAAACTGCTGACTTATGATTGTTTAGAGTTTAAACTGATGTCATGTGAGTTCTTGAAGTGAAAAAAGACCAGGTAAATAAAAAAAGAAGAGAAGTTTGAATGAAAATGTCAACTTTTCTTCTGGCAGACTGGAGTTTTTTACATTTTGTGGTCTAGCATGTGTCCTCCCTGGCATCCATTCTAAGCTCCTGAGGAATCATTAGTACAGATTCCAGTCCTGTGACTGAAGCTAGGCAGTGAGGCTGAAGGCAGGACAGCATTATGTCTGGCACTGACCCTGAAGCCAAGCCAACAGTTCTGTTCCCAGAAGTTAGACTTTCCTTTTCCTAATAAACAATGAATTATTCAATGGCATTCCTTATCCACAAACAAGTGACTTTTATATGTGTGTGCCTGTCTATGTGTGTGTATGAATTTTCAAAGATGTGGGCTGCTAGTAATCTTTAAAATTACTCCACCTAAAACTGTAGTTTTATAGATAAGAAACTAAGGTAGAAAGAACATGGTGGACAACCCACAGGCTACAGTGCCCAGCGCATGGGGATGGCCAGGATGTCTGTGCTCAGGGGCTTCTGCAAAGCCCAGACCTCACTTTCAGAGGTGTGCCGGTTCCTACAGTTTACTTGAGGAGCAAAACAGGACAGCCCAGGGTTCTAGTGCAGCCCCAGGCTGAGTCCCAGTCCTACTTCTCCCTGCCCTTACCAGTAGGATTCCTGTACTCCTTGGGTTTCTGCACCTTCACAGTGGGACACACTCTCTGGGACTGAAGAAAGAATGTTCTATGGAGGCATAGGACTTCAGAGGAACCCTCACTACCTCCCCGTGCCTTCCAAATAAAGTCCCACTGGCTTTCTCCTTTGGAAATCAGGGTGACTATATGCTGTAAATTTCCCATCAAAAACAGTTGAAGTATTTTAGGTGCCTCCATGGAAAAAGTAAATGATTTCTTTTAACTAAACTTTCTAACTCTTGTGTAATATGTGATTCAACATAAATTTCTTAGAAAACAGTTCCTTGGGGAATGATGGCCAATGAATAAAGAGTTGGGTTTCCCCAGTGGCAGGCATCCTGCTAGAACTTCATAGCTCCCATTTCTCTTCTAAGCTCCCCACCCGGAACACGGAGAATAGCAGAGATGGCCACATCAACAGATACTCTGTCTGGTGTTGGCGTGACAGTAGCTAAAGCTGCCGTCAGTTCAGTGAGAAGTTGAACAAAGACGGTTAGTACACAGAGAGCTGGATACACCACTCAACATGCCACTATTAGCCTGTCATATTTATAGAACAGACAGAGATGCTCCTCACTAAAGAAATCAGATGTGCAACAATGGCAGAAAATTATTCTTCTACTACTGCATGTTAAACAGGCTAGTTTCTTGCAGAAATAATTACTGAATGTTGCTAGCAGATCAAGATATGTCACTATTAAGTTTATAAGTTTTAGTGATTATTTCATTAGTGCTGTATCCAAAAGTAGTAAGTGGTGTATGTTTATAATTTAAACCTCATTTATATGGAGAATATTTTTGAATACTACTATTCTTAAAGTAGATATATTTAATAGTTAATAAAATCCAAGGAAAAATAAATTTTATAATGTAGTTCAGAATCTATACAAATATATTTATAATCATTAGAATAAATAAACATAATTTTTACTTTATTCATTGAATCATAAGAATGTGTTATGCATCAGGGAATAATGTAATAGGTTGAAATATTGTTAAGATGGAAAAAATCTCAAAATTATTTTGAACAGGAAAACAGATAATGGGTAATTATCAAGAGAAAAATCGCTGTGGATATTCTGAGGAAGCTGGCTCAGGTCTTTGTCAGCAGGCTTTGGTGAGGTATGAGTATCTGCAGGGCGAGATAAAGTGCACAGGTGAGGAGAAAAGACGCGATTGCCTTCAGCAAGGCTAAAGTCCTAGAATAAAAATGTTTAGGGCAGTAAATGAACTGAAGGAAAATATGGCAGGAACTTTAGAAATTTAGAATCAGCTACTACTGTGCAAGAAAGAACAAAATGGAGAAACAATAACAGAAATACATAAGGAAGGTGGGGGGGGGAGAGATTTAGTATGAATTCGCTCGTAGTCCTACTAATGAAGCCCCAGGGAAGATCTCACTTGAGGCAGTGTCTTCAGCTATATAATTCACATATATGTATTTGTATATGTATGTGTATGTCTGTGTGTGTATATACATATGTGTGTTTGTGTGTGTGTGTATTATATAAAATCAAAGTGAATAGCCCCTCCCTACTTTTCCATACCAGTCGCCTCTTTGCTGCCCTTGTAACTCAGCCTGGAACTTCCACACATTGGCTTTTTTCCTCTGCTGTGGATTCGCCAGTCCTTCTTCCCTTTTTGTCAGTTTAACTTTGTATCCATGAGGAATCTTTGTTCAGATAACATAATATTCCTACATTCCAGGAATTATGTCTTTTTAGGGACCAACATTTGGATTTCTTATTTAAAATCTTTCCTTTTATATCTAAGCTAACGAGATGCTATCAACATACCCTTAGGAGGTAGTTATGCAAAATGGCTGAAAACATTCATTTCAGACCCCGAGGTGCCTATATTTGAGTGACAACATCCATCTCTTGCCAGGACACCAGCAGGCACTTGCAGACTCTGGTGCAAATCTTACCATATGTGGTAGGTTCAAGGGATTTCTTGATCATGCAGTTTTCTGTATTTTCCTCTACATGCAATCTAGCATTAAAACAGGCCTGACACTGGATGGGCTCAAGTCCTATCATAAGATAGTTATAAACATGGAATGAGCCAGTATAAAGGTCTTAGCACCAAGTTTACAAACACAAGCCGGTGAGTAAAGCATAGTCCAATAGTATAATGTTTATTGTGAATGTGTTATCACCAATATATGACTTTTTACTCAGTCCTTAAAAGCACCTTAGTATATGGTCTTGAGCATATGTTACCAAGGTGATGGAAATGTTTGCATCCTCCCACTCTTCAGAGAAGGTAAGATACCTAGTTCATGCTGATTAGACAGAAAGAAGTTAAAAACATTAGTCTGTGAGGTGGAAGTCGCAGAGAGGGACAGACTCCAGAGTAGTGAGAACTCTGTTTCTGTTAAATGTTAGCTGTTCTTGAAATGTTCTGGTCCATATACAATTAGGAGACACTTGCTGCTGAAGATACAGCGTTCAGCTGGAAAAGACACTCAGGTAATGAATCTTAGCCTCTGTCCTCTCTCCTTTAGAGGAATAGATACTGATGGCCAGTCAATGGAGAATGACCTTTATCTGAGAAAAGCATAAATAAAATCTAAGTTGTAAAAGAAGAAAAAAAGAGAATTGAGATTAAATATAACCAATACTAAATTGATTCCAAATAAATTGAATCTGGCAGAAGTCATTTTGAAGAACATGTCTCCACAGATAGCTGTGTGGACCACAGCTGCCACTTTTCTCCCCTCCCCCTTACTTCACTAACCCTCTGAGCTTCCAGATGACGAGGCATCTTCAGGGACAATGCCTTGTTGGTGTAGGTGTCCCAGCCTAGTGTCTACTTGTATAACCTGACGCTTAAGTTTTGAAAAGCTTTGTAATACACCAGTAATTAATGCCTTTGTAATCTCATCTCCTCTAATCAGTACAGCGCCTGTTCTGCAGCTTGGCACTTGTCGGCTCAGGCTGCCATTCACCTATAATTTATGACTAGCATACAATTATGCATTATCACTGCTCAGAGTGATTGCTACACTGCGTGTTCCTAGGGTAATGACATGCAACACTCCACGGTAAATTGTGCTGCAGTGGTTAGTTCCTTTCTGTCATCTATGCTATTATTTTCCTAAAAACAGATTCAAGAGGGTTATATAAAATGTGAATAATCTTGCAATGAGTGACAGAGGGTTATAACAGCCCTCCCAAGATATAGGGTGCCAAGGGGGTCACTGATCTAGTGATAGCAGACATCCTGGGTTGGAGGCACAGTACACAACAGTTAGTGCTCAGTGATTCTCTTTGAAAATGCATGGTCATGTTCTAATTAAGACTAGAAATACTTAATCTATTAACTGACAATAAATCCACATAGGCCCACATTCAGTAATATGGGATGTGTCATTGGTGAATGAACTTAATTAAAAAGTATCAAGCTAGATGTGGTGAATTATAAACAAAATTGTCGAATCATTGAACTTTTCTGCCACTCCTCTGCCTTCTTGCCAGGATCACGTATGATCAGGGACCATTTCTATTCACTTCTTGCTTGCATCTTCACTCCAGTTGTAGGAAGAAACATTACTTACCTGTGTCACACACTCATGCTCTATGTAGTTCTCAGGAACAGCCTCATATAATTAAGAAAGCAGCCCACTCACTAAGAATAATTTTATTTTTAGTTTTACAAAGAGGGAAATGCTGTACAAAAAAGCTGTAGATTATTCAAGCTCACACCAAAAGTACATGGCTTTATTGAGGTTCTGAGGCCTGTGGAGCAAAGCACTGAATACCAGTTGACCTGAACAAGTAGAAGTGCACTTTTCTGTTAGTTCTAGGAGGCACAGATCTGAAGTCATCATTGAGGCTCCTCAGGACTCAAGAGAACAAGCATTCCCTAGTGGCTCTGGTTTTGCAGTTCGGGCTCCCCACCCTTTGGCAACAGAATTCTGCCCTCTTCCTCTCTTTATGTATGTATGTATGTATGTATGTATGTATATATGTATGTATGTATGTATGTATGTATATAAATGTGGGGGGTATATACATATGTATATGTATGTATATACGCATATATATACATATATGTGTATATACATATATATACATATGTATATATGTATATACCCCCCCACACATATATATTTGGTGCCTGTACTTTGGAAAACCAAAATTTTATCTCAGAAAATGTAAACAATTATATCTCCTAAGTACCTACTTCTGTAATGAGTAAAGATCTGAAGTTGTAAGCAGAATTCAGTGTGAAAGTTCACAGCAAGGGTGAACGAGAGATTGAATTCAAACATGAACTTCCTCTAACCCTGCTCCCTTCTCTACTTTTCTCTGCTTGGAATAATTAATAATCGTTCCAGTGAGCTAGGTGAATCTCCTCCCTTTACATGCAAGAATGTCCAGGATCATGAGACCTGGGTAACCTTATTAAACTCAGAGTGACTTTTCCAAAGCATAATCTCTGCTCCCTGACGACCATGTGATGTGTTAGGACCATCTTTAGAATGGTTGCCCATTAGGGCCCACACGAGATCTGACTTCTGCTGAGCTCCAGTGACTTGTCTGTCCTCCCAAGTATGTTCTGCCAATCTTGGCCTCCAAGTTTTCTCACATGGGGCTCCCCCTTGCCTGCACCACTCCTTACCCTGTCAACACTACTGTCCTTTCTGGGGTCTTGATGAGTGGGCTTTGTTCTCCCATGGTAGTGAAGGCAGGACCTATCCTGAACTTCGAGAAATGGGCTTCTAATACATGGGTATAGATGCCTCAGCTCTCAGCTGCATCCTTAACATAGCTGCTTAGTACACTTTCAATATATACTGTGCAGCAGAACAGCAGCTGCCACTGGAATACATATTGAATAAAGAATGATCAGAATGAAAGGCCAATTGAAGCCAGAATAATATCTCTATATATGTGCCTAGTAACTCATGATTCACTGTTTTCATCTGGTGCCAAAGGGCCTTATTCTGAGTTTCTGGTTCTCTGTTCCTCAAGAAGGAAGCACATCTGGGCTCCCTAGATGCAGCTGAGAATCAAAGGGCTTGTCTACCATGTCACTCACACCCGCCTCCTCACAAGCTCAGAGGCTTCTAATTGGGCCACAAGAATTATGGGAAAATAAGTTTTCTTATGTAGAGTGCATCCATTCTAGTTGTGCACTTTGAAGCAACAAGGCCAAAGCATAGCGGTGAGAAATCTATCTTCAGGAAAGAGTAGTAAAGGAGGAAGTGACTGATGACATCTCTTGGTCATAGGCCACCCACATCCCACTGTTAGGCAGAAGCAACACAGATGTGCTTCTTGGCGTACTGACCAGGATATGAAGGGCACAGCACAGTGGGGTAACCTCAGTTCTCCAGCAGGATTGTGCAAATGTCCTTCTGTGGAGAGGCAGAGCCTCACTGTATAGCAGCCCATGAGAATTCTCTCTGAGTATCTTAGCAGGAAGCCACTTCCTCCTGTTCTAGAGACAACTTTTAAAACTATGGTGTTTTCAATTCAGCAATCTTGTTTTTCATGAGAAAATAATTACTCTCCCAAACAAGAGCTGTCATTCATCAATCTCTTGCCAAATAAATAAATAAATAAATAAATACATACATAAATAAATAAAATGCTTTACGAAATGGTAGAGTGGCCACGAGTCTAAAAGGCAATTATACACACATTGAAAGTGAGTTGCCTCCAATTAGAAAATAGCAGATTAAGGTTGCTTTGGGTCAGTCTGAGTTCCTAAGTGTTATCTGAAGAGCCTTTAGTCTTGTGTAAGCACTAAAATCTGCAAAACTTCCTCCATACACAAACAAACAACAGCAGGATCCCACAACTTTTCTATATTTTCAAGACTATTTCTATAACAGTTTTTCAATAGGTATGTCTCTCTCCCTAATAATATTAAGGAATACATTTCCCTATAATGAGAGTAAGAAATCTGGGGGTACATCATTGTTATTACATTTTTATGTGTTGTTCCAAGGTTCAGCCTCTAGTGTCCACACTGGGTATGAGGCCCTGTAAATGTTTTTATTAAATAATTATGAAAGAATTTACTCATTCAGTGTCACAGGAAATTTAATATCTCAGTGTCACTTAATACTACATATTAGCTTTCAGATACACTCTGTATTTCTTAAACTAGCCTGTGTTTTGCTTGATGTATGAATGGGCGTGGTGGGTCCTTCTCATGGTGGCATGAGTAGGTTTTTCTAGATGTCTTTGTTGCAAAGAACAGCTAGCAGTCTTGCTGATGTGTGTCTGACTCTCTTTCTGTGCAATTTATAATTGTATACATTTAATTTCTGAAGGGAAAGCAAGTAAAGTCCAGGGCTACTAAGGACAGCAGAGCACTGAAGTGAAATGTTAGACTCCTGAGGGCACTGGGCATCCTGGAAGCACAGTTGATTGTGAGGTCATGAGAACCCTGCTGCGTTGGCTGGGGGCTGCTCACCAGTCACAGCCATTGGCCATCTTCTGTGCAGCTGACCACCATTTGCTCTGCAAATGGCCCCCTCTCAGCCTGTGGCTCTAGGGTGGTACTGAGAACGCTGGCCAGCAACACTATATTTAGTCCCTGCTGCCACTTCTCCTCTGGCCATCTGTGCAGTGTTTAGTTATCATATGATCTGAAGATAATACAACAATGGACCGCCAAATGTTTATGATATAAACACGCTGAAAAAAATACGAACTTAGGAATTATTTACATTGAACTAAACTGTGTACCCAAAGGAGGAATATTGACAAGCACATCCTCAGGGTAGAGTCACCATTTCTATAAGTTTTTTCTTTTTTGGTTTGGCTGGGAATTTATCAAACTATGCCTGTTAGTTACTGAAAAATGATAATTATTTATTTTATTAACAATTTTTTGTTTGGTAAAATTCTGTAAAATTTTAATCACACAGATTTAGTCACTTCCTTAACTGGCCCTTCTTTTAAATTAACTCAAACAAAAATACGCTCATATTCTTCAAAATTAAAATTTTAAGTTTCTCTTTTCCACCAAATTCTGCAATGATGTAAAACATGGATGTTGCCTTCCTCTGAGAGGGACAGGAGATGAGCTGGTAGCTGGGACACTGGTGGAACCTCTACTCTCTCCTGACTGCCTGCTGTGATAGGGAACACCCCATGTATCCTTTCCCTGCCATTGTGATCCATTTTTCACAGGGTTGTGGCATTTATTTGAATTGTTTGAGTGTGATGTCAGTTCATTACTTTTTTATATGTGCACCTCAGCACACTAATCCACTCTCTGCTCTTGTGTTTTTGTCAGACCCTAATACATCTGTAGAGAAATTTTCATTTCTTTCTTGGCCCTGAAAATTTTCTGAGTTCATTTGGATTTTCTGAAAGGGAAACAAATAGACCCAGTTATTTCTTGACCTGTATTAACAGCCCAGCTGGTTGAGCCTAGATTTATCTTACAGAACACAAAGTTATAATGAAAATCAGTATCATGGTCTCTGCCAGCACAATCACATTAAATATTAGGAAGGGTCTTATTTATATATTCCTTTTTGTTTCTATATCATATATATATATATGTCTATATAATGTACACATGCATGTTGGTGTCAGTGTATGAGGTATGTGTGCATGCCACAGCCTGCATTTGGAAGTCAGAGGATAACTTCCAAGAGTCAGCCCTGTCCTACCACGACATGGGTCCCGGGGATTGAACTCCAGGAGTCAGGCTTGGAGACAAACATCTTGTCTTGCTGAGCCACCTTATTATATAACTATGCAGATATTAAATGCTGTTGTTTTTCCTGTCCTTTGTGCATGCCCGGCCATGTTTCTATGTTTTAAAACCATAATTGCTTTTACTGGCATAAATGTCTACTTCTCTGCCACAGATTAGAATGTCAGACTGATAATCTACCATCTGCACAGGTTTTCATCACTGGCCGGAACTTTTGACTTTCCCACTGATGTGATTGAGGCAGGGATGACTTTCAGCATGCTATAAAAGTATTCTTGTTTCACATAAAGTTTAGTTTTGAGATCTTGTATTCACTTAGCTTCTTAAAGGACCATTTAATTATTTTATGTAAATTAGAAACAATTATATATATATATATATATATATATATATACACACACACATGCTTGGATTGTTGGATGGGGAGGTGGCTCTGTCTGTAAACTGACTGCACTGAAATTCTGCATGATAAGCACATACAGAAAATCAAGATACAGCGACGGCACCTGGAAG